>CM019064.1:468799442-469131026 GCA_009667805.1 Leptobrachium leishanense | reverse complement strand
TTCTTTTTGTTTTGGATGGGATGGTTGGTCCTCTTTTGTTCGGATGGCCTGGTTGGTCCTCTTCTTTTGTTTGGATGGGGTGGTTGGTCATCTTCTTTTTGTTTGAATGGGGTGGTTGGTCCTCTTCTTTCTGTTTGGATGGGGTGGTTTGTCCTCATCTTTTTGTTTGGATGAGGTTGGTCCTCTTTTTGTTTGAATGGGATGGTTGATCCTCTTCTTTTTGTTTGGATGGGGTGGTTGGTCATCTTCTTTTTGTTTGGATGGGGTGGTTGGTCCTCTTCTTTTTGTATGGATGGGCTGGTTGGTCCTCTTTTTGTTTTTTTAATGGGGTGGTTGGTCCTCATCTTGTGTTTGGATGGGGAGGTTGGTCCTCGTCTTTTTGTTTGGATGGGGTGGTTGGTCCTCATCTTTTTGTTTGGATGAGGTTGGTCCTCTTTTTGTTTGAATGGGATGGTTGATCCTCTTCTTTTTGTTTGGATGGGGTGGTTGGTCTTCTTCTTTTTGTTTGGATGGGGTGGTTGGTCCTCTTCTTTTTGTTTGGATGGGGTGGTTGGTCCTCTTCTTTTTGTTTGTTTGGATGGGGTGGTTGGTCCTCTTCTTTTTGTTTGGATGGGGTGGTTGGTCCTCATCTTTTTGTTTGAATGGGATGGTTGATCCTCGCCCTCTGTTTGGATGGGATGGTTGGTCCGTCTTTTGTTCGGATGGGGTGGTTGGTCCTCTTCTTTTTGTTTGGATGGGGTGGTTGATCCATGCCCTCTGTTTGGATGGGGAGGTTGATCCTCTTCTTTTTGTTTGGATGGGGAGGTTGGTCCTCTTCTTTTTGTTTGGATGGGGTGGTTGGTCCTCTTTTTGTTTTGATGGGGTGGTTGGTCCTCTTCGTTTTGTTTGGATGGGGTGGTTGGTCCTCTTTATGTTTTGATGGGGTGGTTGGTCCTCTTTTTGTTTTTGTAATGGGGTGGTTGGTCCTAGTCTTGTGTTTGAATGGGATGGTTGATCCTCGCCCTCTGTTTGGATGGGATGGTTGGTCCGTCTTTTTGTTTGGATGGGGTGGTTGATCCATGCCCTCTGTTTGGATGGGGAGGTTGATCCTCTTCTTTTTGTTTGGATGGGGAGGTTGGTCCTCTTCTTTTTGTTTGGATGGGGTGGTTGGTCCTCTTTTTGTTTTGATGGGGTGGTTGGTCCTCTTCGTTTTGTTTGGATGGGGTGGTTGGTCCTCTTATTTTTGTTTGGATGGGGAGGTTGGTCCTCTTCTTTTTGTTTTGATGGGGTGGTTGGTCTTCTTTTTGTTTGGATGGGGTGGATGTCTTCTTCTTTTTGTTTGGATGGGGTGGTTGGTCCTCTTCTTTTTGTTTGTTTGGATGGGGTGGTTGGTCCTCTTCTTTTGTTTGGATGGGGTGGTTGGTCCTCTTCTTTTTGTTTGTATGGGGAGGTTGGTCCTCTTCTTTTTATTTTGATGGTGTGGTTTGTCCTCTTCTTTTGGTTTGTATGTGGCGGTTGGTCCTCTTTTTGTTTTTTTAATGGCGTGGTTGGTCCTCGTCTTGTGTTTGAATGGGGAGGTTGGTCCTCTTCTTTTTGTTTTGATGGGGCGGCTGGTCCTCTTCTTTTTGTTTGGATGGGGAGGCTGGTCCTTTTCTTTTTGTTTGGATGGGGAGGTTGGTCCCCTACTTTTTGTTTGGATGGGGTGGTTGGTCCTCTTCTTTTTGTTTTGATGGGCCGGTTGGTCCTCTACTTTTTGTTTGAATGGGGAGATTGGTCCTCTTCTTTTTGTTTTGATGGGGTGGTTGGTCCTCGTCTTGTGTTTGGATGGGGTGGTTGGTCCTCATCTTTTTGTTTGGATGGGGAGGTTGATACTCTTCTTTTTGTTTGGATGGGGTTGGTCCTCTTTTTGTTTGAATGGGATGGTTGATCCTCTTCTTTTTGTTTGGATGGGGTGGTTGGTCCGTCTTTTGTTCGGCTGGGGTGGTTGGTCCTCTTCTTTTTGTTTGGATGGGGTGGTTGGTCCTCATCGTTTTGTTTTGAATGGGGTGGTTGGTCCTCTTCTTTTTGTTTTGAATGGGGTGGTTGGTCCTCTTCTTTTTGTTTTGACTGGGGTGGTTGGTCCTCTTCTTTCTGTTTGGATGGGGTGGTTTGTCCTCTTCTTTTTGTTTGGATGGGGAGGTTGGCCCTCTTCTTTTTGTTTGGATGGGGAGGTTGGTCCTCTTCTTTTTGTTTGGATGGGAGGTTGATCCTCGTCTTGTCTTTGGATGCGGTGTTTGACCCTCGTCTTGTGTTTGGATGGGGTGGTCAGTCCTCATCTTTGGTTTACATGGGGCCGTTGGGATTCTATCTCTGGCAAAGATCGCGTTCCTCTAAACTGACAATGGGGAAAACAAAATAACGGCTAAATCTCTGTGTTTCTATTTTAGGCGAATCTCGTTAAGGCGTCTCCTTGCTTGTGACGGCGACAGTCAGAGTGACTCTGGGCAAGTGCGTGTGATAAAAGCAAAACATTGTGATCTGGAAATTGTTCAGCAACAGGAAACAAAATTAATTAACTGTTCAAAGCGTTCCACCACCGAGAAGAACCGTCCCTCTCCGAGTGCTTCCTCCAGGCAAGGGATACATATAACGCAATCTGATTGTGATACAAACAGGAATCGAAACGCAACGATCCAAGGATTTTATTATGTTTTAGAATTCGTTTTTTTCAGACTCTTTATTGTTCCTTTTTATTTTCCAAATTAAAGTTATTGGATAAATAATTACAGGGAGGGGATTTAGCATCAAATTATTACGGTCTGACTTGATCCGAACTGAGCGTGAAATACTGGGAAAAATAACAGGAAAACCAGAAGATAAGGGGGGGTTTAGGTGCCCTGGGAGGGATCTTTCTAAAAACAGACCTATGCACCAGGTAATGTCTGCTCATCTGGCACATTCCGCTCCATATATCCTGGATCTTTTGTGTCAAACCGAAGATGGAAATGATGGAATATATTGACATAAGTGCGAGTCGTAAAATGTGCGCTTAGCGCGGTTCACGCCCCATGAATAACCTTCCCATCACAAAGTAATAATGTTCATACATTTCCTCGTCTGAAAAGCTAATTTTCAACTACAATAAGCATGACATAGCTGGAAGGGATTCACATGGCGTTACCTTCACATCGCACGTCAAACGCCAGCATCGGGATACGTGGAAGCAGCTCCAGCCGGCCGCCGCTGTCACAGCAAATCTCATTGTATTAGCAATCCACCTAGAAGTGTCCAAATCCATTACAACGGCAGAGGGTTCGGAGAACACGCAGCTCCTGTCTTCAGGTGTGTGTCATGTCGGGGAGTCAAGTCTCGTGATAAATTGAAGAGATGCTTAAAAAAACCCTAAAAATATTATTTGTATCGATGGGAGGACAGAGCCTATAAATTCCATGAGCGGAAGCGCGCACGTTACAATGTGGCACGTCACACGTGTCCGTGACTTCACCGCAGGTTTTAATATTTATGTTTATTGCTGTGGATTTGTCAGGTCAGCCTTTACTATAGAAAGGAAACCTTATGTCCTATGCAGGGTGCAGGTGTCGATTGGTGCAGACGGCCCTCAGCTCGAGCCCCTCCTGTCTGTGTTATCTCTGCTGACCCAAAAAAAGGAAAAAACTAACAATTTAGTCAGTTTCCATTTGAGCAGACAAAGCTGGCAGTGCTGTGTGCTCCCAATATAGAGACACAATAACACAATAACACACTAACGTCACGCTACGGACACAGGGAATAGGGGTAATGTGGTTACTGCGTGGCATGCCGTGATGAGCAATGCAGACGGCGTATTATTATTATTAAGATTCATGGCACTGTTTAATAATTTCTTTGTGGTGGGGTGTCAGCTTAAAATCTAAAATAAAATAGAAAAAAAGTGGGTTTTTGGTTTCTTTGATTCGTTTTCCCCAATCTCAAACAATCGTATAAAGAGACAACAGCAGGAACTGAGCATGTCAGGGTTTACGGACTGTTGGTGCAGTCTGCCCTGCAGTCAGGCACTCTGCACATGCTCAGTCTGATCCTTCAAGAGGTTGCTGAAGTCACCCATTCACTCTCCATGTGTACGATCAGACATAGCCTTGCTGTGAAGGAAAGGAGGGCGCTCAGTGCTTCCAAGAAGGAGCCAAATGATGTTGACACATATGAGGTGGTGGCTGGGGACACGTAGGAGTGAGGTGACTTGAGTGCATGAATAAAGTTCAGTCAATATGCAATTCAAGGACCCAGTATCTATACTGGATAACTGTTCACTGTGGTGGGCGACTGGTTGCCAGATCGGCCATGATGTCCTGGACGCTTAATTTATTGATGCTCTTGGGCAGTGCAGGAAAAATGCCACCACGCAGCATGTATGATCCATACGCTGCAGGTAAGAAATCATAAAGGAATTCCAGGTGACCTGCCTTGATTTCCTTCCTGCAGCATATGCATTATACAGTAAGGTCCATATATATTTGGACACAGGCACAGTTTTCATACTTTTGGCTTTTTTTGCCGCCAGAATAAAATTAAAACGAAACAATGCAGATGAATTGGAAGCGCAGACTCTCAGCTTTAATTCAAGGGCTTGAACATAAATATCAAGTACACATTTTATACACAGCAGCCATTTTTATACACAGTTTCCCCCCCCACATTATCAGGGGCTCAAACGTAATTAGACAAATTATTATAATTAAAATGTTCATTTTTAATATTTTGCTGAATCCTTTACTGGCTTTAATGACGGCCTGAAATCTGGAACCCATAGACATCACCAGAGACCTGTTTCCTCCTTTCTGATGCTTCGTCCGGCTCTATCTGCAGCGTCTTCGGTTGTTCTTTGTTTGTGGCTCTTTCTGCCTTTAGTTTTGCTTCATCGAGTGAAATGCGGCTCCATTGGGCTGAGATCAGGTGATTGACTCGTCCATTGCACAATATTCCACTTCTTTTCCTTCCTCCTGGGTTGTTTTTGCCGTGTGTTTTGGATCATTGTCTGTCTGTCCTGTGAAGCGCCGTCCAATCAGCTTTGCTGCATTTGGCTGAATCTGGGCTGACGGTATATCTCTAAATACTGCTGAATTCACCCGGCTGCTTTTGTCTTCTGTCACATCATCCATAAACACCAATGACCCGGTGCCACTAGAAGCCATGCATGCCCATGCCATCACACTGCCTCCACCATGTTTTACAGGTGACGTTGTGTGCTTTGGATCATGAGCTGTTCCAAACCTTCTCCACACTTTTTTCTTCCCGTCATTCTGATACAGATTAATCTTAGTTTCATCCATCAGAGAATGGCTTTCCCAGAGCTGCTCTGGCTTTTTTAGATGTTTTGTCCAATCTGGCTTTTCTATTCTTCAGGTTTATGAATGGTTGGCACCGTTTGGTGAAGCCTCTGTATTTGCTCTCGTGAAGTCTTCTCTTGATTGTAGACTTTGACGATGATACGTCCACCTCCTGGAGAGTGTCTGGCACGTGTCTGGATGTTGTGAATGGGTTTCTCTTTACCATATAGAGGATCCTGCGATCATCCACCACTGTTTGTCTTGCCTGGACGTCCAGGCCTTTTCATGTTGCTGAGCTCACCAGGTCGTTCCTCTTTCCTCAGAATGTATCAAGCTGTTGGTTTGGCCGCTGCTAATGTTGCCGCTATGTCTCTGATGGATTTGTTGTGTTTTTGAAGCGTTACAATGGTTGGTTTCTCTTGCATGGACGGCTCCTCTGAACGCATGATGGAGCTTCACAGCAATAGATTCCAATGCAAATAACACACTTAGAATCAACTCCAGACCTTTTAACCGGATTATGATGAAGAAATAATGGAGTCGCCACACCTGACCATGAAACAGCTTTTCATTCAATTGTCCCAATTAACTTTGGTCCCTTGTAAAGGGGAAGCGTGGCTACTCGTAAGAGCTGTGACTCCTAAACCCCTCCTCCAGTTTGGATGAACATCCCCTCAAATTATACCTGAGAGTCTGCACTTTCACCCCAAATCCATTACAGAACTATAACTGTCACGGTGGCCCCCGCACCCCGGCGCCTGGCAGCAGCTTCCTCGCTGCTCGCTGGCCAGGCGCCGAATGATATTGCGGTCGCTTCCGCACACGTGGGGAAGCCGGGGGGCGGGGCCTGGCGGGCTGACGCGGACCCGCCGGGTTTAAAGCCCAGGCTCTCAGAAATGCCGGTGCCCTGACGTGGTAGTTACTTCCCGCAGCGCTCTTGTATATTTGGCAAACAACTATTCTGTGTATTGACCCCTTGGCATTGGCAAACGACTATTCTGTGTATTGACCCCTTGGCATTGGCAAACGACTATTCTGTGTATTGACCCCTTGGCATTGGCAAAATACCATTCTGTGTATGACCCCTGGCATTGGCGACGAACCACTCTGTGTATGATCCCTGGCATTGCGCGAACGACCATTCTGTGCATAACCCCTGGTATTGGCATCAACTCTTCTAATTCTGGTATTGAGGTCAGTCTGTGTGGCACCCTAAGCACACATCAGACTACCCCTTGTGTTGTTAGGGTCTTGGGAAGAGCTAATTATTCTAATTCTTGTGTATCATTCTGTGTCTGTCTAGTCGTGCCGACCACTCTAAGGATCGGAAGGGTAGAGACTGTTCTGTGTCTAGAAACCACTAGTCAGATAAAGCAGAGGGATCCGTGACGTCTCTCTTGTACGTGCTCTGTACTGCCATTCTTGTAGTCTGTCTAGTCGTGCCGACCACTCTAAGGATCGGAAGGGTAGAGAGTGTCCTGCGTATAGGGACCACCACTCTAGTATCAGGGGGATCCGTGACATTACGTCAGGGCCATGGATCCCGCAGACCTCTCTAATCAGTTGACACGTATTGCAGCCAGACAAGAAGAGCAGGACCATAGAATGGACCAGATTGCTCTTGCCCTGCAAACCCTGCTAAACCGATCCAGTTCTGGTACTGCAAGCCCGCCAGACCCAGTAGTGCCTAGGGTCAGTTCGGCCGCTCTCGAGGGTTGTAGGCTCAGTATGAAAGCACCCGTACGTTATGACGGAACACCGAACTTATGCCGGGGCTTTCTGACCCAACTCGAGATCTTATTCGAAAACAATCCGGGGTCCTGTATGTCTGATAAAGCCAAAGTAGGCTATCTGATTAATCACTTGACCGAAAAAGCTTTATTATGGGCCACGCCCTTGTGGGAAAACAAGAAACCCATCATATATGACTATGAGGGTTTTACCTCCGAGTTAAAGCGTACTTTTGATCCCTCTAGACGGGCTACCAATGCGGGTAGATCCCTGTTTCACATCAAACAAGGTAATAGGAGGGTTTCCGACTATGCCATAGAATTTAAGACTTTGTCTTCTGAGGTACACTGGCCGAACGACGTTTTAACCCTGGCCTTTACCGAAGGTCTGAACGAGGCGTTTATGTTTGAATTGGCTCCCCTAAAATTACCAGAACATCTGGATCATTTGGTTGATTTCTGCATCGCCATGGACGATCAAATCAGGGAAAGGAGACACACCAGAGACAGACCCAGAAGGGTCCTACCTCCTTTACCCTTAGTACCCAGGCATACCACTGCATCAGGTAACCTGGAGACCGTTAAGACCGATGTACCGGCCATTGAACCTATGCAGATAGGTAAAACGGGTATTTCAGAGGCAGAGAGAGCTCACCGGAGAGAAAGGGGGCTCTGTTTTTATTGTGCCGGGGCAGATCATTTCCGCCTTCAATGTCCTCAGAGACCCAGGGGTAGCAGGGGTGAGAGTGGCAAATCAGGTCAAAAGACAAGTAATACCCAGGTTATTGGTTCTCTGTATGCCTCCTTTGTGGATGATGAAAAAAAAAAACTCGGATTCTGTTACCCATCTCCCTCACCTGGGAGGGGGTTCACCTCGAGACTGAGGCATTCCTAGACTCTGGAGCCTCAGGTAATTTTATGGATAGATGTTTTGCTGCCAACCACCTCTTACCTCTGGTTCTAAAGGAGAGGCCTCTTATGGTAGAAGCCATAGACGGGAAACCCCTGTCATGTCCCCATATCACACACGACACTATCGATGTGTGCATGACTACAGGAGTTCTGCACTGTGAAACCATACGATTCCAGGTTATCGACTCTCCCTCATGTCCTGTCGTTCTAGGGTTCCCATGGTTGACAGAACATAACCCGGTGATTGACTGGGCCCAGCGAGATATAATGTGTTGGGGTCCTAGTTGCCAGTCAAAGTGCCTGGGCAGGGTTAATGTGATTGGTAGTCTCAACATTGCCACAGCACCTCCTTTGTCCACTGAAGTCCCAGAATGTTATATGGCGCTAAAGGAGGTGTTCTCTAAAACCAGGACTGAGGTCCTACCACCGCATCGTCCTTATGACTGTGCTATAGAGTTACTCCCTGGTACTATGCCTCCTAGAGGACACGTATACCCCTTGTCTCAAAGGGAAAATGACATTATGGAGGAATATATAAGGGAGAATCTAGAGCGAGGATTCATCAGACGATCCTCCTCTCCAGCAGGAGCAGGTTTCTTTTTCGTTTCCAAAAAAGAGGGTGACCTGCGACCTTGCATCGATTATAGAGGTTTAAATAGGATTACCATAAGAAATGCATACCCATACCTCTTATAACAGAATTGTTCGACCGTTTAAAAGGGGCCCGTATTTATACGAAACTTGATTTACGCGGAGCGTACAACCTGGTCAGGGTTAAGAAGGGGCACGAATGGAAAACGGCTTTTAATACACGTAGCGGGCATTATGAATACCTGGTGATGCCCTTTGGGTTATGCAATGCGCCAGCCGTTTTCCAGGACCTCATAAACGACACCCTAAGGGATTTTCTGCAAACGTTCGTTATAGTATATCTGGACGACATCCTGATATACTCTCCTGATAAGGAGACTCATCACGCCCACGTGAGACAAGTGTTGAAGAGACTATTGAGGGCTGGGTTATATTGTAAGCTAGAGAAATGCTTATTCGACATAGAGACAGTGCACTTCCTTGGGTATATAATAACCCCTGAAGGTTTCCAAATGGATCCTAAAAAACTCTCAGCGATTCTTGACTGGCCTTTACCCCAAGGGCTTAAAGCCATCCAGAGGTTTTTGGGGTTTACTAACTACTACCGGAGGTTCATTAAAAAATTTTCGGCCTTGATAGCTCCCCTCACGGCTATGACTAAAAAGGGGTGGTGAATCAGAAGTGGACACCCCAGGCCAGTCAAGCCTTTGAGGCACTTAAACAGGCTTTCACCACTGCCCCTGTTCTCCGACATCCTGATCCGGCTCTGCCTTTCCAGGTTGAAGTTGACGCCTCCGAGCTAGGTCTTGGTGCAGTCTTGTCCCAAAGGGAGGCACCCGACAAGCCCTTGCATCCATGCGGCTTCTATTCCCGAAAGTTGTCCCCGGCAGAGAGGAACTATGATATCGGAAACAGAGAATTGTTAGCAGTTATTGCAGCCTTGACGGAATGGAGATACTTATTAGAGGGGTCTAGGGACCCCATTGTCATCATAACCGATCATAAGAATCTCACGTACATTGGAGACGCTAAACGGTTGAATGCCAGGCAAGCGAGATGGTCATTGTTTCTTTCCAGCTTTAATTTCGTCCTCACATACAGACCTGGGTCAGAAAACATTAAAGCAGACGCATTGTCAAGACAGTACGAGTCATACGAACATAACATCCAAGATCAACATCCCATTGTACCCCAGGAAAGGATTATAGCACTTACCACGATTAGTGTCTCGTCTCCTCTAATGTTAAGATTGCAGACCGCCCAGGGCACAGCTCCTGGGGGGAGACCTCCTGCGAAACTCTTTGTACCTGAGAACGAAAGGGAAGAGGTATTAAAACTGTATCATGATAACAAAATCTCTGGGCACATGGGGATCACCAAAACAGTGTCTAGTATACGTAAACTCCTTTGGTGGCCCACGGTGCGCCGTGACGTTAAAGATTACATAACCGTGTGTGAAGTGTGCACAAGACATAAAAGTCCCAAAACAGCGCCTATTGGTTTACTCCAGCCTCTGCCAATCCCCGAACGACCATGGTCGCATTTAGCTATGGATTTTATAGTAGAGTTACCTGAGTCTAGAGGGAATACTGTAATACTCACGGTCATAGATCGATTCTCCAAAATGGGTCACTATGTTCCTCTTCGGAAACTTCCTTCGGCAGCCGAACTGGTGCCCATTTTTGTTTCCAATGTGGTCCGCTTACACGGTATTCCTCTTGGGATTGTCTCGGATAGGGGGACCCAATTCGTCTCCAGATTCTGGAAAGGGTTTTGCAAGAGTGTGGGGATAGACCTATCCTTCTCTTCGGCCTATCACCCCCAGACCAACGGGGCGGCGGAACGAGCCAACCAAAATATAGAAAAATATCTCAGGTGCTTTATATCCGAACGACAAGATAACTGGTCAGACCTGATACCGTGGGCAGAGTATGCCTTGAACAGTGCAGTAAGCGAAGCCACAGGACGTTCCCCCTTCTTCACTGTTTACGGTTTTGATCCTCCCGTGCTCCCTGCTACGTTTCCTGATACCGCGATTCCTGCTCTGGATGAGCATTTAGTGTCATTGAAAGAAACCTGGGGAAGGGTTAAACGGGCACTGGAGGATAGTAGTGTTACCCAGAAGATCAAAGCCGACAGACACAGGAGGCCGGCACCCGTGTATCAAGTTGGGGACAGGGTTTGGCTTTCTTCACGGAACATTAAGCTTTTAGTACCCTCCATGAAACTGGCACCCAGGTACATAGGCCCCTATAAGGTTCTGCGGCGAATCAATCCGGTCTCCTATGCTCTGGCTCTGCCCTCCCATATCAAGATACACAATGTGTTTCACGTGAGCCTTTTGAAACCACTTTTGTGTAATCGGTACACCAGGGCCCGTGTCCCCCCTCCTCCGGTCTCTGTGGAGGGCGAGGAGGAGTTTGAAGTTGAGGCCATTCTGGACGCCAGGGTTTCTAGGGGGGTCCTTCAGTACTTGGTTGACTGGGTGGGCTACGGCCCAGAGGATCGCTCTTGGCTTCCGGCTACTGAGGTTCATGCTCCTCGGTTGGTGAGGGCTTTCTATTTGGCTCATCCCCGCGCCCCTGGGGGTCGTCCAGTGGCCGCCCGTAGAGGGGGGGTTCTGTCACGGTGGCCCCCCCACCCCGGCGCCTGGCAGCAGCTTCCTCGCTGCTCGCTGGCCAGGCGCCGAATGATATTGCGGTCGCTTCCGCACACGTGGGGAAGCCGGGGGGCGGGGCCTGGCGGGCTGACGCGGACCCGCCGGGTTTAAAGCCCAGGCTCTCAGAAATGCCGGTGCCCTGACGTGGTAGTTACTTCCCGCAGAGCTCTTGTATATTTGGCAAACAACTATTCTGTGTATTGACCCCTTGGCATTGGCAAACGACTATTCTGTGTATTGACCCCTTGGCATTGGCAAACGACTATTCTGTGTATTGACCCCTTGGCATTGGCAAACGACTATTCTGTGTATTGACCCCTTGGCATTGGCAAACGACTATTCTGTGTATTGACCCCTTGGCATTGGCAAACGACTATTCTGTGTATTGACCCCTTGGCATTGGCAAAATACCATTCTGTGTATGACCCCTGGCATTGGCGAACGAACCACTCTGTGTATGATCCCTGGCATTGGCGAACGAACCATTCTGTGCATAACCCCTGGTATTGGCATCAACTCTTCTAATTCTGGTATTGAGGTCAGTCTGTGTGGCACCCTAAGCACACATCAGACTACCCCTTGTGTTGTTAGGGTCTTGGGAAGAGCTAATTATTCTAATTTCTTGTGTATCATTCTGTGTCTGTCTAGTCGTGCCGACCACTCTAAGGATCGGAAGGGTAGAGACTGTTCTGTGTCTAGAAACCACTAGTCAGATAAAGCAGAGGGATCCGTGACGTCTCTCTTGTACGTGCTCTGTACTGCCATTCTTGTAGTCTGTCTAGTCGTGCCGACCACTCTAAGGATCGGAAGGGTAGAGAGTGTCCTGCGTATAGGGACCACCACTCTAGTATCAGGGGGATCCGTGACAATAACTTCAATAGGTTTTGGTAAATACCTGAAAATATTTTAAATTGTGACAGCGGGGAACGCAGGGAAATGGCAAGAGTATGAATGTTGAGGTAGTAGTAATCTCGGCCATTGACAGGTTTACCACAGCTGCCAAACTCCGGCTTCTACTTACAAAACTCCAATATTTAACACTTTAATCATGTTTTTCTATATTTTATCGGCCGGGAAGGACGTGCACTGACAAACATGCTTTGCGTCTCTCGGGGGTTTCCTCGGAGGAGGGTAAGTCACAGAAACCCGGATATCCATGGGATAGAGGTGCAGCCTCGGACACATATTTACCTCTTTTGACATATTTTTGGCGTTCCTCCCGTCTCGTGCGGTTGCTCAGCGTCTATCCTATTTTTATTTGCTCTCCTTGCATCTAATTACTATGATCTTCTCTGCGCGGTTGCGTAGCACCTGGCGTCACCCGTGGCATTCAGCGCGTTCCCTGCCCACTCGACCCCGATCCCTGCGCTCCCATCTCTCCAGCCTGTGACTGTAACGTCTTCGCACACCCACCAGCTCCTCGCCCACTCGCTACCCTTCCCATTGCGTCAGTCGCTGCTATATTGGTACTGCCGAAAATCTGTGGGAAGCTGGCACAGCCGCCCTCCTGCCACCCGAAAAAGAAAGCGGCTAAATCTTTCCCATAAACACAGGTTTTACTCGTTTATACAAATCCTTAAAACCGCAAAGAAACGAAGGAAACAAAACGACAATAAGAGTCTTTAAGCCTAAAAACAAACGATAGATACAAATGTGTGTGAAACGTGTCGTATTGCTTCGTCCAAACAACCCAGGTGTAATACAATATATTTTAAAGTGGGGGGAGGGGGGACGCTCTCGCACGTGTCCTTCGCACTGGGTGGCAATCAGGATGTTGGAAAGTGATGCTTTTTAACTTCTACCAGCGCTTGCGGATCAAGACCGCATAACCCATGTAGCGATGTAAAGCTGGTTCCGTGATTCTGAGCCGACACTGCAAACTGTTGCCTGGACGTGCGCGCCCATCATTTGATCCGGTGTCAACCACGCCCGGCCCTCAGATCCCCCTAACAGGCCAGGTTTGCAGGATATGTGAAGCACAGCACAGGGGATGTGATTTGCTGCTCAGTGATTGCAGGAGTCAGTCAGCATTTCCTCAAAGGATCCTGCAAACCTGGCCTGTCGGGGGTCCCTGAGGACCAGGGTTGGGCACCACCGGATTAGTTTCATGGAAACGGGTAATCCTGTCACAGCGGCTGTGGTTGCTCCTCTCTGTGAGCGTTGCCGCCTCGCTGCGTGGGTCTAATTAAATCATTAGGGTAATGGTTGCGTTTGCCACTGCCTCCGCAATCCTTAGTGACTGCACGGCGAGATTACACATCGTATAGACACGGCGAGCTGCTCCGTGTCAGGTGTGATATCTGTGAGGGACGCGTCAGTGTGACGGCTTGACGCAGCCGGGATACATCATTCTCTTTGCTTGCTTTGTGTTTAAGATCTTGGGTTGCCAAGGCGGCCGTGTTTTCCTGGACTCATGTTACTATTTCATGCAGAGGGGGGGGGGGCACAGGGAAAAGTGTTGCCCTGCAACATGTATAATTCATATGCTGCAGGAAAGAAATCAAGGCTGGTCACTTGGGATTCCTTTTTGATTCCTTACATGCAGCTTATGGATTATACATGCTGAGGGGCGGGATTTTTCATGCACTGCCCATCAGCATGAATAAGTTATATGCGTCCATGAAAACATGGCCGACCTGGCGCTCTATATATAGATCCTTCCTGGGAAACTTTATTAACCTGCATGTGACCAATAAGAATAACATTATGAGCTTACATTAGGTCGGCCATGTTTTCCTACACACCCCAGGGTTGCATCTTTCATGCACTTCCCATCAGTTTGCATTGCATATATGTGTGCAGGAAAACACGGGGGGGGGGGGGGATCTGCCGGTACCACACATATATATAAAGAGGATTTTTTTTTTCTATCAATCCATATGCTTAGACCTCCAGGTCATATACATTAGGGATGAGCTGTTCGGTTCGATCGGTTCAGAGTTCGATTCGAACATCGCCTGTTCGCATGTTCGCGAACTACAAACATTTCCGCGTGTTCGCCGCATGTTCGCCCACAATGCACCACAATGGACCACAATGCACTTTTTCAATGGCCTGAAGCTTGTAATTGGCTACAGCCTTGCACCTGACCACAGGTCAGGTGCAAGACTATGCCAGTCACGGCTCAGAGTCCTAATTGGGCAAATTTTGCCTAATTATGTGCTCAAAGAGCTAAGTTCCGCAGCACACTATATAAGGCTTCACACAGCGCTTCAGCACGCGTTTGAGAGGAGATTGTTGTTGTGTTAGTGTGTGTTCTCACTGCCAGTCTGCCACCAGCTACTGTGGGGGGGGGGGGGGTCTCATTTCTACAAAATATCTGGGAATTGTTCTAATCTTTCTGTTCTCACTGCCACCAAGTATTTTCGGGGACAGTAATTTCTACAAAATATTTGGGAATTGTTATAATCCGTGTGTTCTCACTGCCACCAAGTATTTTGGGGGTCATTCATTTATACAAAATATCTGGGAATTGTTGTAATCTTTGTGTTTTCACTGCCAGCAGCAGTTATGGGGGTCTCGTTTCTACAAAATATCTGGGAATTGTTTTAATCTGTGTGTTCTCACTGCCACCCATCAGGGGCTCTCACTGATTTAACGGAGGAGTCTGCTGAATTGTTTGACTACAATGACAGTGACATGCTGCTTGAGGATGCGCAGCAAGTACAGTGCTCTGATTCAATCTCTGAGGTTGAGGAAGGGAGTATAATCAACCTAGTGGAAGGGGGTGCCAGTGACACACAAATAATTGGCACTCATGTTGCCCCAGCAGCTGCAGCATACTGCCAAGTTGGCTCCAGTGACGAGGAGATAAGGGTGATGACGATGATGATGAGGTCACTGACTCCACCTGGGTGCCTGTTCGAACAGAGGAGTCAAGTGAGGAGGAGGCACAACAAACACGAGGCACAACATCCTCCATGACCAACCGTAGCACTAGCCAGTCCAAGGCATCAGATGTCAGAGCTGCTCAGGTGCAGAGCGCTGTTGTCTAAAAAACACACATCCAGGAACTCTGCTGTCTGGGAGTTCTTTAAGAAATGTACAGCAGACCACACCGTTGCTATTTGTAATCTATGTCAGATGAGGCTCAAGCGTGGGAAAGACACTGGACGCTTGGGTACCACGTGCTTGAGGCAACATATGACCACCTGCCACGCATCCCATTGGCGCAAAACTTTGCATAGGTCCTCCTCACCTGTCTCTACCCCCACTATATGTCCTGCCATGTCATTGACTCCAACCTCCACTGACAGGGATGATGCTACAGTAATGGATGTACCAGGTCCCTCCTCACAATGTGACAGCATCCCATCAGCTGAAGATTTATGCAGTCAGATTACGTTGCCCCAGCTGCTGCAGCGTAAGAAAAAATATAGTCCCAACCATCCCCAAGCACAGCATCTAAATGCCAGCTTAGCAAAATTACTCGCATTGCAGCTGCTGCCTTTCCAGCTGTTGGACTCTGCTCCCTTGCGTGAATTTGCTGAATGTGCTGTACCACAGTGGCATGTTCCAAAACGCCATTACTTTTCACAGAAGGCCATTCCAGCACTATACCAGTACGTGGAAGACAATGTTATCGAGTCATTGGGAAAGGCAGTCAGCAGCAAGGTGCATGTGACTTTAGACACGTGGTCCAGCAAGCATGGACAGGGCCGTTACATTTCCTTCACGGCACACTGGGTAACTCTGATTGCAGCTGGGAGGGATCCAAGATGGGGCTCTGTGCTGGAGCTTTTTCATCCACCATGCCTCCAGAAAGCTGCTTGTATGAGGTCTGTCTGCTCCACCACCACCTCTTCCTCCTCCTCCTTCTCTGTCTCTGGCGAAGTGGCAGTTAAACCGAGTTTAAGTGGCAGGGGCTACGCAATGGCTCAAGCAAAAAGATGCCATACTGTGCTTGAGCTGGTTTGTTTAGGGGACAGGAGCCACACCGGGCCAGAAATTCTGTCAGCTCTGCAGGGGTAGGTGCAGAGATGGTTAACACCACGCCAGCTTCAGCTGGGAATGGTCGTCTGTGATAATGGCAGCAACCTTCTCTCCACCCTATGCCTGGGTAAGTTGACGCATGTACCATGCCTAGCACACGTCCTAAATCTGGTTGTACAGCGTTTCCTAACCAGGTACCCAGGGCTGGCAGAGCTTCTCAGCCAGGCCAGAAAAGTCTGCAGCCACTTCAGACGGTCATTCCCAGCAAGTGTGCGCCTGGCAGAAATTCAAAGAGAATTCCACCTTCCCACAAACAGTCTGATCTGTGACATGCCCACCAGGTGGAACTCGACATTAGCAATGCTGCAGCATCTGCACAAGCAGCAGAGGGCCATCAACGAGTACCTGTGTGAGTATGGCACAAGGACAGGTTCAGGTCAACTTGGTTTTCCCCCCCCGCAGTGGCTGATGATCAAGGATGCATGCACTGAACTGTCACCATTTGAGGAGACAACGAGGATGGTGAGCAGGGACAGTGCATGCATCAGTGACACAATTCCTTTAGTGTTCCTGCTGGAGCACACTCTGTGGGGAATTATAGATGTGGCTCTAGAGGCAGAGCAGCAGGAGGAAGAGGAGGCCTTCCCTAGTTCTGAAGGCCCCAGTCTTTACGCAGCAGCATTCCTGCGGGTCCTCAGATCAGACAGGAGGAGGAGGAATATTTAAGTAGTGGGGGCATTGAAGGTGGGGATTCCTCAAGGGAGGGTTTGTGTGCCCATAAACACACGGACTAGTACGTGGCTGGGAGGAGGAAGTGCACAATGGGGTCATCCTCCTCATTGACCAGGAAGACTCGGAAGCTAATGCCACCTCCAACCTACGCTGCATATCCTGCAAAGCCTGGTAAAGGACCCCAGGATTCGTGCTATCAAGGAGAGGGATCATTACTGGTTGGCAAGCCTTCTTGATCCACAATACAAGGGTAAAGTTGCAGAGCTCATTCTTTCCGCACAGAGGGAGGACAGGATGAAAAAACTTGGACGCTCTAAAGCGACAATTGTGTAACACCTTTCCAGGCACTGGTAGGTTACCAAGTGATGACACAGGTGCTTCTGAGGCTGCGGATGATCAGAGGAATAGAGGTGAAGGCCGGGGCCACTTGACTGATGCCTTTTAAATTTTTTTTAGTCCACGACGCCCAGGGACGTCAAATATAGGCACCCGTTGCCAGCGTCTTCACCGTATGGTGCAGGACTACCTAGGGGCAAGGGCAGACCTGGATACCTTTCCAGCAGATGATCCACTGGCTTACTGGTTGTTGAGATTGGTTCTCTGGCCAGAACTTAGCCAAAATGCTATGCAGCTACTAGGTTGCCCTTCATCCAGCATGCTTTCTGAAAGGACGTTCAGTGCCGCTGGAGGTTTTGTCACAGACAAAAGAGTGCGTCTGTCTACCGACTCTGTAGACCGGCTGACATTTATAAAAATGAATCAGTCCTGGATCAGCAGCTATCAATCTCCTGATGCTGACGTAATGGAATAGATCGGGGATCTCTTCTGCATTCACAAAACCTCCACCACTGAACTCTTCCACAATACCACAAAAGGGTTACGGTGTGAAGGCACTTGCTGCCATGAAAGGCACATTATTTGGGTGCACTGACGCCTGTACCAGATTTATATCATTTTAATTTTTTGAACCGCAGGGTCCAACCCTGGACTCTTCCACAATACCACAGAGAGGTTACGATGTGACGGCACTGTTGCCGACACTAAAGGCCCACTTTTAAAGCACCTATTGTTACTTTCATCCAAAGCCTGCATAAGTTTCACCATAATTTAGCCACAAAATCACTAAACTTGTTCTGTGTGTCCTAAAAGGTCTCCTCTTTTCATACAGGTTGCCGCCCCAAGCAGTTGTTTATGAATAGATTAAAGGAAAACCGTTTACTGTCATTTGAAACCTAATTTTTTTGTTTTTAAATGTTACTATACATCCTATAAATCCGCCACTTCATGGGCAGGTTATGGGGACCTCCTAGGCACGATATTTGAAGGAATGTTTTGTTTTTATTTTTAACCCTTATTTCATGGAAAACTCACTGTCCCTTTAAAAAGTTTTTTTTTTTAACTTTTTGTCCTTGTTTCCTGTCCCCCCACGGCACTACCCGGACCCCCATACACATTTTATGGCAAATATCTTGCATATTTGCCCTCTTGGAGGGCACTCTAAAAACCAAACTTTTGAGTCCCATTGACTTGCATTGAGTTCGGTTCGTGTTCGAGTTCGAACTCGAACTTTCGAAATTGTTCGAGTTCGAATGCGAACCGAACATGGGGGTGTTCGGCTCATCCCTAATATACATCTATACATCTTGCCTGGCTGTACGATTCCAGGCGCACTTCCCATGCCATGCTTAGGGTTAGTACATCATCATGGGAGTTGTAGTTCTATTTTGGGGTTGCTGTGCTCTGCCTGTGTTGTTCTAACTCATAACGGGAACACACCGGCTTCCATCCACAGCTTCCAGGATCAGACCCAGATTGGCCAACCTGCTCCTGTTTGTTTTGTCATTCACTGTGTGTCTCCTGTGTTGTTTTTCCTTTCCTTGCATCGCCTGTGAGGTTTCATATTCCCCTGTGAAGTTTCTTCTTCCCCTGTGTCATTTTCTCTTCCCTGTGTTGTTTCCTTTTTCCTCCTGTGTCTCCTGTGTCATTTCCTCCTGTGTCTCCTGTGTCATTTCCCCCTGTGTCCCCTGTGTCATTTCCTCTCCCCTTTGTTGTTTCCTCTTCCTCCTGTGTCATTTCCTCTTCTCATGTCTTGTGTTGTTTCCCTGTGTTGTTTCCTCTTCCCCGTGTCATTTCCCTCTGTGTCTCCTGTGTCACTTCTTCTTTGCCTGTGTCATTTCCCCCTGTGTCATTTCCCCTGTGTCTTATGTGTCATTTCCTCCCCCTTTGTTATTCCCTCTTCCTCCTGTGTAATTTCCTTTCTCTTGTGTTGTTTCCCTGTGTTTTTTCCTCTTCCCCGTGTCATTTCCTCTTCCGCCTGTGTTGTTTCCTGTTTACCCATGTCTCCTGTGTTGTTTCCCATGTCATTTCCTTTTCCTCGTGTAATTTCCTCTTTCTCCTGTGTCTCCTGTGTCGTTGCCTGTGTCTTTCGTTTCGTTTCCACTTCTTCCTGTGTCATTTCCCATGGTGTCTCCTGTGTCACTTCCTCTTCCCCGTGTAATTTCCTCTTACCACTGTGTCATTTCTTCTTCCCCCTGTATCTCCTGTGTTGTTTCCCCTTCTCAGTTTCCTGTGTTATTTCTCAGTGTCTCCTGTGTCATTTCCTCTTCTGCATGTGTTGTTTCCTTTTTCCCCATGTCTCCTGTGTTCTTGCCCCGTATCTTTTGTGTTGCTTCCTCATCCCCGTGTCATTTCACACTGTGTCTCCTGTGTTGCTTCCTCTCCCCGTGTCAGTTCCCCATGTCTTCTGTGTCATTTCCCCGTGTCTCCTGTGTCTTTTCCCCTGTGTCATTTCCTCTTCCCCCTGTATCTCCTGTGTTGTTTCTTCTTTCGCTGTTTCCTGTGTCATTTCCCAGTGTCTCCTGTGTCATTTCCTCTTCCATGTGTTGATTCCTCTTTCCTTTTTGTCCCCTGTGCCATTTCTTCATGTCTCCTGTAGCATTTCCTTTTCCCGTTGACGTTTCCTCCACCCCCTGTGTTGTTTCCTCTTTCCCCATGTCACCTGTGTCGTTTCCTCTTTCCCCCTGTATCTCCTGTGTTGTTTCCTCTTCCCCCTGTGCCATTTCCTCTACCCCTTGTATTGTTGGCTCTATCCCCTGCGTCATTTCCTCTTCCCCACGTGACATGTTGTTTCCTCTTCCCCTGTGTCATTTCCTCTTCCTCATGTCTCCTGTGTTGTGTCCTCTACCCTCTGTGCCTTTTTCTCTTCCCATGTGTTGTTTCCTCTGCCCCTGTGTCATTTACTCTTCCCCTGTGTCTCCTGCATTGTTTCCTCTGCCCCATGTGTCATTTCCTCTTTCTCCTTGTCTCCTGTGGTTTCCTCTCTTCCCCGTGTGTGGTTTCCTCTCTTCCCCCTGTGTCATTTCCTCTTCCCCATGTGTCATTTCCTCTTTCCCCTTGTTTCCTGTGGTTTCCTCTCTTCCCCCTGTGTCGTTTCCTCTCGTCCCCCTGTGTCGATTCCTCTCTTCCCCTGTGTGGTTTCCTCTCTTCCCCCTGTGTCATTTCCTCTCTTCCCCCTGTGTGGTTTCCTCTCTTCCCCCTGTGTTGTTTCCTCTCTTCCCCCTGTTTGGTTTCCTCTCTTCCCCCTGTGTGGTTTCCGCTCCCCCTGTGTGGTTTCCTCTCTTCCCCCTGTGTGGTTTCCTCTCTTCCCCCTGTGTGGTTTCCTCTCTTCCCCCTGTGTGGTTTTGTTTCTTCCCTCTGTGTGGTTTCCTTTCTTCCCTCTGTGTCATTTCCTCTCTTACCCATGTCGTTTCCTCTCTTCCCCCTGTGTGGTTTCCTCTCTTCCCCCTGAGTGGTTTCCTCTCTTCCCCTGTGTCGTTTCCTCTCTTCCCCCTGTGTGGTTTTCTCTCTTTCCTCTGTGTGGTTTCCTTTCTTCCTCTGTGTCATTTCCTCTCTTACCCATGTCGTTTCCTCTCTTCCCCCTGTGTGGTTTCCTCTCTTCCCCCTGAGTGGTTTCCTCTCGTCCCCCTGTGTGGTTTCCTCTCTTCCCCGTGTGGTTTCCTCTCTCCCCCCTTTGTGGTTTCCTCTCTCCCCCTGTGTGGTTTCGTCTCTTCCCTCTGTGTGGTTTCCTCTCTTCCCCCTGTGTGGTTTCCTCTCTTCCCCCTGTGTGGTTTTGTCTCTTCCCTCTGTGTGGTTTCCTTTCTTCCCTCTGTGTCATTTCCTCTCTTCCCCATGTAATTTCCGCTCTTCCCCTGTGTGGTTTCCTCTCTTCCCCTGTGTGGTTTCCTCTCTTCCCTGTGTGGTTTCCTCTCTTCCCTGTGTGGTTTCCTCTCTTCCCTCTGTGTCGTTTCCTCTCTTCCCTCTGTGTCGTTTCCTCTCTTACCCATGTCGTTTCCTCTCTTCCCCCTGTGTCGTTTCCTCTCTTCCCCATGTGTGGTTTCCTCTCTTCCCCCTGTGTGGTTTCCTCTCTTCCCCCTGTGTTGTTTCCGCTCTCCCCCCTGTGTGGTTTCCTCTCTTCCCTCTGTGTGGTTACCTCTCTTCCCCCTGTGTGGTTTTCTCTCTTCCCCCTGTGTGGTTTCGTCTCTTCCCCCTGTGTGGTTTTGTCTCCTCTCTCTCTGTGGTTTCCTTTCTTCCCTCTGTGTCGTTTCCTCTCTTCCCCATTTAATTTCTGCTCTTCCCTGTGTCATTTCCTCTCTTCCCCCTGTGTCGTTTCCTCTCTTCCCCCTGTGTCGTTTCCTCTCTTCCCCATGTGTGGTTTCCTCTCTTCCCCCTGTGTGGTTTCCTCTCTTCCCCTCTGTGGTTTCCTCTCTTCCCCTTGTGTGGTTTCCTCTCTTCCCTCTGTGTCGTTTCCTCTCTTACCCATGTCGTTTCCTCTCTTCCCCCTGTGTCGTTTCCTCTCTTCCCCTTGTGTGGTTTCCTCTCTTCCCTCTGTGTCGTTTCCTCTCTTACCCATGTCGTTTCCTCTCTTCCCCCTGTGTCGTTTCCGCTCTTCCCATGTGTGGTTTCCTCTCTTCCCCCTGTGTGGTTTCCTCTCTTCCCCCTGTGTGGTTTCCTCTCTTCCCCCTGTGTGGTTTCCTCTCTCCCCCCTTTTTGGTTTCCTCTCTCCCCCGTGTGGTTTTGTCTCTTCCCTCTGTGTGGTTTCCTCTTTTCCCCCTGTGTGGTTTTGTTTCTTCCCTCTGTGTGGTTTCCTTTCTTCCCTCTGTGTCGTTTCCTTTCTTCCCTCTGTGTCGTTTCCTCTCTTACCCATGTCATTTCCTCTCTTCCCCTGTGTCGTTTCCTCTCTTCCCCATGTGTCGTTCCTATCTTACCCATGTCGTTTCCTCTCTTCCCCCTGTGTCGTTTCCTCTCTTCCCCCTGTGTGGTTTCCTCTCTTCCCCCTGTGTGGTTTCCTCTCTTCCCCCGTGTGGTTTCCTCTCTCCCCCTTTGTGGTTTCCTCTCTCCCCCTGTGTGGTTTCGTCTCTTCCCCCTGTGTGGTTTCCTCTCTTCCCCCTGTGTGGTTTCCTCTCTTCCCCCTGTGTGGTTTTGTCTCTTCCCTCTGTGTGGTTTCCTTTCTTCCCTCTGTGTCGTTTCCTCTCTTCCCCATGTAATTTCCGCTCTTCCCCAGTGTCGTTTCCTCTCTTCCCCCTGTGTCGTTTCCTCTCTTCCCCCTGTGTGGTTTCCTCTCTTCCCCTGTGTGGTTTCCTCTCTTCCCTCTGTGTCGTTTCCTCTCTTCCCTCTGTGTCGTTTCCTCTCTTACCCATGTCGTTTCCTCTCTTCCCCCTGTGTCGTTTCCTCTCTTCCCCATGTGTGGTTTCCTCTCTCCCCCCTTTGTGGTTTCCTCTCTCCCCCTGTGTGGTTTCGTCTCTTCCCTCTGTGTGGTTTCCTCTCTTCCCCCTGTGTGGTTTTCTCTCTTCCCCCTGTGTGGTTTCCTCTCTTCCCCCTGTGTGGTTTCCTCTCTTCCCCCTGTGTGGTTTTGTCTCTTCTCTCTGTGTGGTTTCCTTTCTTCCCTCTGTGTCGTTTCCTCTCTTCCCCATGTAATTTCCGCTCTTCCCTGTGTCGTTTCCTCTCTTCCCCATGTAATTTCCGCTCTTCCCTGTGTCGTTTCCTCTCTTCCCCCTGTGTCGTTTCCTCTCTTCCCCCTGTGTGGTTTCCTCTCTTCCCCTTGTGTGGTTTCCTCTCTTCCCTCTGTGTCGTTTCCTCTCTTACCAATGTCGTTTCCTCTCTTCCCCCTGTGTCGTTTCCGCTCTTCCTCATGTGTGTTTTACTCTCTTCCCCATGTGTGTTTTACTCTCTTCCCCCTGTGTGGTTTCCTCTCTCCCCCTGTGTGGTTTCCTCTCTTCCCCCTGTGTCGTTTCCTCTCTTACCAATGTCGTTTCCTCTCTTCCCCCTGTGTCGTTTCCGCTCTTCCCCATGTGTGTTTTACTCTCTTCCCCCTGTGTGGTTTCCTCTCTCCCCCTGTGTGGTTTCCTCTCTTCCCCCTGTCGTTTCCTCTCTCCCCCTTTGTGGTTTCCTCTCTCCCCCTTTGTGGTTTCCTCTCTCCCCTCTGTGTCGTTTCCTCTCTTCCCCATGTAATTTCCGCTCTTCCCCCTGTGTGGTTTCCTCTCTTCCCCCTGTGTGGTTTCCTCTCTCCCCCTGTGTGGTTTCCTCTCTCCCCCTGTGTGGTTTCCTCTCTTCCCCCTGTGTCGTTTCCTCTCTCCCCCCTTTGTGGTTTCCTCTCTCCCGTCTGTGTCGTTTCCTCTCTTCCCCATGTAATTTCCGCTCTTCCCCCTGTGTGGTTTCCTCTCTTCCCCCTGTGTGGTTTCCACTCTCCCCCTGTGTGGTTTCCTCTCTTCCCCCTGTGTCGTTTCCTCTCTTCACCCTATGTCGTTTCCTATCTTCCCTGTGTGGTTTCCTCTTTTTCCCCCTGTGTGGTTTCCTCTCTTCCCCCCGTGTGGTTTCCTCTCTTCCCCGTGTGGTTTCCTCTCTTCCCCCCGTGTCGTTTCCTCTCTTCCCCCCGTGTCGTTCCTCTCTTCCCCCCGTGTCGTTTCCTCTCTCCCCCCGTGTCGTTTCCTCTCTTCCCCCCGTGTCGTTTCCTCTCTTCCCCCCGTGTCGTTTCCTCTCTTCCCCCCGTGTCGTTTCCTCTCTTCCCCCGTGTCGTTTCCTCTCTTCCCCCCGTGCCGTTTCCTCTCTTCCCCCTGCAGCTTCATTATGGTGATGAGGAATGTTTCAGCACCTCGGCCAGCTCCTCGCCTGGATGTGGCTGGAGGTGGTTCCAGGTTTTCTGGCTCAGCTCCAGCCTCTGGAAGCGGTTCCGCGCTCTGATATGAATTCCCGTGTTCCGTTTTGGTCCCAGATTCCACCCAGCGATTGGCCGCTGCACTCTGTCCTGGAATAAAACACGTGTAAATGCAAGCTATAAAACAGGGTTCCCTTACAGTGTCTCCACCCCCATTTAGGATTAACATACCTTAAATCGGATTTTCGTTAACTCTTTGACGCTGTGTGGAGGCAGAGCCCTCTGAATGTGTTACGTTATGAATAATGCATGTTCAGGATGAGCGCGGCCGCTCTTGATCTGTACGCGCGGAGTTGGCGGAAAGGGATTTTAGTAATAAGGAGTCGAGGCACACGTGATCGCTGGCATTATCGGGTGTTAATCTTATAAAAACGGGAAAATCAGGTGAATTCGGCGGGTGAATCGGGTGAATTCAGCGCAGAGGCGGCTCTCTAATCAGTCAATATAGGCGGCTGTTTAACTCCTTGAAGCCACTGGGGTCTCAAATGATGAAAATGCCCTTAAATGGACATTCACACAAATAAACTCCAACCTTCACACACACTCTTTATTCATAGAGAACTGTATTAAGTGTCTTATTTCAGGGATTATTGGGTTAATTTTTAAACTCAGGAAGACCGATATTTCAGATTGTCTGAAGACTTCACTAATCCCCGAGACGCCACTGAGTCAGCGTTTAAGGGGTTACTCAGAGAGCGCTGATATGGTTCCGGATGTGCGTAAATTGGGATCCGCAGAACACCGCCGCTCAGCCTGCCAAATGCCGCCGAACGCAGCTGACGATCCGCAGAACGCTGCTGATCAGCCCGCTGAACACCGCCGCTCAGCCCGCCAAACGCCGCCGAACGCAGCCGACGATCCGAAGAACACCGCCGCTCAGGCCGCCGAACACCGCCACCGCCCGCCGAACTGTGGGTAAAAGAAAAACGGCAATTTTTTAAAGGGCGTTTAAAACAATAAAAATGCATGAAAATAATAAGGTCCTATAAAAAAATAATAAAAAAAGGTCTGTTGCAGAATGAAAAAAAAAAAACGGGAATCAAAACTTTTGCCTAAAAAATCCTGAAAAATACCTTAAAAAAAAAAAGTAAATAAAAACTTTTTCCTGCAAATGAAAATAATTATTCTTTATATTTGCAGCCAAAAGTCTTTTTAACTTATTTATTTTTTTTATAACTTTTTAAAAGTATTTTTCTGGGAATTTTTTAGGCAAAATTTTTGATTCCCGTTTTTTTTTAAGTGTTTTTTTTTAATTCTGCAACAGACCATTAATAAATAAAGAATATAAAAACGATAATATTTTTCTACATTAAATCCTATGGGATTCGCTCGTTTAAGGCTAAGGTCAGACGAACGTGATTTCTTCGGACTGTGCGTCCGTGCAGTACGGACGGACGTTAGTACGGAAGACGCGGTAGTGGCCACACAGTCTGTGATCACGTCCGTGATTCTTCACGGATCAATATAAAAAAGTGAAATATGAGTAACCAAATTAATTGCAGATTGAAGAAAATGAGGGAAAAAGGGTATAAAGAAGCCATATAGTGGATGGTGCGTTTTCCCAAGATGGATGCAGTTCAAGCATTTGTGTTCGCTGCTACGGGCTACAAGTACCTCAGGAACAAGCGACAACGGCGATCATGGGTTCATCCCATCAACGCTGCTAGATACATGCATGAAAATAAAATTTATAAAAGGAAAATGACAGAGGCCACGAACATGTGGCAAATACAGGAAAACATAGGCTTCCAACGCATAGCAGAAACCAGTAAATGATAAGGACACAAAGCTACAAATTCTCATACTGAGTATCTCGGTCATAAGGACCGGGCAGGTGGGCATGTGACCTTGGTGGTACACTGACACAGGGGGTGGTTGTGACGTTGCACCGGGGGATATGGGTTGATGTCGTGGCTGCGGCTGCCGGTAATAACCACCGGCATATTGTGTGTCGGCCACACCACTGCGAGGCACAGGTGGTACTGGTGGGCGGCTCAAAATGTCATCGATGGTGTCCAATGTTCACCGGCGGTACTCCATCTTCTGAGCCAGGCTCATCTGGTGCAACATGGGCAGACACATATGGTGGAAGGTCATGTCATCATCGTCCCAGAAGCGGCATTGTGGTGGTGGTGGTGGTGCTGGTTGGAGAGCATCCATAAATGTCACCATGGCATGCTCGAAGTCTGTACCTGGTGGCCTTCTCCTCTTGGGCGTCGGTCTGGTGGTGTCTGATCTCGCAGTATCTGGCTCCTGTGCAATGGTCTCCTCCTCCTCCAACTGTGATTCGGCTCCACCCTGTTCCACATCTTCAGAGCAGGTGGCTGAACCACATGGCATGACGTCTCGCTGTGCCCCGGATGTTGATGGGACATCGATGCTGCTTGCCAAAGGTCGTGGTTCGAGGGTCCGTCGCAGGAATGAGAGCTGCTCGGCATATACATAACTGCGGCCCCTCCTCGCCGCAGATCCAGAGCGTGACAATTCTGCATCTTTTTTGAGGACCCGCCTATAATTATCCCTGACCGTCCTCCATTTCACGATGACCTCACGTGCTGCAAAACAGAAGACTTATATTAGGTGCGGTTCATGCAATGTGATCATAGCACGCATTTTGTTTTTTCCATAGGTATCTTGCTAGTGGATGCAGTCGCAGTCTGAAGGACCTGCATTATAATTTCCGCGTTGGCAGATCTACAGCGGGCGAGATCATTTGCAAGGTGTGCCAGACAATATGGGACACGATGAGGGAGGAATGTATGCCAACAACCACAGACGAGTCATAGGCACGAATTGCTACGGGATTCCTGGAAAGAGCAAACTTCCCAAACTGCCTGGGAGCCGTGGATGGGAAACATGTCCACATAGTGAAGCCACTGCAGAGTGGCTCACTGTATCACAATTATAAACATTTTTTTTCAATTGGCCTACTGGCAGTCGCAGATGCCAACTATTATTTTGTCTGTGTGGATGTGGGGTCATACGGGAAGGAACTCCACACTGTGGAATGGAATAGAGTGGGACCCTGAACATCCCCAGACCCACACCTTTGCCTGGCACAGACGTGGCAGTCCCCTATGCCTTTGTGGGGGATGAGGCATTCGGCCTGTCAACACATCTCCTGCGGCCATACTCAGGGACACACCTGACTGTGAAGAAGCGGGTGTTTAATTACAGGCTGTCGAGGGCGAGACGGTATTTCAAGTGTAGGTTTGGCATACTGAGCAACAAGTGGAGGATATTTCATAGGCCGCTAGATGTGCAAATAGATTTTTGTGTAGATATAGTGAAATGCTGCTGTGTGTTGCATAATTTTGTTCGTGGGAGGGATGGTTTTAACTTGGATGACTCGTTGTCTGTTATTGGTATGGAGGAATTCATTAATGATGATGTCATGCCTGTGAATCGACACAGTAACAGGTTTTGCGATGTCCTGGCAACCTATTTCATAGCGAAGCTGGTGAGGTACCCTGGCAGATGGGGAGCATTTGTCAGTTACATTTATTTTCAATTCAATATGCATTTGATTATGAATTAAATAATCATGTACTCACTCTGCACTTTCTGTTCGTGATCAGTCCATGTGTCATATGCAGGGTACACCGCCCTCGCCACTGCTGCCCATGCGTCCGTCTTACGGGTCTTGTCCTTATAATGTTTGCTGGCCGTGTCCCACAATTCAGGGTGCTCCCCCACTTCGGTGATAATCCGCTCCACGTCCATGTCACCTGCCGCGTCCACATAACACTCCCCAGCATCCACAAAACACTCCCCAGTGTCCAGAATACTCCAGCCACCCCGGAAGTTTCTGCAGTCTGGATGTTATGTGTAGGCCGCAAAACAGGTGCGTCTGACGTCTCCTCCTCACGCACACAGGCCGCTAGGCAGACGCAGCACACTCTGTGCGGCCGTTCTAGGGGTTGTACGTTCTTGCCTGCCTTGCGTCCCTGGGCACGGCAGTTCAGTGCGAACGTACTTCGTGTGTCGGGCTCCAATGGGCTTTCTGTCATGCTATCACGGACGTACTTTTGGGCGCCATCACGGACGTGAACACTACGTTCGTCTGACCCGAGCCTAAACCTGTCGAACTGAAGCATCGTAAATCTGGGCATTTCGGTGCAGTTCGGCGCTCTCTGAATAAATTAACTATTACTGCTCTATGGGGAATTTCACTGCCGCCGAATTGCAGCGATCTGAGAACTGCATCGCATTTTGCTGTTAATTCGCCAGAATTTGGAGAATCGCCCGCTTTCCGAATAGACAAACTGCCACGAAATTGCACTGTACAGGGAAATTCACCGTTCAGTGCAATTCGGTGGCAAGTTCGGCTCTTATTGAACAACCCTTTAAGTGAGCTGCTACTGGAGTTTGCCGCAGTTTACTGGCTGCTATACGTTGTTTGTGTTGGGTATGATAAACATACCAAGAGAGACCATAGGAAGCATCATTCGCAAATTCAAGGCAAAGGGCACTGTTGAAACGCTACCTGGTCGTGGCAGAAAGAAGATGCTGACTTCGACTGCTGTGCGCTATCTGAAGCGTAGAGTGGAGAAAAGTCCCCGTGTGACTGCTGAGGAACTGAGAAAAGATTTGTCAGATGTGGGTACTGAAGTTTCAGCTCAGACAATACGGCGCACACTGCGTAATGAAGGCCTCCATGCCAGAACTCCCAGGCGCACCCCCTTGCTGTCTCCAAAGCATAAGAAGAGTCGACTGCAGTATGCCAAAAGTCATGTGGACAAACCACAGAAGTTTTGGGATAGTGTTCTGTGGACTGATGAAACAAAATTAGAACTGTTTGGGCCCATGGATCAACGCTATGTTTGGAGGAGGAAGAACAAGGCCTATGAAGAAAAGAACACCTTGCCTACTGTGAAGCATGGCGGGGGGTCAATCATGCTTTGGGGCTGTTTTGCTTCTGCAGGTACAGGGAAGCTTCAGCGTGTGCAAGGTACCATGAATTCTCTTCAGTACCAGGAGATATTGGATGACAATGTGATGCAGTCCGTCACAAACCTGAGGCTTGGGAGACGTTGGACCTTTCAACAGGACAATGATCCCAAGCATACCTCCAAGTCCACTAGAGCATGGTTGCAGATTAAAGGCTGGAACATTTTGGAGTGGCCATCGCAGTCACCTGACTTAAATCCGATTGAGAACCTCTGGTGGGACTTAAAGAAAGCAGTTGCAGTGCGCAAGCCTAAGAATGTGACTGAACTGGAGGCTTTTGCCCATGACGAATGGGCGAAGATACCCGTAGATGGCTGCAAGACACTTGTGTCAAGCTATGCTTCACGTTTAAAAGCTGTTATAACTGTAAAAGGATGTTGTACTAAGTACTAAGATTGAATGTCACTTGGGGTTGAATAAAACTGATAATGATGTGAGCACAGAAAAGACATTTGTGCTTATTTCATTATAAATGTTATGTTATATTTGTCTGACCTACACGTGCCTATGTCTATGTCAAACTGGCCAAAACACTCAATTTCAGTGGGGGTTGAATAATTTTGAACACAACTGTACATGTTACCTTGCATGATGTGTCTAACTAGCCCCCCCCCCCCCCAGAGGCTGAACAGGAGCCG
Source organism: Leptobrachium leishanense (assembly GCA_009667805.1). Classification (NCBI taxonomy): domain Eukaryota; kingdom Metazoa; phylum Chordata; class Amphibia; order Anura; family Megophryidae; genus Leptobrachium; species Leptobrachium leishanense. Next base: position 469,101,411 of record CM019064.1, on the reverse strand, counting down.
GTGTCACCGGAGGAATTAGTTATGTGCTCTATGAAACCATAATTAGCGCATTACTTCTTGATTGCTCATTAGTGTGATGCGTACTTCATCACGAGTGCCGCTCAACGTGTTCTACAAGACCTCAATCTCTCTTCAGAGCAGAATGCCAGATTTTGGATTCGGGAGACAGGAGGGGCATCTGCAGGCGTCTGTCAGTCCTCACCCGTAACCCTTTCACTTCCAAAATTGATATTGCATTGTAATATAATAAATACAAAAAACTAGCATTAACCCCCTTGCAAACCTTTTTAGTGCATGTTTAGTGTGTTCAATTCCCAGTTAGACCTCACTCCTGTCACCCTGTAATACTGTAAAGAAGCTGCAAAAAGCAGCCCCCATCCTCACTGTAACAAAAAGCTCAACAAACTTTACTGCATCATTCTTGCAGTCAGAGATTTGGCAGCACACAGTGAGAGCTGTGGGGTCAGTCGCTGCTGTACAGGGATAAGATTCAGGGGGTTATAATGAGTGTAAATCCCTGTACAGTACAGATACAAGGTGTTGCTGTAATTGCCATACACAGGCATTATGCAGCACATACAGATACAAGGTGTTGCTGTAATTGCCATACACAGGCATTATGCAGCACATACAGATACAAGGTGTTGCTGTAATTGCCATACACAGGCATTATGCAGCACATACAGACACAAGGTGTTGCTGTAATTGCCATACACAGGCATTATGCGACACATACAGATACAAGGTGTTGCTGTAATTGCCATACACAGGCATTATGCAGCACATACAGACACAAGGTGTTGCTGTAATTGCCATACACAGGCATTATGCAGCACATACAGACACAAGGTGTTGCTGTAATTGCCATACACAGGCATTATGCAGCACATACAGACACAAGGTGTTGCTGTAATTGCCATACACAGGCATTATGCAGCACATACAGATACAAGGTGTCGCTGTAATTACCACACACAGGCATTATGCGGCATATACAGATACAAGGTGTTGCTGTAATTGCCATACACAGGCATTATGCGGCACATACAGATACTAGATGTTGCTGTAATTGCCATACACAGGAATTATGCGGCACATACAGATACAAGGTGTTGCTGTAATTGCCATACACAGGCATTATGCGGCATATACAGATACAAGGTGTTGCTGTAATTGCCACACACATGCATTATGCGGCACATACAGATACTAGATGTTGCTGTAATTGCCATACACAGGAATTATGCGGCACATACAGATACAAGGTGTTGCTGTAATTGCCACACACATGCATTATGCAGCACATACAGATACTATGTTCCAGGTCCCTGCGGCAGTAACTCCATGTCCCAGGTCCCTGCGGCAGTAACTCCATGTCCCAGGTCCCTGCGGCAGTAACTCCATGTCCCAGGTCCCTGCAGCAGTAACTCCATGTCCCAGGTCCCTGCAGCAGTAACTCCATGTCCCAGGTCCCTGCGGCAGTAACTCCATGTCCCAGGTCCCTGCGGCAGTAACTCCATGTTCCAGGTCCCTGCGGCAGTAACTCCATGTCCCAGGTCCCTGCGGCAGTAACTCCATGTCCCAGGTCCCTGCGGCAGTAACTCCATGTTCCAGGTCCCTGCGGCAGTAACTCCATGTCCCAGGTCCCTGCGGCAGTAACTCCATGTCCCAGGTCCCTGCAGCAGTAACTCCATGTCCCAGGTCCCTGCGGCAGTAACTCCATGTCCCAGGTCCCTGCGGCAGTAACTCCATGTCCCAGGTCCCTGCGGCAGTATCCCATGTGTTTAGTAACACACGGGGTGTTGTTCTGCCTCGTTCCAGGCCTCCCTGAGGATGATGAGCTCACGGTAATGAAGCTCAGAGGACCCTGTATGTAATTAGAAGTCTAATTAATGCGCTCTTCACCCATGATGGGTTTTCTATTTTTGTTCTCCGCTGAACCACTGCCGATGTAATTATCGCTATTGACTTCCACTCATTAATTGACATCATCGCATCACCATTATGGAGTCACGTGACCAGGGGGGGATCCCTCAACATGCTGTTACCTTGTATCTCCCAGGATTTCGTCACATTGAATCTCTAAACTAAAAGAAGAGGCAAAATACCACAATACCAGTGTTTCCCAAAACGCAGGACCCTCCAACAGGACAGGTTTTAAGGGTTAATGTGAGGGAAATACAGACTGAATCCTGTTATTATTATTATTTTTATTTATACAGCGCCAGCATATTCCGCAGCGCTGTAGAATGGGCACAATATAGACAGTGTTACAATACATTGAACAATGTTTTGACAAACCAGTACAGGAGGAAACGACTTGAGACCCTATTTCCGGGGAATTTACAATCTAGAAGGGTTTGGGGGTGGAAACCGGAGGAGAGGACTGCAAGGTGAGAGTGATGGGCTGCAAGGTGAGAGTGATGGGCTGCAAGGTGAGAGTGATGGACTGCAAGGTGAGAGTGATGGACTGCAAGGTGAGAGTGATCGGCTGCAAGATGAGAGTGATGGGTTGCAAGGTGAGAGTGATCGGCTGCAAGATGAGAGTGATGGACTGCAAGGTGAGAGTGATGGACTGCAAGGTGAGAGCGATGGACTGCAAGGTGAGAGTGATGGGCTGCAAGATGAGAGTGATGGACTGCAAGGTGAGAGTGATGGACTGCAAGGTGAGAGTGATGGGCTGCAAGGTGAGAGTGATGGACTGCAAGGTGAGAGTGATGGACTGCAAGGTGAGAGTGATCGGCTGCAAGATGAGAGTGATGGGTTGCAAGGTGAGAGTGATCGGCTGCAAGATGAGAGTGATGGACTGCAAGGTGAGAGTGATGGACTGCAAGGTGAGAGCGATGGACTGCAAGGTGAGAGCGATGGACTGCATGGTGAGAGCGATGGACGGCAAGGTGAGAGCGATGGACTGCAAGGTGAGAGTGGTGGATTGCAAGGTGAGAGTGATGGACTGCAAGGTGAGAGTGATGGGCTTCGAGGGGAGAGTGATGGACTGCGAGGCGAGAGTGAAGGACTGCGAGGCGAGAGTGACGGGCTGCGAGGCGAGAGTGACGGGCTGCGAGGCGAGAGTGACGGGCTGCGAGGTGAGAGTGATGCACTGCAATGTGAGAGTGATGGACTGGTGAGAGTGATGGACTGCAAGGTGAGAGTGATGGACTGGTTGCGTCAGTGAGTCGGGTGGTTGGCTTGCCTGAATAGGAATGTTTTAAGGGAGCGTTTGAAGGAAGAGAAGTTAGGGGAAAGTCTGACAGTACGAGGGAGAGCGTTCCAGAGAGTGGGGGCTGCGCGTGAGAAATCCTGCAGTCTATCATGGGAAGAGGTGATGCGGGGAGAAGCTAGGCGCAGGTCACTGTTTGACCTTAGGGAGCGGGCTGGGGTGTATTTGGTGATTAGTGAGGACAGGTAGTGGGGAGCTGAGTTAGTGAGGGTTTTGTAGGTAAGGATAAGGATTTTGAACTTAATTCTGCAGTGGATGGGGAGCCAGTGAAGGGACTCGCAGAGGGGAGCGGCAGAGACAGAGCGGCGGGTGAGGTGGATGGGGAGGAAAAACTGGGTTCAAGCCATCAGACAGTTCAAAACCAGTGGTCATGCTATCAGACAGTTTTCAGACAGATTTGTTATTTAAAAAAAGAAACAAATAGAAATAGTTGTCACACTTTTATCACTCTCTATAAACATCTAGAATATGGTATGAATGTTTACTGTGGAAATTTAAAGGTACAGAGCCCCAAATATCAACCCCTAGCTTAGGCTAGGGTCAGATGAACGTGATTTCTTCGGACTGTGCGTCCGTGCAGTACGGACGGATGTTAGTACGGAAGGCGTAGCGGTGGCCACACAGTCTGTGATCACGTCCGTGATTCTTCACGGATCAATATAAAAAAGTGAAATATGACTAACCAAATTAATTGCAGATTGAAGAAAACGAGGGGAAAAGGGTATAAAGAAGCCATATTGTGGATGGTGGGTTTCCCCAAGATGGATGCAGTTCAAGTATTTGTGTTCGCTGCTACGGGCTACAAGTACCTCAGGAACAAGCGACAACGGCGATTATGGGTTCATCCCATCAACGCTGCTAGATACATGCATGGCCACTTCATGACTCTGTACAGGCCACTGCGAGAGAGGGAACCTGCAATGTTCTTCAACTACCTGTGGATGTCAATCCCCTCCTTCGACGAACTGTTGTCGAAGGTACGTGAGCCGTTGATGAAGAGGGACACAAACATAAGGGACGCCATATCACCAGAGGAGAAGCTGGTCATGACGTTGCGGTAAGTACCATCAAACACCCGCATTCACGACTTCCCTGCCAGTCAGCAGACATGTGCTCGGTGTTCAGAGCCCACATTGTGCGTGTGTAGTGATATGCCCACTAGTCCATTCGCACATGCATACACACACACACACACGCATCGCATATCATCACACGTACTCAATAATGCATGACACCGCCAACAATGACATAAAAATCTGTGTTTCATGCACAATAATGTAAATTCCAAAACAAAGAATGAATACACACCATATGTTCATGAACATAAAATATATAAAAGGAAAATGACAGAGGCCACGAACATGTGGCAAATACAGAGAAAACATAGGCTTACAACGCATAGAAGAAACAGGTATGACAAGGACAGAAAGCTACAAATCCTCATATTGAGGATCTCGGTCATAAGGACCGGACATGTGACCTTGGTGGTACTCTGACCCAGGGGGTGGTTGTGACCTTGCACCGGGGGATATGGGCTGATGTCGTGGCTGTGGCTGCTGGTAATAACCACTGGCATATTGTGTGTGAGCCACACCACTGCGAGGCACAGGTGGTACTGGTGGGCGGTTCAAAATGTCGTCGATGGTGTCCAATGTTCGCCGGCGGTACTCCATCTTCTGAGCCTGGCTCATCTGGGGCAACATGGGTAGACACGAATGGTGGAAGGTCATGTCATCATCGTCCCAGAAGCGGCATTGTGGAGGTGGTGGTGGTGGTGCTGGTTGGTGAGCATCCATAAATGTCACCATGGCGTGCTCGAACTCTGTACCTGGTGGCCTTCTCCTCTTGGACGCCGGTCTGGTGGTGTCCAATCTCACAGTATCTGGCTCCTGTGCAGCGGTCTCCTCCACCTCCAAATGCGATTCGCCTCCACCCTGTTCCACATCTTCAGAGCAGGTGGCTGAACCACATGGCATGACGTCTCGCTGTGCCCCGGATGTTGATGGGACATCGATGCTGCTTGCCATAGGTCGTGGTTCGAGGGTCCGTCGCAGGAATGAGAGCTGCTCGGCATATACAAAACTGCAGCCCCTCCTCGCCGCAGATCCACAGCGTGACAATTCTGCATCTTTTTTGAGGACCCGTGTATAATTATCCCTGACCGTCCTCCATTTCACGATGACCTCACGCGCTGCAAAACAGTAGAATTATATTAGGTGTGGTTCATGCAATGTGATCATAACACGCATTTTGTTTTTTCCATAGGTATCTTGCCAGTGGATGCAGTCTGAAGGACCTGCATTATAATTTCCGCGTTGGCAGATCTACAGCGGGTGAGATCATTTGCAAGGTGTGCCAGACAATATGGGACATGATGAGGGAGGAATGTATGCCAACACCCACAGACGAGTCATGGGCACGAATTGCTGAGGGATTCCCGGACAGAGCGAACTTCCCAAACTGCTTGGGAGCCGTGGGTGGGAAACCTGTCCGCATAGTGAAGCCACTGCAGAGTGGCTCACTGTATCACAATTATAAACATTTTTTTTCAATTGGCCTACTGGCAGTCGCAGATGCCAACTATTATTTTGTCTGTGTGGATGTGGGGTCATACGGGAAGGAATCTGACTCCACACTGTTCATGAACTCCACACTGTGGAATGGAATAGAGAGTGGGACCTTGCACATCCCCAGACCCACACCTTTGCCTGGCACAGACGTGGCAGTCCCCTATGCCTTTGTGGGGGATGAGGCATTCGGCCTGTCAACACATCTCCTGTGGCCATATTCAGGGACACACCTGACTGTGAAGAAGCGGGTGTTTAATTACAGGCTGTCGCGGGCGAGACGGTATGTCGAGTGTAGGTTTGGCATACTGAGCAACAATTGGAGGATATTTCATAGGCCGCTGGATGTGCAAATAGATTTTTTGTAGATATAGTGAAATGCTGCTGTGTGTTGCATAATTTTGTTCGTGAGAGGGATGGCTTTAACTTGGATGACTCGTTGTCTGTTATTGGTATGGAGCAATTCATTAATGATGATGTCATGTCTGTGAATCGACACAGTAACAGGTATCGCGATGCCCTGGCAACCTATTTCACTAGCGAAGCTGGTGAGGTACCCTGGCAGATGGGGAGCATTTGACATGTGACGTTCATAAATCCATTTGTCTGTTACATTTATTTTATATTGAATATGCATTTGATTATGAATTAAATAATAATGTACTCACTCTACACTTTCTGTTCGTGATCAGACCATGTGTCATATGCAGGGTACACCGCCCTCGCCACTGCTGCCCATGCGTCCGTCTTACGGGTCTTGTCCTTATAATGTTCGCTGGCCGTGTCCCACAATTCAGGGTGCTCCCCCACTTCGGTGATAATTCTCTCCACGTCCATGTCACCTGCTGCATCCACAAAACACTCCCCAGAGTCCACAAAACACTCCCCAGCGTCCAGAATACTCCAGCCACCCCGAAAGTTTCTGCAGTCTGGACTTTATGTGTAGGCCGCAAAACAGGTGCGTCTGATGTCTCCTCCTCACGCACACAGGCCGCTAGGCGGACGCAGCGCACTCTGTACGGCCGTTCTAGGGGTTGTACGTTTGCTCCGTGGCTTGTGCGTTCTTTGCCTGCCGCGTCCGTGGGCCGCGGCCGTTGTGCGTCCGCAGTTCAGTGCGGACGTACTTTGTGTGTTGGGCTCCAATGGGCTTTCTGTCATGCTATCACGGACGTACTTTTGGGCGCCATCACGGACGTGAACACTACGTTCGTCTGACCCGAGCCTTAAAATTGGCTTTTTTTCTAAATTTAAAAAAGGGTTTAAAAAAAATTCTCCCATTGGACCAAGACTTTGACAATGCAGATGTGTCATACACTCTCCCATCTATGATACCTTACAATATGGTACGATTTTACTGTGGAAATTTAAAGATACAGATCCCCAAATAGGGTTGATATTTAAGGCTCTGTATCTTTATATTTCCACAGTAAAATCGTACCATCTTGTAAGGTATCATAGAGGGGAGAGCGTATGACACATCTGCATTGTCAAAGTCTTGGTCCAATGGGAGAAAAATGTTTAAACCCTTTTTGAAGTTTAGAAAAAAAGTCACTTTTTGAGCTAGGGGTTGATATTTGGGACTCCGTACCTTTTAATTTTTTTATTTTTTTTTGAGAAAGTATTTTCCCAGGATGGATACATTGAGATTTCTCTCGTTTTCAAGTATGTCCTGGGTGGCGAGTCTGTACCGTTAGGTGTCTTGCCCAAGGACACTTACTGGAGAGGTGCTCGTCGGGATCGAACCCATGTCTCCACAGGCTCTCTCCACGCAGAGCAGTGATGTTACCTCTACTCCACCCAGCCAGTAAACATGCATACCATATTCTAGATGTTTATAGAGAGTGATAAAAGTGTGACAACTATTTCTATTTGTTTCTTTTTTTAAATAGCAAATCTGTCTGAAAACTGTCTGATAGCATGAAAACACTGTCTGATACAGTGGCGTAACTAGAAACCTTCGGGCCCCGGTGCAAGAATCCATGAAGGCCCCCCCAACCAAAAAAATCTGTATTTTTACTTTTTTTCCCCTGCAATATAAAAAAGATAGTATTGCCCCCAGCTCACATGGATATATATATATTGCCCCAGCTCACACGGATATATACTGTATTTTGTCCCCAGCTCACATGGATATATATATTGCCCCCAACTCACACATGGATATATTGCCCCCAACTCACACATGGATATATTGCCCCAGCTCACACATGGATATATATTGCCCCCAGCTCACATGGATATATTGCCCCAGCTCACACATGGATCTATTGCCACAGCTCACACATGGATATATATTGCCCATAGCTCATACATGGATATATATTGCCCACAGCTCACACATGGATATATTTGCCCCCAGCTCATCGATGTATTGCCCCCAGCTCATGGATGTATTTGCCCCCAGATCATGGATGTATTTTCCCCCAGCTCGTGGATGTATTTGCCCCAGCTCGTGGATGTATTTGCCCCAGCTCGTGGATGTATTTGCCCCAGCTCGTGGATGTATTTGCCCCCAGCTCGTGGATGTATTTGCCCCAGCTCATGGATGTATTTGCCCCAGCTCGTGGATGTATTTGCCCCAGCTCGTGGATGTATTTGCCCCAGCTCGTGGATGTATTTGCCCCCAGCTCGTGGATATATTTGCCCCCAGCTCCTGGATGTATTTGCCCCCAGCGCTCACCTTGCTCCGCGCTGTTCTTCTTCATCTTCACGAGGCGAGCGGCAGCTGGCATGATGCAACTTGGCCGCTCGCCGGGAACCACCTGACCAGCGCAGCCGAGTTCTCTCGAGATCTTGTGCGCTAGTCAGCTAGTTCCCATCCCACACGAGCGGCCAAGCTGCAAGCCAGCAGGCCGTTCGCAGAGAGAGGAACAGCCGGCGGCGCTGCTCCCAGATTCCAGCGCTGATTGCCAGGGCCCGGTTGCAACTGCGACCGCTGCGACCCTGGTACTTCCGCCACTGGTCTGATAGCATGACCCCAGTGAGGAAAACCGTAAGGAATTGACTTCTTCCTCAGTGGCTGGGAGGAAGCGGCAGAGGGGGCTTCTGGGTGGGAAGGTGGTGGATTACTGGTTTGAGAGAACAGGCGGATGCAGTGTGCTGCAAAGGAGGAGACGGAGAGGGATGGGGGTGCAGGTAGGAGCTGGTAGGTACAGGTGGGAGAGAGCAGGAGTCCGACCCCGCCACCATTTCTCTCACCCGGTCTGGGGGTATGGCTCAAGTGTAGACCGCCATGTGAGAGAGCAGCAACGGAGGCCGTGTCAGAGGGAGTTAGCCAGGTTTCAGTTAAAGCTAGGAGGTTGAAGGAGTTTGAAAGGAAGAGGTCATGGACGGCTGTGAGTTTGTTGCACACAGAGCGAGCGTTCCAGAGGGCGCAGGAGAAAGAGGACAGGCGCTGAGGGATTATGGGAATGAGGTTGCTGGGCTTGCGGGGAGTTGTGATATGTCCAATGGAGATTGAGAGGGAAGTAGTGGACTTGTTGTGGGGCCAGGGTTAGGAGAGATGTCACCAGCATAGAGTAACAGCAGGAGAGTGAGGAAGAGAAGGTGGGAATGGGATTGTAAGAAAGAGAATTAGAGGGAGACCAGTTTCTGAGGAAGCAAAGGAGCTCATGATGTGAGGCCATCATGTGGGCAGAGAGACGGGAGGGAGAGATGCAGACAGTGGAGGGGTTGGTGGTAGAGGGACACGTTTTCCATTTTAGGAGAAAGGCAGAGGTTTAGAGTAGTAGAGAACGAGAGCTCATACAGTAGCCGTGTGTGATTACCGGATTTAGCGCCGGGGCCTTGCAGTTCCTCCCTCCAGGTGTTATCTACACTTTGGCCCAGGCTTCTTAGGGACCGGCTGTGAGCCTGGTCCTGGTGTTTAAGTGGACGTTGACTACAATCAGGTCTATACAATGAAAGGTGAAACTCAGGAGAATGGCTGGAGAAGTGAAAATTCTAGTCCAAAATAGCCAAACCAGAAAAATTCTCCCATTTATCTCACTTTCCTAATCGGCTATTTGGTCTAGATTGTTCTCTTCTCTAGCCAAGTCTCCTAAGTTTCACCTTTCTTTGAATAGACCTGAATGTGTCAGAGCTCAGTATAGCTGAGCACAATGAATCGGTTGAGGATCAAGACAGGTGGTTACATGTCAGTATGAAGGGGCGCTGCAGCAGCTTGTGGTATAAACATTGTGTTTGACCTCTTTGAAGTATTAATGTGTTTTTTTTCTGTTTTCTCTTTGTGTTTCCTCTCAGGTCTCTACTAGGGATGAGCCGAACACTCCCCGAGTTCGGTTCGGAGCCGAACCCGAACTTTCCAAATGGTCAGATCCGAACCCGAACCCGAACTCGAACTCCATACAAGTCAATGGGGCTGAAAATTTGGTTTTTAGAGTGTCCTCCAAGAGGGCATAGATGCTAGATATTTGCCATAAAAGGTGTATGGGGGTCCGGGTAGTGCCCTGGGGGACAGGAAACAAGGACAAAAAGTAAAAAAAAAAAAGTTCTTTAAAGGGACAGTGAGTTTTCCATGAAATAAGGGTTAAAAATAAAAACGAAAAAATTCCTTCAAATATTGTGCCTAGGAGGTCCCCATAACCTGCCCGTGAAGTGGCGGATTTCTAGGATGTATGGAAATATGTAAAAACCAAAAATGACGGTTCGGAGTTCGACCCGAACTTTGGCAGTTCTAAAGTTTGCGAATTCCGAACTTTTTGGGTGTGTTCGGTTCGAGTTCGAAAAACAAAAGAAATTTTGAAAAAAGTATAGAAAATGCTTAAAAAAATACTAAAAAATCTAGAAATAAAGAGACTCTTTACTGCAGAATATTATAAGCAACGGTTTATTAGATATTGAATTAAAAACTAATGTGTACGTGGAAAGATTATCAACTCTAAATGACCTCTGTTCACAAACGGGCATAACACCAGGTGTTTTTAGTCTGGTAATCAATTTGATACATTGTACACCATACTGAGGGTGGGGTGGTGTCTGCTTCTGATTGAGATTTGAGAATTAATTTCCCTAAAACATCCTAATATGCTGCATTTAACCCTTTCGCTGCTGAGGCTTTTCACACCTCTGTGCTGAGGTCATTTTTACCGCTTTTGCTCATCATGTTTAACCGCGTTTTGTAGCCATATTTTGATATATGGCCCAGACATATTATATATTGTTCTTTCCGGCAGACTTGGCAGATTCATAATATGTCATTATTATATGTATACGTTATGTCATGTCTGTATATTATAACAAAAATGCAATAAAATTTGAATTTTCAATAATTTATTATGTGTAAAGTGGTTTTTTTCACATTTTAACATGCGATCGTTTGCGGTTATATTTTGTATGGCGTTCGCTTGTTAAAAAAAATAGAAATGGGGTCTCGTTACATTTTTTTTTTGGGGAAAATTTTGCTTTTTTTAACAAACGCACTGCTTACAAAAATTGTTAGTGCAGCATTATTGTTCACATTATAATTGAAATGGGAACAATATTGCTGCATTAACAAAACAAAAACAAAAAAAAAGCTGGTTTATTTTTTTTTTAAATATTTTTTTAAATTATTATTTTTTTATTTTTTTTTTAAAAAAAAACATTTTTCATGCTCATGTTTGGTATCCTTGGAAAGGCCATGCTCTGGCCGATCCAACGATATCAAACATTAACCCCTAGCTGCCACGGATCGTAAGATAGGGGGTTTATTGGAACCCCCTATCTCCACCATTGGTGGCAGCTAGGGGTTAACTCCAGGACTGGCGTCATCGTGCTATGCACGATGACGCCAGTCCTCAGGGGGAGTTCCTGGAGGCTTGGCCGACATCCAAGATGTCGGCCAGCTCCAGGAGAGGATCACGATCCGGCGCTTTTCAGCGCCGATTCGTGATCCGGCTCCCCAGGGGTTAATCACAGCCACCGTTTGGAAGGGCAGGCTGTGCCCTTCCAAACGGTGCCTGGATTAACCCTCTGCCCCCCGGCGATCGGGAGGGAGAGATGTCCGAAGGACCTCCCCCCCTCCCTTTCAGGCGCTTCCTCCGCACATGCGGGAGGGCGCCTGAATTAGATGTCATCGCGCCGCCGCAATGACATCTAATTGCTCCGCCGGGGTCCGGAGTGCTGGGCTGACATCCAAGATGTCAGCCCGCACCAGGGGGCGCAGCAATCCGCCGGAATCCGGCGGATTGCTGCCTCCTGTGCATGGACGCGCTCAGTGCATCCATAGCACAGGAGAACCACTTGGCTGGACGCGCTGAGCGCGTCCATAGCAGCCAAGTGGTTAACTGGTGTTTGAAAAAAATTCAAAATAACATCTAAGGCTAGGGTCAGATGAGCGCATTTTGTACGGACTGTGCGTCCGTGCAGTACGGACGTACTTACTGACTGACGACAAGGTAGTGGCCACACAGTCGGTTTTTTTCACTGACGTATTTTTTGACTGATGTAGCAGGGAAAATAAATTACAATGAAAAAACATTCTGTCCGTCAAAAATGCTGGACGTATAAATGCAGTCCATCTGACCTCGTTTCATCACTCACACACAAAGCTACACGGACGTTGGGGACGCAGCGCACTCCACACGTCCGTTCTAGCAGTATTACGTTCTTGCCTAACCTGCGTCCGTTTGCTGCGTCCGCCATGCATCCGCACTTCCGTGCGGACGTACTTCGTGTGTGGGGCTCCATTGGTCAGAATGCTATGCTGCCACGGACGTACTTATGTGCGGCAACACGGACGTGATAACTGCGCTCGTCTGACCCCGGCCTAAAGCAATGTTATTTTTCACCTCGGGATTAAACATTCACAGGGTTATTCAGAGAGTGGTGAAAAGCAGGAGAATAACTGGAGAAGTGAAAATTCTAGGTCAAAATAGCCAAACCAGAAAAATTCTCCCATTTAACTCACTTTCCAAATCGGCTATTTGGTCTAGATTGTTCTCTTCTCCTGCCAGTTCTCCTGGCTTTCACCTCTCTCTCGGGGTTGTTCAGAGAAAGGTGAAAACCAGGAGAATGGCAGGAAAAGAGAACAATCTGGACCAAATAGCTGATTTGGAAAGTGAGATAAGGCTAGGGTCAGACTAACGCATTTTTCACAGCGACCGAAAGTGCGTCCGAACGCATTGCCGTATTTTTTCACGGATTGCGCGAAAACGGTCATACGATGCGCATTTTTGTGCGTGATTTTTTACGGATCCGAACCAGGAAACTTTGGGTGTCTGGACGTTATGTTGGCCCGACATGAGCAGGGTCTGACGTCTCCAAATCACGCACACACGCCGCTAGTGGACGCAGCGCACTCTGTACGTCCGTACTAGCGGTTCTGCGTTCTCGAAAAAATGCGTTCATTTTCCACTTGCGTTGCGCAGCCGGACTTTAATGCGACCGTACTTCGTATATTGGCCGTCATTGGCCGTCATTTTCTGCTAGTGCGGCCGTGATTAAGTGCGCCTAAACGCACGTTAAAAATTCGCTAGTCTGACCCTAGCCTAAATAGGAGAATTTTTCTGGTTTGGCTATTTTGACCTAGAATTTTCCATTCTCCAGTCATTCTCCTGCTCTACACCGCTCTCTGAATAACCCTGACAGGGTTATTCAGAGAAAGGTGAAACTCAGGAGAATGACTGAAGAGAAAATTCTAGGTCAAAATAGCCAAACCAGAAAAATTCTCCCATTTTTCTCACTTTCCAAATCGGCTATTTTTACCTAGAATTTTCCATTCTCCTGCTTTTCACCGCAAAAAAAATCAGTAAACTTTTTCTGTGTGTCCGAAAATGTCTCCTCTTTTCATACAGACTGCCGCCCCAAGCAGTTGTTTATGGATAGATTAAAGGAAAAGCATTTACCGTCATTTTAAACGTAATGTTTTTCTTTTTAAATGTTTCTATACATCCTAGAAATCCGCCACTTCACGGGCAGGTTATGGGGACCTCCTAGGCACGATATTTGAAGGAATTTTTCGTTTTTATTTTTAACCCTTATTTTATGGAAAACTCACTGTCCCTTTAAAAACTTTTTTTTTAAACTTTTTGTCCTTGTTTCCTGTCCCCAGGGCACTACCCAGACCCCCCATACACCTTTTATGGCAAATATCTAGCATACATGCCCTCTTGGAGGACACTCTAAAAACCGAATTTTCAGCCCCATTGACTTGTATGGAGTTCGAGTTTGGGTTCGGATCCGAACATTTGGAAAGTTCAGGTTCGGCTTCGAACCGAACTCAAGGGGAGTGTTCGGCTCATCACTAATCCTGATCTCAGCGAGAGTTTAGCAGATCCGTGTGCCGCGTTGTGGCCAGCAGGGCCTTCATCGGACATGAGCCATGCTATTTACATGGTGTGGGCCGCCATCTTGGATTTTCTATTAGTGTTTTCAATATAGGTTAAAGGATCCTCTTTATAGACAGGAGGTGAGTTTCATTGCTCGTGCGCTCCCGTATCCTCTAGGTTTGCATCGTTCCTGTGAGGCCGAGCACCATGAGCCTCTTCCTGTCATATGTGATGATCCGGCAGCCCCATCCTGGCTAGGGATGTGCGTTTCAGGTTTCGGAATTTTCACGAAATTTCCCGATTCGTGCATTCGAATTCGGACGATTTTCCGAAAATTTTCAGATCCGATAACGGCAGATCCGAAAAAAAATTCGAGCCAAAACGAAAACTTTTCGGAATTTTCGAATGGAGAAGAAATGTGTAAAATCGAAATTCATTTTCATTCCATTCCTGATTTCGGTTCCATTTCAGTAATTTCGGACATCGTATTTATATCGCTGATTCTGTAATTAAATTTTGTATCATTCCCATCTCAATGTATCCTTCCTGGAAAACCAGAGAAATCTCAATGTATCCTTCCTGGAAAACCAGAGAAATCTCAATGTATCCTTCCTGGAAAACCAGAGAAATCTCAATGTATCCTTCCTGGAAAACCAGAGAAATCTCAATGTATCCTTCTTGTAAAACCAGAGAAATCTCAATGTGTCCTACTTGTAAAACCAGAGAAATCTCAATGTATTCTTCTTGTAAAACCAGAGAAATCTCAATGTGTCCTACTTGTAAAACATGAGAAATCTCAATGTATCCTTCTTGTAAAACCAGAGAAATCTCAATGTATCCTTCTTGTAAAACCAGAGAAATCTCAATGTATCCTTCTTGTAAAACCAGAGAAATCTCAATGTGTCCTACTTGTAAAACCAGAGAAATCTCAATGTATCCTTCTTGTAAAACCAGAGAAATCTCAATGTATCCTTCTTGTAAAACCAGAGAAATCTCAATGTATTATTCTTGTAAAACATGAGAAATCTCAATGTATCCTTCTTGGAAAACCAGAGAAATCTCAATGTATTCTTCTTGTAAAACCAGAAAAATCTCAATGTGTCCTACTTGTAAAACCAGAGAAATCTCAATGTATCCTTCTTGTAAAACCAGAGAAATCTCAATGTGTCCTACTTGTAAAACCAGAGAAATCTCAATGTATCCTTCTTTTAAAACCACAGAAATCTCAATGTGTCCTACTTGTAAAACCAGAGAAATCTCAATGTATTATTCTTGTAAAACATGAGAAATCTCAATGTATCCTTCTTGTAAAACCAGAGAAATCTCAATGTATCCTTCTTGTAAAACATGAGAAATCTCAATGTATCCTTCCTGGGAAACCAGTGAAATCTCAATGTATCCTTCTTGTAAAACCAGAGAAATCTCAATGTATCCTTCTTGTAAAACCAGAGAAATCTCAATGTGTCCTACTTGTAAAACCAGAGAAATCTCAATGTATCCTTCTATGTAAAACCAGAGAAATCTCAATGTATCCTTCTTGTAAAACCAGAGAAATCTCAATGTGTCCTACTTGTAAAACATGAGAAATCTCAATGTATCCTTCTTGTAAAACCAGAGAAATCTCAATGTGTCCTACTTGTAAAACCAGAGAAATCTCAATGTATCCTTCTTGTAAAACCAGAGAAATCTCAATGTGTCCTACTTGTAAAACCAGAGAAATCTCAATGTATCCTTCTTGTAAAACCAGAGAAATCTCAATGTATCCTTCTTGTAAAACAGAGAAATCTCAATGTATTATTCTTGTAAAACATGAGAAATCTCAATGTATCCTTCTTGAAAACCAGAGAAATCTCAATGTATTCTTCTTGTAAAACCAGAAAAATCTCAATGTGTCCTACTTGTAAAACCAGAGAAATCTCAATGTATCCTTCTTGTAAAACCAGAGAAATCTCAATGTGTCCTACTTGTAAAACCAGAGAAATCTCAATGTATCCTTCTTTTAAAACCAGAGAAATCTCAATGTGTCCTACTTGTAAAACCAGAGAAATCTCAATGTATCCTTCTTGTAAAACCAGAGAAATCTCAATGTGTCCTACTTGTAAAACCAGAGAAATCTCAATGTATCCTTCTTGTAAAACCAGAGAAATCTCAATGTGTCGTACTTGTAAAACAGAGAAATCTCAATGTATCCTTCTTTTAAAACCAGAGAAATCTCAATGTGTCCTACTTGTAAAACCAGAGAAATCTCAATGTATCCTTCTTGTAAAACCAGAGAAATCTCAATGTGTCCTACTTGTAAAACCAGAGAAATCTCAATGTATCCTTCTTGTAAAACCAGAGAAATCTCAATGTGTCGTACTTGTAAAACAGAGAAATCTCAATGTATCCTTCTTTTAAAACCAGAGAAATCTCAATGTGTCCTACTTGTAAAACCAGAGAAATCTCAATGTATCCTTCTTGTAAAACCAGAGAAATCTCAATGTGTCCTACTTGTAAAACCAGAGAAATCTCAATGTATCCTTCTTGTAAAACCAGAGAAATCTCAATGTATCCTTCCTGGAAAACCAGAGAAATCTCAATGTATCCTTCCTGGAAAACCAGAGAAATCTCAATGTATCCTTCCTGGAAAACCAGAGAAATCTCAATGTATCCTTCCTGGAAAACCAGAGAAATCTCAATGTATCCTTCTTGTAAAACCAGAGAAATCTCAATGTGTCCTACTTGTAAAACCAGAGAAATCTCAATGTATTCTTCTTGTAAAACCAGAGAAATCTCAATGTGTCCTACTTGTAAAACATGAGAAATCTCAATGTATCCTTCTTGTAAAACCAGAGAAATCTCAATGTATCCTTCTTGTAAAACCAGAGAAATCTCAATGTATCCTTCTTGTAAAACCAGAGAAATCTCAATGTGTCCTACTTGTAAAACCAGAGAAATCTCAATGTATCCTTCTTGTAAAACCAGAGAAATCTCAATGTATCCTTCTTGTAAAACCAGAGAAATCTCAATGTATTATTCTTGTAAAACATGAGAAATCTCAATGTATCCTTCTTGGAAAACCAGAGAAATCTCAATGTATTCTTCTTGTAAAACCAGAAAAATCTCAATGTGTCCTACTTGTAAAACCAGAGAAATCTCAATGTATCCTTCTTGTAAAACCAGAGAAATCTCAATGTGTCCTACTTGTAAAACAGAGAAATCTCAATGTATCCTTCTTTTAAAACCACAGAAATCTCAATGTGTCCTACTTGTAAAACCAGAGAAATCTCAATGTATTATTCTTGTAAAACATGAGAAATCTCAATGTATCCTTCTTGTAAAACCAGAGAAATCTCAATGTATCCTTCTTGTAAAACATGAGAAATCTCAATGTATCCTTCCTGGGAAACCAGTGAAATCTCAATGTATCCTTCTTGTAAAACCAGAGAAATCTCAATGTATCCTTCTTGTAAAACCAGAGAAATCTCAATGTGTCCTACTTGTAAAACCAGAGAAATCTCAATGTATCCTTCTATGTAAAACCAGAGAAATCTCAATGTATCCTTCTTGTAAAACCAGAGAAATCTCAATGTGTCCTACTTGTAAAACATGAGAAATCTCAATGTATCCTTCTTGTAAAACCAGAGAAATCTCAATGTGTCCTACTTGTAAAACCAGAGAAATCTCAATGTATCCTTCTTGTAAAACCAGAGAAATCTCAATGTGTCCTACTTGTAAAACCAGAGAAATCTCAATGTATCCTTCTTGTAAAACCAGAGAAATCTCAATGTATCCTTCTTGTAAAACCAGAGAATCTCAATGTATTATTCTTGTAAAACATGAGAAATCTCAATGTATCCTTCTTGGAAAACCAGAGAAATCTCAATGTATTCTTCTTGTAAAACCAGAAAAATCTCAATGTGTCCTACTTGTAAAACCAGAGAAATCTCAATGTATCCTTCTTGTAAAACCAGAGAAATCTCAATGTGTCCTACTTGTAAAACCAGAGAAATCTCAATGTATCCTTCTTTTAAAACCAGAGAAATCTCAATGTGTCCTACTTGTAAAACCAGAGAAATCTCAATGTATCCTTCTTGTAAAACCAGAGAAATCTCAATGTGTCCTACTTGTAAAACCAGAGAAATCTCAATGTATTCTTCTTGTAAAACCAGAGAAATCTCAATGTGTCCTACTTGTAAAACATGAGAAATCTCAATGTATCCTTCTTGTAAAACCAGAGAAATCTCAATGTATCCTTCTTGTAAAACCAGAGAAATCTCAATGTATCCTTCTTGTAAAACCAGAGAAATCTCAATGTGTCCTACTTGTAAAACCAGAGAAATCTCAATGTATCCTTCTTGTAAAACCAGAGAAATCTCAATGTATCCTTCTTGTAAAACCAGAGAAATCTCAATGTATTATTCTTGTAAAACATGAGAAATCTCAATGTATCCTTCTTGGAAAACCAGAGAAATCTCAATGTATTCTTCTTGTAAAACCAGAAAAATCTCAATGTGTCCTACTTGTAAAACCAGAGAAATCTCAATGTATCCTTCTTGTAAAACCAGAGAAATCTCAATGTGTCCTACTTGTAAAACCAGAGAAATCTCAATGTATCCTTCTTTTAAAACCACAGAAATCTCAATGTGTCCTACTTGTAAAACCAGAGAAATCTCAATGTATTATTCTTGTAAAACATGAGAAATCTCAATGTATCCTTCTTGTAAAACCAGAGAAATCTCAATGTATCCTTCTTGTAAAACATGAGAAATCTCAATGTATCCTTCCTGGGAAACCAGTGAAATCTCAATGTATCCTTCTTGTAAAACCAGAGAAATCTCAATGTATCCTTCTTGTAAAACCAGAGAAATCTCAATGTGTCCTACTTGTAAAACCAAAGAAATCTCAATGTATCCTTCTATGTAAAACCAGAGAAATCTCAATGTATCCTTCTTGTAAAACCAGAGAAATCTCAATGTGTCCTACTTGTAAAACATGAGAAATCTCAATGTATCCTTCTTGTAAAACCAGAGAAATCTCAATGTGTCCTACTTGTAAAACCAGAGAAATCTCAATGTATCCTTCTTGTAAAACCAGAGAAATCTCAATGTGTCCTACTTGTAAAACCAGAGAAATCTCAATGTATCCTTCTTGTAAAACCAGAGAAATCTCAATGTATCCTTCTTGTAAAACCAGAGAAATCTCAATGTATTATTCTTGTAAAACATGAGAAATCTCAATGTATCCTTCTTGGAAAACCAGAGAAATCTCAATGTATTCTTCTTGTAAAACCAGAAAAATCTCAATGTGTCCTACTTGTAAAACCAGAGAAATCTCAATGTATCCTTCTTGTAAAACCAGAGAAATCTCAATGTGTCCTACTTGTAAAACCAGAGAAATCTCAATGTATCCTTCTTTTAAAACCAGAGAAATCTCAATGTGTCCTACTTGTAAAACCAGAGAAATCTCAATGTATCCTTCTTGTAAAACCAGAGAAATCTCAATGTGTCCTACTTGTAAAACCAGAGAAATCTCAATGTATCCTTCTTGTAAAACCAGAGAAATCTCAATGTGTCGTACTTGTAAAACCAGAGAAATCTCAATGTATCCTTCTTTTAAAACCAGAGAAATCTCAATGTGTCCTACTTGTAAAACCAGAGAAATCTCAATGTATCCTTCTTGTAAAACCAGAGAAATCTCAATGTGTCCTACTTGTAAAACCAGAGAAATCTCAATGTATCCTTCTTGTAAAACCAGAGAAATCTCAATGTATCCTTCTTGTAAAACCAGAGAAATCTCAATGTATTATTCTTGTAAAACATGAGAAATCTCAATGTATCCTTCTTGTAAAACCAGAGAAATCTCAATGTATCCTTCTTGTAAAACATGAGAAATCTCAATGTATCCTTCCTGGGAAACCAGTGAAATCTCAATGTATCCTTCTTGTAAAACCAGAGAAATCTCAATGTATCCTTCTTGTAAAACCAGAGAAATCTCAATGTGTCCTACTTGTAAAACCAGGGAAATCTCAATGTATCCTTCTTGTAAAACCAGAGAAATCTCAATGTATCCTTCTTGTAAAACCAGAAAATCTCAATGTGTCCTACTTGTAAAACCAGAGAAATCTCAATGTATCCTTCTTGTAGAACCAGAGAAATCTCAATGTATCCTTCTTGTAAAACCAGAGAAATCTCAATGTATCCTTCTTGTAAAACCAGAGAAATCTCAATGTGTCCTACTTGTAAAACCAGAGAAATCTCAATGTATCCTTCTTGTAAAACCAGAGAAATCTCAATGTATCCTACTTGTAAAACCAGAGAAATCTCAATGTATCCTTCCTGGAAAACCAGAGAAATCTCAATGTATCCTTCTTGTAAAACCAGAGAAATCTCAATGTATCCTTCTTGTAAAACCAGAGAAATCTCAATGTATTCTTCTTGTAAAACCAGAGAAATCTCAATGTGTCCTACTTGTAAAACCAGAGAAATCTCAATGTATCCTTCTTGTAAAACCAGAGAAATCTCAATGTATTATTCTTGTAAAACATGAGAAATCTCAATGTATCCTTCTTGTAAAACCAGAGAAATCTCAATGTATCCTTCTTGTAAAACATGAGAAATCTCAATGTATCCTTCTTGTAAAACAGAGAAATCTCAATGTATCTTTCTTGTAAAACCAGAGAAATCTCAATGTATCCTTCTTGTAAAACCAGAGAAATCTCAATGTATCCTTCTTGTAAAACCAGAGAAATCTCAATGTATCCTTCTTGTAAAACATGAGAAATCTCAATGTATCCTTCCTGGGAAACCAGAGAAATCTCAATGTATCCTTCTTGTAAAACCAGAGAAATCTCAATGTGTCCTACTTGTAAAACCAGAGAAATCTCAATGTATCTTTCTTGTAAAACCAGAGAAATCTCAATGTATCCTTCTTGTAAAACCAGAGAAATCTCAATGTATCCTTCTTGTAAAACCAGAGAAATCTCAATGTATCTTTCTTGTAAAACCAGAGAAATCTCAATGTATCCTTCTTGTAAAACATGAGAAATCTCAATGGCAGAATTATCGTATCCGAAAAACCATTAGTTTACGTCAAAACGAATAGACACTTTGAAACGAGGAGAACAGACGTTCTGAAAAACATGAAAATTTCCGAAATCACGAAAAAAAAGACGATACGAACCGAAACGAATCGAACCGAAACGGAAATCGGCCGAAACGAGTCGAAACGTTTATTTACAAAATCCGAACGAACCGAAAAAAAATTCGATGCACAAGCCTCGAGTCACGGGAGCCAATACGTGTGTCGTTAAAAGCTCCTTACCTCCACCTGAGATGGCGATTGGCCCAGTTTTTGTTCCTATTTTTGCATAACTCCCAACTCATTCAACCACCCTGTGTATAAATGTTCCAGTAAAGTGCGTCTGGCCTGCGCTGGCTTGGTTTCCGTGACAGAGAAGACTTTGGTTCCTCATGGGATGCCTTTGGTCATTTCGGCTGTTTTTACCTTTTGGCTTGCTGGGCTCTTGACTTTTTTTTAAGACCAGCCAGTGTCCACTGCCAAGGTAGACAAATGGTGGACCTGCAACACCAGGCTTTCAAGCTTTTGGCAACTTATTCCTCCAAGTGTGGACCAGGCAACGTTTCGACCCACATTGGGCCTTGAGAAAGAATCACTCTGTGTCAAAACGTTGCCTGGTCCACAAGCGGCCGAATGAACTGCTCTATGCTTTAAAGTCAGGTGTCGCGTGTCCACTCTTTGTGCTGTCTGTGGAAATTGAGGGAACCCGTGACTACACATCAAGGAGCTCCTAGACTATGGTATCCCATCACAGGTGTTTCTGAAGTACAGCTCCCTTGATTTCCTGTCCAGATCTACTGCATTGAAAGAATTCTGGGAACTGTAGGCATCAACGTCTGGTGGTACGTGAGTTTGACAGCCCTGCGTTACGGGGTCCTTCAGACTTCTCTTTAGATGAGTCGAGCCTTGTACGTGTTTTATCTCCCGGGGGGCCATGTCCCACTCGCCGGTCAGTCGGATATTCAGCATTTCCGAGTGTCTATCTTGGTTTACGGTGATTTTGGCCGAGGTTTCACATTCAGAAATGGCATAAATTGTGTCCGGTTCGGCGGCTCTTAAAGTGTTACAAGTGTCCCGGGTATAATCGAGATGCGTGTTTGGAATCGTTTCCTTTTCACCTCTTTGGGAGGAGATCAGAACGTCTGGTTACCTGATCGAACTCCAAAACGTTCTCAGAGTCGCCAGTAGGAACCTGCTAATGAGGCAGAGAACATTCGACGCGCCGAGACTAATTATCCTGCGCATGGACCCTGGCGGGAGTTACCCGCATCGAGCACCGCATCCGCCGCGCGCTCCTCATCTGGTTTTTTACGCTGAAGGCCCTGGCGTCTCTGACACAACGAAACGTCCGTCCGGCTGGAGAGACGCCTCTCTGTTAGGATGTCAATTCCTTTTGTATCGTCGTCTTTCTCGGCCGGCCGATTGATCTCCTGCACGGAGTCGCTCGCTCAGATCGCTGCGTCTGCCGGGAGATAAGAGAGACCTTTAGTTAAAAGCGAAATCCCGTCCGTCTGACAGAGAAACATTTTATGACGATCGTGTCCCGACGACTCCAAAGTGAATAAAATATCAGGACAGATTGCGGCGAGCGTCGGACGTGCTCGACTTGTTGAGTCAACCGTATGCCGCGTCTAAGGGTTCGGTAATTCTTCCAAAGGAGTAAACATCATAAAACATGGGTCACCGGGGATTGTTTTGTAGTTGCTATAGCTCTACTTGTTGCTTCAGTCTATGTTTACTCCTCAAATCCTTCCATAATTCATCAGGAGTCGACGAACCTTCATGCGTTTCCGTATTAGTGGTGCAGATCAGACACGTGCGATTCGTTTGGTTACAAATCGCAATTCGTCTGAAATTTCAGGCTCCCCCTGTGGTGGCAAGATTCTCTATAAAACTAAAATGTGTTTTTGGGAGAAAAAAAAAAAGAAAAAAAAACATTTTTTTTTTTAGTTTTCAGAAACGGTAAAAAAATAAGTAGAAACACACAGGGTTATTCGGTGACTTTTCGTTCTCTTCAATTCGGTGCGATTTGGCGATGCCATTTCGGTGAACCTGCGGTGTATTCAGCAAGCAATTTTTTTTGTTTTTTTAAGTTGCCTGTAACAGAAAATAAAAAGAAATATATGTTTTTTAAAATTTCTCTTACGCAATTATTTTTTTTAAAAGTTTTGCAGAGAAAGGTTCAGCAAATTTTGGCAAATTGCCTGCACGTATGGTGCCTGTTCGGCGGCAGTGAAATATCGGCGCCTGTTCGGCGGCAGTGAAATACGGTGCCTGTTCGGTGGCAGTGAAATACGGTGCTGTTCGGCGGCAGTGAAATCCCCCATAGAGAAGCGATGGTTAATCTATTCACATTGAACAGCAGAGAAATGTCAGTGAAATGCCCTGCCATTCGGTGGTTTCATTCGGCAGGTTTATTCGGGCGAATCCCATAGGTTTCATTGTTATAAATATTCCCGATTTTTATTCAATATCTATTAAACCGTTTATTCATTTAATTAATCTACAGAAATACATTTTTGTTTTAGGATTTTTTTAGGCATTTTTCAGGTATTTTTCAGCAAAAAAATGTTCCCGATTTTTTTTTTTTTTTTTTCTTTTTTAAATTTTATTTTCTTTTTTAAAATTGTGTTTTTTCTGTAACAGCCCTTTTTATGATCATTCATTGGATTTTATACGTAAATTCCAGACATTTTCACCCAGTAGTTTCTTTGCAAACAGCGTTTCAAATTCAAAACTTTCAATTTATTTTTTTCTGTTCAATGGTGTGTCGGTTTTACTGGCGGCTGGTCGGCGCTGTGTTCAGCGGATCGTCCCCTTTTTTCAGATGCATGCAGGTTTTCTCAGTGACTTTGCAGCTATTTCGGCGGATTTTCAGCGGTTTTTCCGTTCGATGCCGTGGTTTTGCGGCGGATTTTTGGATGCAGTCGACATATTTTCCCTGCACTTCGGGGACCCTGCGGTGGGTTGGTAACATTTGGGTGCTCTCTAAACGCATAAGATTTTTTATTTTTTTTCTGTAACAGAAAAGAAAGTTAAGAAATGTTACTTTCTCTTACAGAGTTACTTTTCTTTTTCTTACATGGAGAATGACTCCCCCTGTGGTGGGCAATTTGCTCTATAAAACTATAGTAAATTGTATTTTTTTTAAATATTTAACTTTTTTAAAGTTTTTTTTAGTTCTCTGTAACAGTAAAAAATAAATTAAAAAATTATGATTTGTCTTACACGATTTTTTTTCTTATGTGGAAAATGGCTCCCCCTGTGGTGGGCAATTTTCTCTATACAACTATAATAAATATTAAAAAAAAAATACAATTTAACTTATTTTTATTAATTTATTTTTAGTTCTCTGTAACAGTAAAAAAAAAATAAGAAATGCTAATTTCTCTTACACAATTATTTTTCTTTTTCTTATGTGGAGAATGGCTCCCCTTGTGGTGGGCAATTTTCTCTATACAACTATAATAAATATTTAAAAAAAAATACAATTTAACTTATTTTTATTAATTTATTTTTAGTTCTCTGTAACAGTAAAAAAAAATAAGAAATGCTAATTTCTCTTACATAATTATTTTTCTTTTTCTTATGTGGAGAATGGCTCCCCCTGTGGTGGGCAATTTTCTCTATACAACTATAATAAATATTAAAAAAAACATACAATTTAACTTATTTTTATTAATTTATTTTTAGTTCTCTGTAACAGTAAAAAAAAAATAAGAAATGCTAATTTCTCTTACACAATTATTTTTCTTTTTCTTATGTGGAGAATGGCTCCCCTTGTGGTGGGCAATTTTCTCTATACAACTATAATAAATATTTAAAAAAAAATACAATTTAACTTATTTTTATTTATTTATTTTTAGTTCTCTGTAACAGTAAAAAAAAATAAGAAATGCTAATTTCTCTTACATAATTATTTTTCTTTTTCTTATGTGGAGAATGGCTCCCCCTGTGGTGGTAATGTTCTCTAAACAACTGTAATAAATATTTTAAAAAAATACAATTTAACTTATTTTTATTAATTTATTTTTAGTTCTCTGTAACAGTAAAAAAAAAATAAGAAATGCTAATTTCTCTTACACAATTATTTTTCTTTTTCTTATGTGGAGAATGGCTCCCCTTGTGGTGGCAATTTTCTCTATACAACTATAATAAATATTTTTAAAAAAATACAATTTAACTTATTTCTATTTATTTATTTTTAGTTCTCTGTAACAGTAAAAAAAAATAAGAAATGCTAATTTCTCTTACACAATTATTTTTCTTTTTCTTATGTGGTGGGCAATTTGCTCTACAAAACTATAATAAATATTTTTAAATAAATACATTTTACCTTTTTTTAGTTCTCTGTAAAAATAAATTAGAATTTGTCTTATACATTTTTTATTTATTTTAATTTTTTCGGAGAAAGGCGCCCTCCTTGTGCTGGGCAAATTTCTCTATAAAAACTAAAATTATTATTTCTAAAAATTGTTTATTTGCCCCAAAAAAGGAAAAAAAATAAAGATGTATTTTTCCTGTTTTGGTACTTTTTTATTCAGAGGTTATTTTTATTTGGGGGGGGGGGGTCCAGATTTCTGTGCCTACGGATTCCTGAGATGTAAATCCGGCAATGAGCATATGGCGCGCCAAGGATGCTGACCCCTGGCTTACACCATGCCAGGATCGGGTGAATATGAAGTCAGGTTGTATTGTACGTGTGACCTGACATTAAGGCTAGGGTCAGACGAACGCATTTTTATGTTGTCTGTGAAAAAGTGCGTTCGAACGAATGGACGTATTTTTTCACAGAATACGTGATAGTGGTCATACGATGCACATTTTCCGTCCGTGATTTTGTACGGATCATCAATAAAACCCTTTCTGCGTCTGGACGTTATGTTGGCCGGACATTAGCAGCGTCTGACGTCTCCTAATCACACACACACGCCGCTAGCGGACGCAGCGCACTCTGTACGTCAGTACCTGCGGTTTCACGTTCTCGAAAAAATGCATTCATTTTCCACTTGCGTTGCGCAGCCGGACTTTTGTGCGACCGTACTTCGTATATTGGCCGTCATTGCCCGGCATCTGCTGCTAGTGCGGCCGTGATTAAGTGCGGCTGCACGCGCGTTCGCACTGCCTCAGTCTGACCCTAGCCTAAGGCCGTATTACCGATCACAGGAAGATGTCAGGAATCGGGCGAAATCTCACACCCCACCTGTAAAGAGGAGACGCAGCATCTAACGTAGGAAGAGAAACATTGACGTGTTCCAGAGCTAAAGTGAGAGTGAGATTTCGGCTCCGCCGCCGGGCGCACAGAGAGAGAGAATATAAAATCACCCTGGATTATACAAGCGACGTGAGAATAAGATAATGTGTCACATCACAGGCATAAAGAGAGAATATATCTCGCCGCGGCTTTAAAGAGAGAATAAAGTAACGTGATTACCGTTTTGATCTGTACCTGGAGAGTCTTTAAGTCATACAGATCATTTTTCGGGGATTTCAGTAAAACATCAGCAGCAAAAACACTTTATTTTAGGTTAAACGCCCGGATTTAATTTTTTTAACAATGTTTTTTTTTATTGTTTTTTTATGTCTACAAATGTTGCCAGCCTTTACTTTATCATATATATATATATATATACATATGTCTGTCCTGATGAACGTTTCCAAGGAAACAGAATCGTCAAACTCTGACTTTTTTTAAGTGAAGAAATAAAAGTGGTTGTAACCCCTTCACTCCCACGTTTGAGTTAACTCGACTATGCATTGCGATACATTGAAAAGCACTCATTAGCATAACTATTAAAAGCAAGATTAGTGTGCCCCCTATGGAAAAATGAAATCCACTGACGTATCTCTCTCCTGTCACCCTGGACAGAGATAAAACAAGCTGCAAATAGCAACCCCCACGCTCACTGTAACAAAAAGCTCAACAGACTTTATTGCATCATTCCAGCAGCCAGGGATTTGTCAGAATACAGGGAGAGGTGTGGGGTCAGTCGCTACTGTACAGGGATAAGATTCAGGGGGTTATAATGAGTATAAATCCCTGTACAGTACAGATACAAGGTGTTGCTGTAATTGCCACACACAGGCATTATGCAGCACATACAGATACAAGGTGTTGCTGTAATTGCCATACACCGGCATTATGTGGCACATACAGATACAAGGCGTTGCTGTAATTGCCATACACAGGCATTATGCAGCACATACAGATACAAGCTGTCGCTGTAATTGCCATATGCAGGCATTATGCAGCACATACAGATACAAGGTGTCGCTGTAATTGCCATACACAGGCATTATGCTGCTCATACAGATACAAGGTGTTGCTGTAATTGCCATACACAGGCATTATGCGGCACATACAGATACAAGGTGTTGCTGTAATTCTTTGCCATACACAGGCATTATGCGGCACATACAGATACAAGGTGTTGCTGTAATTGCCATACACAGGCATTATGCGGCACAAACAGATACAAGGCGTTGCTGTAATTGTCATACACAGGCATTATGCGGCACATACAGATAGACGGTGTTGCTGTAATTGCCATACACCGGCATTATGTGGCACATACAGATACAAGGCGTTGCTGTAATTGCCATACACAGGCATTATGCAGCACATACAGATACAAGGTGTTGCTGTAATTGCCATACACAGGCATTATGCAGCACATACAGATACAAGGTGTTGCTGTAATTGCGACACACAGGCATTATGCAGCACATACAGATACAAGGTGTTGCTGTAAATGCCATACACAGGCATTATGCAGCACATACAGATACAAGCTGTCGCTGTAATTGCCATACGCAGGCATTATGCAGCACATACAGATACAAGGTGTCGCTGTAATTGCCATACACAGGCATTATGCTGCTCATACAGATACAAGGTGTTGCTGTAATTGCCATACACAGCCATTATGCGGCACAAACAGATACAAAGCGTTGCTGTAATTGCCATACACAGGAATTATGCAGCACATACAGATACAAGGTGTTGCTGTAATTGCCATACACAGGCATTATGCGGCACAAACAGATACAAAGCGTTGCTGTAATTGCCATACACAGGAATTATGCAGCACATACAGATACAAGGTGTCGCTGTAATTGCCATACACAGGCATTATGCGGCACATACAGATACAAGGTGTTGCTGTAATTGCCATACACAGGCATTATGCAGCACAAACAAATACAAGGCGTTGCTGTAATTGCCATACACAGGCATTATGCAGCACATACAGATACAAGGTGTTGCTGTAATTGCCATACACAGGCATTATGCGGCACATACAGATACAAGGTGTTACTGTAATTGCCACACACAGTCATTATGCAGCACATACAGATACAAGGTGTCGCTGTAATTGTCATACACAGGCATTATGCGGCACATAAAGATACAAGGTGTTAGGAGAGAACACTAAAGAGACATTTACATATGAGTTTACAGAGGAGGAGGTTCTACAGCAGCTGTCTAAAGAAAAGACAAATAAGTCAGGGTGGATCCCATCAGGCCCCATTAAGTTATTAAAAGAGCTCAATGGTGTAATAGCAAAACCGTTAACAAGGATTGGTTAAATAAATCTGTTAACGGGAGTCGTCCCAGAAGACTGGAAATTAGCAAATGTTGTGCCCATTTACAAGAAGGGTAGTAGGGAGGAATCGGGGAACTATAGGCCAGTTAGTCTTACGTCAGTAGTGGGGAAATTAATGGAAACCATGTTAAAGGAAAGGATTGTTGAACATCTAAAAACACATAGATTACAGGATCAGAAACAACATGGGTTTACCTCAGGGAGATCATGCCAAACTAATCTTATTGATTTTTTTTGATTGGGTAACAAAAATAATAGACACAGGTGGTGCAGTAGACATTGCTTATTTAGATTTCAGTAAGGCTTTTGATACTGTTCCGCATAGAAGGCTTATCAATAAATTGCAATCTTTGAGCTTGGATTCCAATATTGTTGAATGGATTAGGCAGTGGCTGAGTGACAGGCAACAGAGGGTTGTGGTAAATGGAGTTTATTCGGCGCACGGTCTTGTTACCAGTGGGGTACCTCAGGGGTCAGTACTTGGACCCATTCTATTTAATATTTTTATTAGTGATATTGCAGAAGGTATTAATGGTAAAGTATGTCTTTTTTCTGATGACACTAAGATTTGCAACAGGGTTGACGTTCCTGGAGGGATCAGCCAAATGACAAATGATTTAGGTAAACTAAAAAAATGGTGGGAGCTGTGGCAATTGAGTTTTAATGTGGATAAGTGCAAGATAATGCACCTGGGACGTAAAAACCCAAGGGCTGAATATAGAATATTTGATACATCTGAGGGTTGGGATTTAGGGGTTATTATTTCAGAGGATCTAAGGGTAAGTAGTCAATGTAATAGAGCAGCAGGAAATGCTGGCAGAATGCTTGGTTGTGTAGGGAGAGGTATTAGCAGTAGTGATGAGCCGAACACCCCTGTGTTCGGTTCCCATTCGAACTCTAACAATTTCAAAAGTTTGAGTTCGAACGCGAAAACGAACCGTACTCATTGCAAGTCAATGGGACTCGAAAGTTAGTTTTTTAGAGTGCCCTCCAAGAGGGCATATATGCAAGATATTTGCCACTAAAGGTGTATGGGGGTCCAGGTAGTGCCCTGGGGGACAGGAAACCAGGACAAAAAGTTTAAAAAGAAACATTTTTAAAGCAACAGTGAGTTTTCCATGAAATAAAGGTTAAGAATAAAAAGGAAAAATTCCTTCAAATATCGTGCCTAGGAGGTCCCCATAACCTAGCCGTGAAGTGGCGGATTTGTAGGATGTATAGAAACATTTAAAAACAAAGAAAATGACATTTCAATTGTCGGTAAATGGTTTTCCTTTAATCTATTCATAAACAACTGCTTGGGGTGGCAATCTGTATGAAAAGAGGAGTCATTTTAGGACACGCAGAACAAGTTTAGTGATTTTTTGGCTAAATTATGGTGAAACTTATGCAGGCTTTGGATGAAAGTAACAATAGGTGCTTTAAAATTGGGCCTTCAGTGTCGGTAACAGTGCCGTCACACTGTAACCCCTCTGTGGTATTGTGGAAGAGTGCAGGGTGGGGACCCTGTGGTCCAATATTAAAATTATATGAATCTGGTATAGGCGTCAGTGGCAGTGCACCCAAATATTGTGCCTTTGGTGGCAGCAAGTGCCTTCACACCGTAACCCCTCTGTGGTATTGTGGAAGAGTGCAGTGGTGGACCCTGCGGTCCAACATTAAAATGATATGAATCTGATACAGGCGTCAGTGCACCCAAATATTGTGCCTTTGGTGGCCGCAAGTGCCTTCCCACCGTAAGTAACCCCTCTGTGGTATTGTGGAAGAGTGCAGTGGTGGAGGTTTTGGGAATGCAGGAGAGATCCCCGATCTATTCAGTTACGTCAGCATCAGGGGATTGATAGCTGCTGATCCAGGACAGATTCATTTTTATAAATATCAGCTGGTCCACAGAGTTGGTGGACAGACGCACTCTTTTGTCTGTGACACGCACTGAACGTCCTTTCAGAAAGCACGCTGGATGAAGGGCATTTTAGTAGCTGCATAGCATATTGGCTAAGTTCTGGCCAGTGATCCAATCTCAACACCCAGTAAGCCAGTGGATCATCTGCTGTAAAGGTATCCAGGTCTGGCCTTGTCCCTAGGTAGTCCTGCACCATATGGTGAAGACGCTGGCAATGGGTGCCTACATTTGACGTCCCTGGGCGTCGTGGACTAAAAAAAACTTAAAAAGGCATCAGTCAAGCGGCCCCGGCCTTCACCGCTTACCGTGTCATCACTTGGTAACCTACCAGTGCCTGGAAAGGTGTTACTCAAGTTTCGCTTTAAAGCGTACTCACAGGAAACATCCTGTCCTCCCTCTGTGCAGGCAGGATGAGCTCTGCAACTTTCTCCTTGTATCATGGATCAAGAAGGCTTGCCAACCAGTAATGATCCCTCTCCTTGATAGCACGAATCCTGGGGTCCTTTACCAGGCTTTGCAGCATAGGTTGTAGGTGGCATTAGTTTCCGAGTCTTCCTGGTCAATGAGGATGACCCCAACGTGCACTTCCTCCTCCTAGCCATGTACTAGTCCTTGGGTTTCTGGGCACACAAAACCCTCCCTTGAGGAATCCCCACCTTCAATGCCCCCACTACTTACATATTCCTCCTCCTTCTCATCATCCTCCTGTCTGATCTGAGGACCCGCAGGAATGCTGTCTGCATAAAGACTGGGGCCTTGAGAGCTAGGGAAGGCCTTCTCTTCCTCCTGCTGCTCTGCCTCTAGTGCCACATCTATAATTCCCCGCAGAGTGCGCTCCAGCAGGAACACTAAAGGAATTGTGTAACTGATGCATGCACTGTCCCTGCTAACCATCCTCGTTGCCTCCTCAAATGGTGACAGTACAGTGCATGCATCCTTGATCATCAGCCACTGCGGGGGGGGGGAAAAGTTGACCTGAACCTGTCCTTGTGCCATACTCACATAGGTACTCATTGATGGCCCTCTGCTGCTTGTGCAGATGCTGCAGCATTGCTAATGTTGAGTTCCACCTGGTGGGCATGTCACAGATCAGACGGTTTGTGGGAAGGTGGAATTCTCTTTGAATTTCTGCCATGCGAACACTTGCTGGGAATGACCGTCTGAAGTGGCTGCAGACTTTCCTGGCCTGGCTGAGAAGCTCTGCCAGCCCTGGGTACCTGGCTAGGAAACTCTGTACCACCAGATTTAGGACATGTGCTAGGCATGGTACATGCGTCAACTTACCCTGGTGTAGGGCAGAGAGAAGGTTGCTGCCATTATCATAGACAACCATTCCCAGCTCAAGCTGGCGTGGTGTTAACCATCTCTGCACCTGCCCCTGCAGAGCTGACAGAATTTCTGGCCCGGTGTGGCTCCTGTCCCCTTAACAAACCAGCTCAAGCACAGTATGGCATCTTTTTGCTTGAGCCATTGCATAACCCCTGCCACGCATCGGTTTAACTGCCACTTCGCCAGAGACAGAGAAGGAGGAGGAGGAGGAAGAGGTGGTGGAGCAGACAGACCTCATACAAGCAGCTTTCTGGAGGCGTGGTGGATGAACAAGCTCCAGCACAGAGCCCCATCCTGGATCCCTCCCAGCTGCAAGCAGAGTTACCCAGTGTGCCGTGAAGGAAATGTAACGGCCCTGTCCATGCTTGCTGGACCACGTGTCTAAAGTAATGTGCACCTTGCTGCTGACTGCCTTTCCCAATGACTCCATAACATTGTCTTCCACGTGCTGGTATAGTGCTGGAATGGCTTTCCGTGAAAAGAAATGGCATTTTGGAACCTGCCACTGTGGTACAGCACATTCGGCAAATTCACGGAAGGAAGCAGAGTCCACCAGCTGGAAAGGCAGCAGCTGTAATGCGAGTAATTTTGCCAAGCTGGCATTTAGACATTGTGCATGTGGATGGTTGGGACAATATTTTTTCTTCCGCTGCAGCAGCTGGGGCAATGATATCTGACTGCATAAATCTGCAGCTGATGGGATGCTGGCAGATTCAGAGGAAGGACGTTGTACACCCATTACTGTAGCATCATCCCTGTCAGTTGAGGTTGTAGGCAATGACATGGCAGGACATATAGTGGGGGTAGAGACAGATGAGGAGGAGGACCTATGCAAAGTGTTGTGCCAACGGTATGCGTGGCAGGTGGTCATATGTCACCTTAAGCACGTGGTACCCAAGTGTCTGATGTCTTTCCCACGCTTGATCCTCTTCCGACATAGCTTCCAAATAGCAACGCTGCAGTCTGCTGCACATGTCGTGAAGAACTCCCAGACAGCAGAGATCCTGGACGTGTGCTGCGAGACAACAGCGCTCTGCACCTGAGCAGCTCTGACATCTGATGCCTTGGACTGGCTACGGGTGCTCATAGAGGATGTTCTGCCTCGTTTTTGTTGTGCCTCCTCCTCCTCCTCCCCTGACTTCTCTGTTCGATCAGGCACCCAGGTGGAGTCAGTGACCTCATCATCATCATCACCCCCTATCTCCTCGTCACTGGAGCCAACTTGGCAGTGTGCTGCAGCTGCTGGGGGAACATGAGTGCCAGTTATTTGCGTGTCACTGGCACCCCGTCCCTCTAGGCTGATTATACTCCCTTCCTCAACCTCAGAGTTTGAATCAGAGTACTGGAGTTGCTGTGCATCCTCAAACAGCATGTCACTGTCACTGTAGTCAAACAATTCAGCTGACTCTTCCATGTATGATAGTGAGGCTACGGCAGGAGTAGCTGTGGACATGGAGGCGGAATTAGATGTTTTGGCAGCTGAGGTGGACTGTAAACCACTACAAGCCTGGCTGGCAGAGGACTTGGAGGATGAGGATAGCATGGTTAGCCAATCCTGAAAATCCTCTGTATGTTGCTGCTGCTTAAGACGGCCAGCACCAGTTAGAAACAAGGACAAGCGTGCCCCTGCAGAGGATGCACCACGTCCACGATGACCAGAGGCACGGCCTCCCGACACAGAGGCTGCTTGCCCTCTTATCTGTGCCTGGGAGCGTCTGCCTGTCCTTTTTGGTCTTTCTGTCATGGTGAGTGATATATAGATTAAAGATATACAGAACTCTGATTCAACTCTGTTATAAACATTGGAGATATGCAGAACTCTGATTCAACTGTGCTATCTAGATTAAAGATTTCCAGAACTCTGGTATAACTCAGTGAGACACCCTGATAGCTGGCAGCCAGTGACAAGACACAGATTAAAATTCGCAGAAATCTGATACAAATCTGTGAGACCCCCTTATAGGACCCCCAATAGCTGGCAACAGTGATAAAACACAGATTACAATTCCCAGAAACCTCCTATAAATCAGTGAGACCCCCTGATGGGTGGCAGTGACAAGATACAAATTACAATTCCCAGGAACACCTATAAATCAGTGAGACCCCCTGATGGGTGGCAGTGACAAAACACAGATTAAAATTCCCAGAAACCACCTATAAATCAGTGAGACCCCCTGATGGGTGGCAGTGACAAGACACAGATTATAATTCCCAGATATCTGCTACAAGTCTGTGAGAGCCACTGATGGGTGGCAGTGACAAAACACAGATTAAAATTTGCAGAAATCTGATACAAATCTGTGAGATCCCCTGATAGGACCCCCTGATAGCTGGCAACAGTGATAAAACACAGATTACAATTCCCAGATATCTGCTAGAAGTGAGACTCCCAATAGCTGCTGGCACTGACAAGACACAGATTACAACAATTCCCAGATATCTGCTAGACGTGAGACCCCCCCAATAGCTGCCGGCACTGAGAAGACACAGATTACAACAATTCCCAGATATCTGCTAGAAGTGAGACCGTCCAATAGCTGCTGGCACTGAGAAGACACACTAACAGAACAATCTCCTCTCAAAAAGACGTGCTGGAGCTGCGAGGAACGCCTTATATAGTGTGCTGTGGGACTTAGCTCTGTGAGCCCATGATTGGGCAAAATTTGCCCAATCAGGACTCTGAGCCGTGATTGGCATAGCCTTGCACCTGACCTGTGATCAGGTCCAAGGCTGTAGCCAATTACAAGCTTCAGGCCAGTGGAAAAGTGCATTGTGGTCCATTGTGGGCGAACATGCGGCGAACACGCGGAAATATTCGGTAGTTCACCGAACAGCCGAACGGGCGATGTTCGAATCGAACACCAAACAGATCGAACCGAACAGCTCATCCCTAATTAGCAGTAGGAAAAGGGAAGTGCTCATGCCACTGTACAGAGCACTGGTGAGACCTCACTTGGAGTACTGTGTGCAGTACTGGAGACCGTATCTCCAGAAGGATATAGACATCTTAGAGTTCAGAGAAGGGCTACTAAAATGGTGTACGGCTTGAAGGAGAAAAGTTACCAAGAAAGGCTTAATGATCTTAACATGTACAGCTTGGAAAAAAGACGAGACAGAGGAGATATGATAGAAACATTTAAATACGTAAAGGGAATCCACAAGGTAGAGGAAGGGAGTATATTTAAAAGGAAACAAAATAGCAAAACAAGAGGACATAGTCTTAGATTAGAGGGGCAAAGGTTTAAAAGTAACATCAAGAAGCATTATTTTACTGAGAGGGTGGTGGATACATGGAACAGTCTTCCAGTTGAAGTGGTAGAGGCCAAAACAGTAATTGAATTTAAGCAAGCATGGGATAGGCATAAGGCTATCCTAAACAAAAGATAAATCCAGGTAAAGTATCCATGTAATTGGGCGACTAGATGGGCCGAAAGGTTCTTATCTGCCAACGTTTTCTATGTTTCTATGTTTATGTTTCTATGTGTTGCTGTAATTGGCATACGGAGACATTATGCAGCACTTATAGATACAAGGTGTTGCTGTAATTTCCACACACAGGCATTATGCAGCACTTACAGATACAAGGTGTTGCTGTAATTGTCATACACAGGCATTATGCTGCATATACAGATACAAGGTGTTGCTGTAATTTCCACACACAGGCATTATGCGGCACATACAGATACAAGGTGTTGCTGTAATTTCCACACACAGGCATTATGCAGCATATACAGATACAAGGTGTTGCTGTAATTTCCACACACAGGCATTATGCAGCACTTACAGATACAAGGTGTTGCTGTAATTGTCATACACAGGCATTATGCTGCATATACAGATACAAGGTGTTGCTGTAATTTCCACACACAGGCATTATGCGGCACATACAGATACAAGGTGTTGCTGTAATTGTCATACACAGGCATTATGCAGCACATACAGATACAAGGTGTTGCTGTAATTGCCATACACAGGCATTATGCAGCACATACAGATACAAGGTGTTGCTGTAATTGCCATACACAGGCATTATGCGGCACAAACAGATACAAGGTGTCGCTGTAATTGTCATACACAGGCATTATGCGACACATACAGATACAATGTGTTGCTGTAATTGTCATTCACAGGCATTATGCGACACATACAGATACAAGGTGTTGCTGTAATTGCCACACAGGCATTATACAGCACATACAGATACAAGTTGTTGCTGTAATTGCCATACACAGGAATTATGCAGCACATACAGATATTGCATTGCTAATAATCTCATTCTTCTGATCACTACAAACCCCCATAAGCAGGAGATCTCACCATTTTATTATCTGTCTGCAGCACATTTACTGTATCTGCCTGTATGCTGATAATGCAGACCCCTTGAAAGCAGGAGATCACACCATTTTATTATCTGTATGCAGCACATGTACTGAATCTGACTGTATGCTGATAAAGCAGACCCCTTGAAAGCAGGAGATCACACCATTTTATTATCTGTATGCAGCACATTTACTGCATATGCCTGTATGCTGATAATGCAGACCCTGTGTAAACAGACGAGCTCACCATTTTATTATCTGTCTGCAGCACATTTACTGACACAACGGACTATCTGCCTGTCCACCTGGGCCTGGAGACATTTTTAACTTGCTTGTGATTGGGTTTATGAGGAAACAAGGTATTCGGTTTTGGACTGGTCACCTATGTCTATAGACCCAATATTTGTTTGAACCACCAGTAGGTTATAATAACTAGTGAGTGTCGATCAGCGTCAAAACCATCACAATCCACCATACTCCCACCACACAGATGCCCTTCCATCACATCACAGTCAATCAACTTTCCACCATGCAGACCCAACCCCATCACAAACCATCATACTCACACCACACTGTCCCCCGTCCTTCACAATCCAATATGTCAGACCCAAAGAGCATCAACTTTCAACCTAATGCCACCAGCCAGACTCCAAAATGCAGAGTCCTGGCCATTACAACCCATCATGATACCACCATGCACAGCCCTGGTCATCCCAATCCATCATCCTCTCCCACCACGCTCATGCCGTCCATCACAAATTATCATATTCTCACCATGCAGACTCTTCCACCTTAAAATTTGTCATACTCTCACCACTCCATGCCCTGTCCATTACAATCCAATCTGACAGAACCAGAGACCAACAACATCTAGCCTATCGCCACTACACAGTAGAGTGCTGTCCATCAATACCCACCATGATACCACCACACAGATGCCCATCAATCACAAAACATCATATTACTGCAATGCAGACCCCTCACCATCACAATCCATCATTCTCCCACCACGCTGTCACTCATCCTTCACAATGCAGTTTTTCAGACCCAAAGCTCTTCACTATCCAA
This sequence comes from Leptobrachium leishanense, assembly GCA_009667805.1. Classification (NCBI taxonomy): domain Eukaryota; kingdom Metazoa; phylum Chordata; class Amphibia; order Anura; family Megophryidae; genus Leptobrachium; species Leptobrachium leishanense. Next base: position 469,064,090 of record CM019064.1, on the reverse strand, counting down.
CCTATTGCCACCAGACGGACCCAATCCACACAGAATTCTTTCCATTTCAACCCATCATGATACCACCATGCACATGTCACTCCATCACAAACCATCATATTTCCACCATGCAGATTCCACTCCATCAAACTCCATCATACATGCGGATCCCCTCCATCAAACTCCATCATACATGCTGATCCCCCTCCATCAAACTCCATCATACATGCAGATCCCCTCCATCAAACTCCATCATACATGCAGATCCCCCTCCATAAATCTCCATCATACATGCAGATCCCCTCCATCAAACTCCATCATACATGCTGATCCCCCTCCATCAAACTCCATCATACATGCAGATCCCCTCCATCAAACTCCATCATACATGCAGATCCCCCTCCATAAATCTCCATCATACATGCAGATCCCCCTCCATCAAACTCCATCATACATGCAGATCCCCCTCCATCAACCTCCATCATCCATCATAATCCAATCTGACAGACACAAAGATCTTTAATATCTAGCCTAATGCCCATGAAAATTCATCATGATACCTCAACACACACAGCCATGTTTTATTGCAACTCACACTTTCACCATGCAACCTTCAGAACATCACAACTCCTCGTATTACTACCATGCAGACCCCCACGCCATCACAACCCATCATACATCCACCACGCTGTCCCCTATCCTTCACAATCCATTGTTTCAGAACCAAAGATCTTCAGTATCAAACCTATTCCCGCCAGACAGACCCCAACCACGCAGAATCCTGTCCTTTATGATGCCATTATGATGTCCACATGCACATGACCCTCCATCACAAACATCATATTTTCACTCTGCAGACTCCCCATCAATCTAAATCCATCATATTCCCATCGCGCCATCCCCAATCTGACAGACACAAAGACCGTAAATATTTAGCCTAATGTCCATCAAACACCATCATGAGACCTCCACCCACGGCCCTGTCCATCACTTTGTCTCATATTCCCACCATGCAGGCCACCATGCATCACAATCGATCATATGCCTGCCATGCAGACCAACGTCCTTCATAATCACTCATACTCCTGCCTTACAGACCACCGTCCATCATAATCAATGATACTCCTGTCATGCAGACCACCATCCATCATAATCATTCATACTCCTACCTTGCAGACCACCATCCATCATAATCATTCATACACCTGCCATGCATGCCACCATCCATCATCATCAATCATACTCCTGCCATGCATGCCACTGTCCATCACTATCAATCATACTCCTGCCATGCAGACCATCGTCCATCATCATCAATCATACTCCTGCCAAGCAGACCACCATCCATCATCATCAATCATACTCCTGCCATGCAGACCATCGTCCATCATCATCAATCATACTCCTGCCATGCAGACCACCGTCCATCATCACCAATCATACTCCTGCCATGCAGACCACCGTCCATCATCATCAATCATACTCCTGCCATGCAGACCATCGTCCATCATCATCAATCATACTCCTGCCATGCAGACCACCGTCCATCATCACCAATCATACTCCTGCCATGCAGACCACCGTCCATCATCACCAATCATACTCCTGCCATGCAGACCACCGTCCATCATCATCAATCATACTGCTGCCATGCAGACCACCGTCCATCATCATCAATCATACTCCTGCCATGCAGACCACCGTCCATCATCATCAATCATACTCCTGCCATGCAGACCACCGTCCATCATCATCAATCATACTGCTGCCATGCAGACCACCGTCCATCATCATCAATCATACTCCTGCCATGCAGACCACCATCCATCACTATCAATCATACTGCTGTCATGCAGACCACCATCCATCATAATCTGATCTGTCAGACCTAAAGACCTTCTATATCCAACCTGTTGTCTCCAGGCAAAGCTCTGTCCTGAATGCGCTTTGATCTTTAAAATGTGATATCACGGCTGATCAGGAATGCGCTCCGGTATAACACCATGGAATAGATGGCTGGGTCCCTGGTGGACACAGAGTCGGTGGTCCCAGTCCTAATTAAAAAGACTTAAAAAAAAACGACTTCAGAAATTCGGCACAAATCGTCTGTCTACATGCAATGTCCTGACTGTGCTCTCAGTGTTCCTGAAGCCGGAGTTGTCTCCCCTGATTAACCAGGATTATTATCAGCCGTTACATGTTCTTACAAGGCGAATCAATAACGCCATTTCCTCCTCAGCTTCATCGAGTTTTTTCTGGTGATTCAGGAAGGCCATTAGGAGCTCCCGGAGGACGAAAACGAGTGAGTGAAACAGGGCTGACGGGAGTCTCACTGACATTAATACCAACACGATCGTTTATCTGGAGGAAAAGTGAGTTCTTCTGGTAATGGGTAATACTCTTACACCCCAGAGGAATCCCTCATGCTCGGTCACATGGTGATGGTGTGTGGGATAATATGTCCTGTGTGAAGCAGTTACTCTACAAGCAGCTTGGTGATTATAGTCCCTGCACACCCTTTGGCAGGGTGAGGACGTTACTAACACGTCTTAGGTATTTCCTTCAGAGATCAGGAGAAACTTCCAGGAGAGCAAGGAACGTGGAGAATTTATATCTCATCAAAATCCCATCGAGTCTTTGATCATCTCTGTATAAGTAAACACGAGAAGGTCTTTGCAACCTAGTTTTCAGTCCATTTGGACGGTTTTTCCATGAATCGGACTATGATCGCAGATGATTTTGACATATTGTCAGAGAGCGAGCCTTTGCTCCAGAAAATGTGAGGAGACAATGGCCAGTGCACTGGACACAAACAAGGAGAATGCTCATGTGATTGTGTTTTATTTCACTTTCAAATATTTTATTTTTGAATCATTTTGCTTAACGATGGAGGATTCTCATATTAAAGACCAGTTAGGGTTAGTGACACCCGGTGCGGTCCGCCCCCCCTTGCATCCCCACAGTGACACCACTGTTAAAGACTTACTTCAGTGAATGCGCCCATTGTTATGAAAATCATTCGTAATATCAGATCATTTTTTCATCTCCCCTCGTTGACATTTGAGTTATGAGAATAAAAAAAATAAGCAGAGATAACAGCGGGAACAAATATATAAAAAAGGTGAAATGTGATATTGCTATTTACCCAAAAAATGTGTCTCTTCCACCTGAGACATGAAAGAGAAAAAACTGTATACAGAGGAAATCGGGATCAGCGCGTCAGAACGAAAGGAGGATTGATCCTCTGAAATTCACAGCGACCTCAAATAAACACAAACAGAAAGAAATACATACAGGGTTATTCAAAGAGCACTAAAATCCCACCGTATGAGCAAAGTCACTGTGCGGGGCAATTTCGCAGCCAGTTTTGGATCACTTTGAATAAACACAGTGTATTCCCTATACATGGATGTTGGTATGATGGCGGCAATGCTCATTGCTCACTCACGCTTTGGAGCGCCCTTAACTAAGCTCACAGGAGCCAGCTTTATGAGCTATAACCATATAAATATCACGCAGACGCAACTCCACCTCCCAACTATAAGAGAGAGACACCCGCACACCCAGAATATATGGAGGAACCCTAAAAACACACCCACACCCTGAATATATGGAGGAACCCTAAAAAGACACCTGCACACCCTGAATATATGGAGGAACCCCTAAAAAGACACCCGCACACCCTGAATATATGGAGGAGCCCCTAAAAACACACCCACACACCCTGAATATATGGAGGCACCCTAAAAAGACACCTGCACACCCTGAATATATGGAGGAACCCCTAAAAAGACACCCGCACACCTGAATATATGGAGGAGCCCCTAAAAACACACCCACACACCCTGAATATATGGAGGAGCCCCTAAAAAGACACCCGCACACCCTGAATATATGGAGGAACCCTAAAAACACACCCACACACCCTGAATATATGGAGGAACCCTAAAAAGACACCTGCACACCCTGAATATATGGAGGAGCCCCTAAAAACACAACCGCACACCCTGAATATATGGAGGTGCCCCTAAAAAGACACCAGCACACCCTGAATATATGGAGGAGCCCCTAAAAACACACCCGCACACCCTGAATATATGAGGAACCCCTAAAAAGACACCCGCACACCCTGAATATATGGAGGAACCCCTAAAAAGACACCCACACACCCTGAATATATGGAGGAACCCCTAAAGGACACCCCGCACACCCTGAATATATGGAGGAACCCCTAAAAATACACCCAACACCCTGAATATATGGAGGAGCCCCTAAAAACACACCCACACACCTGAATATATGGAGGAACCCCTAAAAAGACACCCCACACCCTGAATATATGGAGGAACCCCTAAAAACACACCCGCACACCCTGAATATATGGAGGAACCCCTAAAAACACACCCCACACCCTGAATATATGGAGGAACCCTAAAAAAAAACACCCACCACACCCTGAATATATGGAGGAACCCCTAAAAAGACACCCGCACACCCTGAATATATGGAGGAACCCTAAAAAGATACCCGCACACACTGAATATATGAGGAACCCCTAAAAAGACACCCGCACACCTGAATATATGGGGGAGCCCCTAAAAACACACCACACACACCTGAATATATATGGAGGTGCCCCTAAAAGACACCCGCACACACCTGAATATAGGAGGAGCCCCTAAAAAGACACCCGCACACCCTGAATATATGGAGGAGCCCCTAACACACCCACAACACCTGAATATATGGAGGAGCCCCTAAAAAAAGATACCCGCACACCTGAATATATGGAGGAACCCCTAAAAAGACACCCGCACACCCTGAATATATGGGAGCCCCTAAAAATACACCCGCACACCCTGAATATATGATGGAACCCCTAAAAACACAACCCCTGAATATATGGAGAAGCCCCTAAAAAGATATATTCAGCGGGTGTGGATATCTTTTTTAGGGGCTCCTCCATATATTCAGGGTGTGTGGGTGTTTTTTAGGGCTCCTCCATATATTCAGGGTGTGCGGGTGTCTTTTTAGGGGTTCCTCCATAATATATTCAGGGTGTGTGGGTGTGTTTTTAGGGGCTCCTCCATATATTCAGGTGTGTGGGTGTCTTTTTAGGGACTCCTCCATATATTCAGGGTGTGCGGGTTTCTTTTTAGGGTCTCCTCCATATATTCAGGGTGTGGGTGTCTTTTTAGGGGCTCCTCCATATATTCAGGGTGTGCGGGTGTATTTTTAGGGGTTCCTCCATATATTCAGGGTGTGTGGGTGTCTTTTTAGGGGCTCCTCCATATTCAGGGTGTGTGGGGTGTGTTTTTAGGGGCTCCTCCATATATTCAGGGTGTGTGGGTGTCTTTTTTAGGGACTCCTCCATATATTCAGGGTGTGCGGGTTTCTTTTTAGGGTCTCCTCCATATATTCAGGGTGTGGGTGTCTTTTTAGGGGCTCCTCCATATATTCAGGTGTGCGGTGTCTTTTTAGGGGTTCCTCCATATATTCAGGGTGTGTGGGTGTCTTTTTAGGGGCTCCTCCATATATTCAGGGTGTGTGGGTGTCTTTTTTAGGGACTCCTCCATATATTCAGGGTGTGCGGGTTTCTTTTTAGGGTCTCCTCCATATATTCAGGGTGTGGGTGTCTTTTAGGGGCTCCTCCATATATTCAGGGTGTGCGGGTGTATTTTAGGGTTCCTCCATATATTCAGGGTGTGTGGGTGTCTTTTTAGGCTCCTCCATATATTCAGGGTGTGTGGGTGTGTTTTTTAGGGGTTCCTCCATATATTCAGGGTGTGGTGGTGTCTTTTAGGGGATCCTCCATATATTCAGGGTGTGGGTGTTTTTTAGGGGCTCCTCCATATATTCAGGGTGTGCGGGTGTATTTTTAGGGGTTCCTCCAATATATTCAGGGTGTGCGGGTGTATTTTTAGGGGTTCCTCCATATATTTCAGGGTGTGTGGGTGTCTTTTTATTGTTCCTCCATAGATTCAGGGTGTGCGGGTATCTTTTTTAGGGGCTCCTCCATATATTCAGGGTGTGCGGGTGTGTTTTTAGGGGCTCCTCCATATATTCAGCGGATGTGGATATGGAGGAACCCCTAAAAAGACACCCGCACACCCTGAATATATGGAGGAGCCCCTAAAAACACACCCACACACCCTGAATATATGGAGGAGCCCCTAAAAATACACCCGCACACCCTGAATATATGGAGGAGCCCCTAAAAAGACACCCACACACCTTGAGGGGTGTTGTCCCAAAATAGTGCCTTATATAGGGCCCCTGGAGAGGTGTGCGATCGCAAACTCTAAAGAATGACGTGTATTAGTTTGTTTGTGTCTATCAAACCCAAACCTATAATCAATAGACGCTGCGCCGCTGAGTGTGTCAGCGACAGATAAAGGAATGATTATAATAATGCTATATTACAGGAGGATAAGAGCACAAATTACACGTGTAGCACACAGAGTAACACACATGGAGGCATTATCGAGGCTCTGACACACAAAAGGTGCAGTAATCTGCCTCCCGTGTGCGATCGCGGCATCTGACGCCCGTGAAGCCCTGGAAAGCTTTTCCTCAGCCGTGATGGCGCTGAAGTGGCTGGCGGTGGAAATTCAGATTATCGCTGTACAGTAACACGGAGCCTGCGATCACATAACTGTCACATTACCGCGCGGATCCCTTTCCTCGTCACAATTAGCCGTGCGCGTGGGAGGACGCCTGACGCCGCTGTCACCTCTCTGACAGGCATTGTCTAACAGCGAGAGGGAAAGGATCGGGGAGGATCGTGCCGGTCGCTTTGTACCACGCCCGCGCCCGGGCGATATGCTAGATCTGCAGATTTGGGATATAAAGTCTTTTTAAAGTGATATCAAAGAGATTCCTCAGCACTAAGCAGCGGGAGGCGATGGGGGGCGGCGTGTGTCGTGAAAGACATCAGGTGGATTAACAGAGAGGACATAGACGAGCGCAGGGAGTGGGGGTGTTTGGTCGCAGGGAGTGGGGGTGTTCGGTTGCAGGGAGTGGGGGTGTTTGGTCGCAGGGAGTGGGGGTGTTTGTTTGCAGGGAGTGGGGGTGTTCAGTTGCAGGGAGTGGGGGTGTTTGTTTGCAGGGAGTGGGGGTGTTTGGTCGCAGGGAGTGGGAGTGTTTGGTCGCAGGGAGTGGGGGTGTTTGTTCGCAGGGAGTGGGGTGTTTGTTTGCAGGGAGTGGGGGTGTTCAGTTGCAGGTAGCGGGGGTGTTCGGTTGCAGGTAGCGGGGGTGTTCGGTTGCAGGTAGCGGGGTGTTCGGTCGCAGGGAGTGAGGGTGTTTGGTCGCAGGGAGTGGGGGTGTTTGGTCGCAGGGAGTGGGGGTGTTTGGGTCAGGGAGTGGAGGTGTTTGGTTGCAGGGAGTGGGGGTGTTTGGTCGCAGGGAGTGGGGGGTGTTGGGTTCAGGGAGTGGAGGTGTTTGGTTGCAGGGAGTGGGGGTGTTTGGTCGCAGGGAGTGGGGTGTTCAGTTGCAGGGAGTGGGGGTGTTTTGTTTGCAGGGAGTGGGGGTGTTTGGTCGCAGGGAGTGGGGTGTTTGTTTGCAGGGAGTGGGGGTGTTCAGTCGCAGGGAGTGGGGGTGTTTGTTTTGCAGGGAGTGGGGGTGTTCAGTTGCAGGGAGTGAGGTGTTCAGTTGCAGGGAGTGGGGGTGTTTGTTTGCAGGGAGTGGGGGTGTTTGGTCGCAGGAGTGGGGGTGTTTGTTGCAGGAGTGGGGGTGTTCAGTTGCAGGGAGTGGGTGTTTGGTCGCAGGGAGTGGGGGTGTTTGGTCGCAGGGAGTGGGGGTGTTTGGTCGCAGGGAGTGGGGGTGTTTGGTTGCAGGGAGTGGGGGTTTGGTCGCAGGGAGTGGGGTGTTTGGTCGCAGGGAGTGGGGGTGTTCGGTTGCAGGGGGTGTCGTTTGCAGGGAGTGGGGGTGTTCGGTCGCAGGGAGTGGGGTGTTTGGTCGCAGGGAGTGGGGGTGTTTGGTCGCAGGGAGTGGGGGTGTTTGTTTGCAGGGAGTGGGGGTGTTTGGTCGCAGGGAGTGGGGGTGTTTGGTTGCAGGGAGTGGGGGTGTTTGGTCGCAGGGAGTGGGGGTGTTTGGTCGCAGGGAGTGGGGGTGTTCGGTTGCAGGGAGTGGGGGTGTTCGGTTGCAGGGAGTGGGGGTGTTCGGTTGCAGGGAGTGGGGGTGTTTGGTCGCAGGAGTGGGGGTGTTTGGTCGCAGGGAGTGGGGTGTTTGTTTGCAGGGAGTGGGGGTGTTTGGTCGCAGGGAGTTGGGGTGTTTGTTTGCAGGGAGTGGGGGTGTTTGGTCGCAGGGAGAGGGGGTGTTCAGTTGCAGGGAGTGGGGTGTTTGGTCGCAGGAGAGGGGGGTTTTCAGTTTAGGGAGTGGGGGTGTTTGGTCGCAGGGAGTGGGGGTGTTTGGTCGCAGGGAGTGGGGGTGTTTGGTCGCAGGGAGTGGGGGTGTTCGGTTGCAGGGAGTGGGGGTGTTTGGTCGCAGGGAGTGGGGGTGTTTGTTTGCAGGGAGTGGGGTGTTTGGTCGCAGGGAGTGGGGGTGTTTTGGTCGCAGGGAGTGGGGGGTGTTCGGTTGCAGGGAGTGGGGGTGTTCGTTTGGCAGGGAGTGGGGGTGTTCGGTGTCGCAGGGAGTGGGGGTGTTTGGTCGCAGGGAGTGGGGGTGTTTGGTCGCAGGGAGTGGGGGTGTTTGTTTGCAGGGAGTGGGGGTGTTTGTTTGCAGGGAGTGGGGGTGTTTGGTCGCAGGGAGTGGGGGTGTTTGTTTGCAGGAGAGTGGGGTGTTTTGGTCGCCAGGGAGAGGGGTGTTCAGTTGCAGGGAGTGGGGGTGTTTGGTCGCAGGGAGTGGGGGTGTTTGGTCGCAGGGAGTGGGGGTGTTCAGTTGCAGGGAGTGGGGGTGTTTGGTCGCAGGGAGAGGGGTTTTCAGTTGCAGGGAGTGGGGGTGTTTGGTCGCAGGGAGTGGGGGTTTGGTCGCAGGGAGTGGGGGTGTTTGGTCGCAGGGAGTGGGGGTGTTTGGTCGCAGGGAGTGGGGGTGTTCAGCTGCTGCCCTTCTTCTCAGCACCAGTGTATAGAAACAGTTAATTCACCTAACACACACCCCCTCAGGTCACATGACACACCTCTGTGGCTAATCAATAAAAGTTCCCTCCTACCTTCCCACAGGGCTTCATAGTTGTCTATTATTCTTAGGAATAAGACCTGCTAATACCAAGCTCCAGAGAAACCTGCTTTCCCCTATCAACCCACCGTGCTCTCCCAGGAGCAACTACCCTCGCACCTGGACTCAAGGACTGCTTTCCCCATCACCCTCAGCCAACCTATGAGTTCCATTGTGCCCTGTCCCACAGCCCTCCTGTGTTGTTCTCCTCTCCCACAAAGTGTGTGCATCCCCGAGACCTGCATATCGGCCTCATCACCTGTAAGGTACCAACCCTGACAGTTGCAGGCACACCTGACATGGGGTGAGTGGGTCCTGCCTGTCCACCACTTAAAGGGACACTTTAGGCCTTGGGACTATTCGATGCATATTAAATGGTCCCAGAGGCCTGGCTCCTCTCGCTGACCAGAGGGATTAGCTCCACCCAGAAATCTTAGATCAGCAAGCGCTCATCAGACTTCCTGGAGATAGGTTGGGAATGAACACTAGTTCATTTCTGCCTCTAGCCAATGGCTGTCTATAAACTGGTATTGAGAGCCACTGGATTGGCTGGATGCTCCCAGCCTCCTCCCAGGTCGCACGACAGCCGCAGCTGTTATCCACGTCCTCAAGCACACGCTGTGTTCTAGCGTACTCACACATTTCACATTATCAGTGTGCTCACACACATGCCGTGTTACCCGCGTGCTCACACAAATTCCGTGTTACCCGCGTGCTCACACACCTGCCGTGTTACCCGCCTGCTCACACACATGCTGTGTTACCCGCGTGCACACACAATGCCGTGTTACCCGCCTGCCTCACACACATGCTGTGTTACCCGCGTGCTCACACACATGCCGTGTTACCCGCCTGCTCACACACATGCCGTGTTACCCGCGTGCTCACACACATGCCGTGTTACCCGCGTGCTCACACACCTGCCGTGTTACCCGCCTGCTCACACACATGCTGTGTTACCCGCGTGCTCACACACCTGCCGTGTTACCCGCCTGCTCACACACATGCTGTGTTACCCGCGTGCTCACACACATGCCGTGTTACCCGCCTGCTCACACACCTGCCGTGTTACCCGCGTCTTCGCACACCTGCCGTGTTACCCGCGTCTTCGCACACCTGCCGTGTTACCCGCGTCTTCGCACACCTGCCGTGTTACCCGCGTGCTCCCACACATGCCGTGTTACCCATGTCTTTACACACATGCCGTGTTACCCATGTCTTTACACACATGCCGTGTTACCCATGTCTTTACACACATGCCGTGTTACCCATGTCTTCACACACATGCCGTGTTACTCGTGTTTTCACACACATGTTGTGTTACCTGGGTGCTCACACACGTTGTGTTAACCGTCTGCTCACACATGCACCACGAAACATGGATCCAGCGCTGGTCGTTCGCTCGCACCTCTCGCCCACTCTGACCGGGCCGGCTTGCATACATTAGGTTTGCTGCGTGTGGCTATTCTTAGCCGCCGTGATAAAAACAAGTGGAAGATTGATGCGCTTATCATGAGTAATGAGCATCTCTCCGAGGATCAGCTGGACTGGGAGAAATGCGCACAGACTGCTGGCCACACCGTGATCACAGCATCACAGGAATAAGAACACGCCGCGCCAATAAACGCTGCATATTAAACACATACAAGGTGCTCTTACACGTGATACTGGTAACGTGGTTACTAAATGTCTGCAGGCGCCGGGTGAAGCTTATTACTCTGTAACCTCTGCTGTCACTGGAAGTAACGACGAATCCAGCCTCTGACTCTCATTCCGTGGATTATCACGCGGTGTATTGTCGTGCGGTGTGCTATCACGTGGTGTGCTCTCACACGGTGCATTGTCACGTAGTGTATTATCACGCGGTGTGCTATCACGCGGTGTGCTATCACGTGGTGTGCTATCACGCGGTGTATTATCACGCGGTGTATTATCACGTGTGGTGTATTGTCACATGGTGTGCTATCACGCAGTATATTGTCATGCGGTGTATTATCAAGTGGTGTGCTCATGCGGTGTATTGTCACGTGGTGTATTATCACGTGACGTGCTCTCACGCGGTATATTGTCACGTGGTGTATTACGTGGTGTGCTCTCACGAGGTGTATTGTCACGTGGTGTATTACGTGGCGTGCTCTCACGCGGTATATTGTCATGCGGTGTATTATCAAGTAGTGTGCTCTCATGCGGTGTATTGTCACATGGTGTATTATCACGTACGGTGCTCTCACGCGGTTTATTGTCACGTGGTGTATTACGTGGCGTGCTCTCACGCGGTGTATTGTCACGTGGTGTATTACGCGGTGTGCTGTCACGCGGTGTGCTGTCACGCGGTGTGCTGTCACGCGGTGTGCTGTCACGCGGTGTGCTGTCACGCGGTGTGTTGTCACGCGGTGTGTTATCACGCAGTGTATTGTCACTTGGTGTGTTATCGTGCAGTGTATTACCACACAGTGGATTATCACAGGGTCTATTATCACGCAGTGTATTGTCACATGTTGTGTTATCACGCGTTGTATTGTCACATGGTGTGTTATCACGCGTTGTATTGTCACATGTTGTGTTATGACGCAGTGTATTATCACGCGTTGTATTGTCACATGTTGTGTTATCACGCAGTGTGTTATCACACGTTGTATTATCACATGGTGTGTTATCACACGTTGTATTGTCACATGTTGTGTTATGACGCAGTGTATTATCACGCGTTGTATTGTCACATGTTGTGTTATCACGCAGTGTGTTATCACGCGTTGTATTGTCACATGTTGTGTTATGACGCAGTGTATTATCACGCGTTGTATTGTCACATGGTGGTTTATCAGGCGGTGGATTATCACACAATGGATGTTCACGTGTTGTGTTATCACGCAGAAACAACAAACTACGCAGCGCTGCAGGACTCACACACTTTACGTGCACAAGTTCCGTGGCGCCTGCGCAGAGTGATGGATCAGAGCTGCACGCGCTTGCAGAGATCTGATCCATCGTTACCTCTCTGGGAACGTCCGCTATAGCGATTGGTCTCGTGGGTGACGTCGGCTGCTCTCTGTGTGTGACATCACTAGCGATCGGCAGCCGGGAAATTCAAAAACCCGTCTGCTGGTGACGCTGGGTGGGGTGGAGGAAACTCCTCTGCTCACCCGGTGAATTCTGCCATATCTGGGGTGGGGGGAGAAGGGGTTCGCTCCTCACACCCCTGACCACTTAAAAAAGATAATGTGGTGAGAATGAGTAGCGCGTCCCTTTAACATCTAACACTCCAAATCGGCCACGACATCACAGTCTCTATTTACCATGTCGTTTACCATACGGTTTGCGCGGCGTCACAGTCTCTATTTACCATGTCGTTTACCATACGGTTTGTGCGGCGTCACAGTCTCTATTTACCATGTCGTTTACCATACGGTTTGCGCGGCGTCACAGTCTCTATTTACCATGTCGTTTACCATACGGTTTGTGCGGCGTCACAGTCTCTATTTACCATGTCGTTTACCATACGGTTTTTGCGGCGTCACAGTCTCTATTTACCATGTCGTTTACCATACGGTTTGCGCGGCGTCACAGTCTCTATTTACCATGTCGTTTACCATACGGTTTGCGCGGCGTCACAGTCTCTATTTACCATGTCGTTTACCATACGGTTTTTTGTGCGGACAGTCTCTAATTCATTTACATGTCGTTTACCATACGGTTTTTTGCGGCGTCACAGTCTCTATTTACCATGTCGTTTACCATACGGTTTGCGCGGCGTCACAGTCTCTATTTACCATGTCGTTTACCATACGGTTTGCGCGGCGTCACAGTCTCTATTTACTAGACATGTGCACAGCACAAAATTTTGTTTTGAACTAATGGATTAGTCCTAAAATGCAATTTATTTAGTTGCTAAAGAAATTCGTTTTCAGTTCTTTAGTATGAAAACTAATTTCATTCATCCGAAAACCAGTGGATACAATTACTATTGTAGTGGCTCCTCAGAGGGCTGAGATCGCTGCTTGTTACAGTATCTCTCACTCTCAGCACAATGTGGCCATATTACATAGTTGGTGCTAACTTAACCAGAGCTGTTGTAAACTCCCAGAGCCATTATAGCCTATGGAGGTTTTCAGTTTACAACAGCTCTGGTTAAGTTAGCACCAACATTGTAATACTGCCCCGTGTCAGGCAAAGCTGTTACAGTAACTGACTGCTGCTCATCACAGCGCTCAGAGTTTCAGTAAAACTAGTAAATAATATTTTTATATATAAGAGGTTTAGAACAATATTATTTCCTTGTTTTACTGAAACTCTGAGCGCTGTTAGTCAGTTACTGTAACAGCTGAGCCTGATACATTGTACTGAGAGATAATGTAACAAGCAGCCGATCTCAGCGCTCACAGCCACAGGATTTAAAGGGCTGAAAAAAAAGGATCCTCTCTGTATAATGTTTAGAACATCCTCCTACATAATTAATACCCCTCTCTGTATAATGTATACAACATCCACCTGCATTAATTAATACCCCTCTCTGTATAATATATAGAACATCCTCCTGAATTAATTAATGTCCCTCTCTGTATAGAACATCCTCCTCAATTTATACCTTTCTCTGTATAATGTTAATAACATCCTCCTGCATTAATACCCCTCTCTGTATAATGTATATAACATCCTCCTGCATAATACCCCCCCCCTCTCTGTATAATGTATAAACATCCTCCTGCATTAATACCCCTCTCTGTATAATGTATAGAACATCCTCCTGCATTAATTAATGCCCCTATCTGTATAGAACATCCTACTGCATTGGCATGTGGAGGGTGCAGAACTTGGATGTTGCGCTCTTTATTGCTGGTCTCCTTCACTCATCAATGTAATATCACAAAAGACTGAAACTAAAATGTAGTGCATTTTATTTTAGTTTCTTTCGTGTACTGAGCACGTATCTCTTGAGTCATACTAAAACTAAATTATCCAAAATTTCGGACTAAATCGTTTTAGTACTAAGACGAATGCACATATCTACTATTTACCATGTCGTTTACCATACGGTTTGCGCGGCGTCACAGTCTCTATTTACCATGTCGTTTACCATACGGTTTGCGCGGCGTCACAGTCTCTATTTACCATGTCGTTTACCATACGGTTTTCGCGGCGTCACAGTCTCTATTTACCATGTCGTTTACCATACGGTTTGCGCGGCGTCACAGTCTCTATTTACCATGTCGTTTACCATACGGTTTTCGCGGCGTTCTCGTCTCTGCAGTCACTTTGTTGCAGATTTCTTTCGCTTCGTGGGTTAAAGAGAAGCGCCCCGTGTATATCTGTATACAGAGTGCTGGATCTCTGGTTTGTTTCGCTGTCGCATGATGATGCCACGTCTATTCATTCCCGCACCCCCAACGCTCGTTCCTTTCCATGGAGGGCAGCGGGGATTTGTAAAATCATTTGCGGCCCGGGCTGGTGATCCTGGACGTTACGGCCGAGAAGCCCTCACACGCGCGTCTGCATGCGCCGGGCTGTGTGTGACCCGTCAGGATGGGCGCCGAGCAAAGGCTTTGATTAATTTTGTCTCTTTCATTTTCACAAACCTTAAGTCTTGTTCCGTTAGTGCAGAGCCCCTCCCCCAATACACACCGAGCCCCGAGATATATATATATATCATTTAAATGTCAGACCTTCATCAAAATGTCAGACATGAAATGTAGCGCATCCCAGCCGCTGGACCCAGGCACCGAGTCTAAATTAAATTCATCTGCGGGATCCGGCGTCTGCGGTGGAGCGGAATGGAATTAACTGTTGTGTGGTCTTCACAAAGCCGCCGCGCACACCTGGTCCCTGGAACACAAAACCTACAGTGGAAAGAATGGCCGTCAGCATAATCAGATTCCCCTTTACCCACAAATTAGTTTATTTCCGAATCCGTCTCTGGGAATTATCCGTCTAGCAGCCAGCGTTTTGCAGAGAGGCCCGGAACAACTCAACGTTCCTCAGCTCATCCGGCTCCTTCAATGGATGTTTCTGCATTAACCTCTTCTGTTTTCTTTAGGTTAGCATCTCCTGCAAACCCGACCATTTCTCTTCATGCAAGGGGATACCTGCTCGTCCATACATTGCAGATAATTATGTTATTCGTAGGAACTGGTCGAATTTCCACTTACCACCCAAAAGCATCTTAAAAGGTTCATGGCATGGGTTGAGGCCGAATATATTTTGGCTTTGTAACCTCTTCTATCCCAGCTCAAATGGACTGTCTGTCCTGGCTCAGGTTGAAGACAAACCAGGGCCATCGTCTGGTACGTAGGACGACTTTCAGACAACTTGAGCTTTGGATCATCATGGTGGGATTAAGCGTAGGCCCTGGGAAGCATGGTGCGCTGTTGTGTCCACATCACCATTGTAGCTTTTGCTCCATTAATCTTCTCCACCATTGACGTGGTGGTGGATGGATTGATGGTTTACACCAAACTCCGACACTTCCGTCCTTGTGTCACATTAAAAAAAGTGGTTTCCCATCAATGGATACATTCTTCCGCCAAGTCATACCCTAGTTTAGTCTTCGTGTGGTCAGCGAAATCTCATTATTCTGCTCTCCGACTGTTTCAGTCGTCGACTGTTGGGTTCAATCCACATGGATGTGCGTTCGAAGATGTCCATCCACCGTCAACTCATATCTGAATATCTGTTGGTTTTCTCTTAGCTTGAATGAGCCTGGACATTCTTCACCAACCAATATGGGAGCTTATGCCTTTGCTTGATTTGAGGTCGGATTCGGTTTCTGAAAGCCACCATATTAGTTACCAACAAGTCAACCCTGCGTTGAGGGTCTCACAGTTTCC
The DNA here is from genome assembly GCA_009667805.1 of Leptobrachium leishanense. Lineage (NCBI taxonomy): Eukaryota > Metazoa > Chordata > Amphibia > Anura > Megophryidae > Leptobrachium > Leptobrachium leishanense. Next base: position 469,048,137 of record CM019064.1, on the reverse strand, counting down.
ATTCTTTGACTTTTTGATGTACCTTCTAGTGAGATGAAGATCAACATCAAGACCTGCTAGACATGCTTCGGAATGAAGACACCACATGGAAAGTATCTAATGGAATTTTACACTGAATTGTACAAAACAGTGAATTTCACCGTATCTGCAATTTTGGGGCAATCCGTCTATTCACAAATCTGTAGTTTCACCAAATATAGATGAATTCCCGACGAAAACCGGTGCATTTCACCGCAATCTGGTGCGACCGACATTGTCCCACAGAGAACTAACGATTCATCTATTCACAGGAAGCCGAATTGCAGCGAAATTTCGTCAGAAAGACCTGATCTCGGTGTTTCAGAGCCCCCCCCCCCAAATACACACCGAGTCCTGATATACAGTCAGGTGCAGAAATATTGGGACATGGACACAATTGTAACATCTTTGGCTCTATACACCACCGCAATGGAGTTGGAATGAAACAAACACAATGTGCTTTAACTGCAGACTGTCAGCTTTAATTTGAGGGTATGTACATCCAACTCAGGTGAACGGTGTAGGACTTACAGCAGTTTGCAGATGTGCCCCCACTTGTTAAGGGACCAAAGGTAATGGAACAGAATAATAATCATAAATCAAACTTTCCCTTCTTAATACTTGGTTGCAAATCCTTTGCAGTCAATCACAGCCTGAAGTCTGGAACGCATAGACCTCACCAGACGCTGGGTTTCATCCCTGGTGATGCTCTGCCAGGCCTCTACTGCAACTGTCTTCAGTTCCTGCTTGTTCTTGGGGCATTTTCCCTTCAGTTTTGTCTTCAGCAAGTGAAATGCAGCTCAATGGGATTCAGGTCAGGTGATTGACTTGGTCATTGCATAACATTCCACTTCTGTCCCTTCAAAAACTCTTTGCTTGCTTTTGCAGTATGCTTTGGGTCATTGTCCATCTGCACTGTGATGTCCATCTTAAGTGATGTTGCTACTTGTCTTTAATGGTAGCAGCCGTTAATTTCGTTACCAGCTGCTGACAAGACTAACCAATGGAATCGCTCGTTATCCTCCTACTTCCTGCCTTAGGCTAGGGTCAGATGAGCGCTTTTTGTACGGACTGTGCGTCCGTGCTGTACGGACGTACTTTCTGACTGACGACAAGGTAGTGGCCACACAGTCCGTTTTTTTCACTGACGTATTTTTTGACGGATGTAGCAGGGAAAATAAATTACAATGAAAAAACATTCTGTCCGTCAAAATTGCTGGACGTATAAATGCCGTCCGTCTGACCTCGTTTCATCACTCACATACAAAGCTACACGACGCTGCAGACGTGGCGCACTCTGCACGTCCGTTCTAGCAGTATTACGTTCGTGCCTAACCTGCGTCCGTTTGCTGCGTCCGTCATGCATCCGCACTTCCGTGCAGACGTACTTCGTGTGTGGGGCTCCGTTGGTCAGAATGATATGCTGCCACGGACGTACAAACGTGCGGCAACACGGACGTGAACACTGCGCTCATCTGACCCCAGCCTCTGCGCTACAAAGTATACAAAGCACAGGAAGCGTTACTGTACAGGAAGCCCCGTATCGATACGGCGCTGCAGCTCGGCTGGAATAAGACAGGAGCCGTTATGATGAGCGAGCAGGGTCGTTATGTAACAGCTCGTTCATTGATATGAATGACTCACGTGTAACAGAGCCCAATGTATCTTCCGGCTCACATGGCTCGCTATCGCAGGAAGGTCTGTAAAAATCATCGTTTTTGGCAACGCGCAAAGCAGGGATTCTTGCAGTTTTTTAGGGAAAAAGCCGAATCGGTGGAATATTCCCGGTGTGACCGGTTCAGCTTGTGCTGTGCAGTTTCTCCCCGGTCTCCGGTCCAGTAAACACCGGCTCTTTCATTCGTTTCACTCTTCTTTGTGCATTGTTCGAGTAATGAAAATGTAATTGTTTGGAAACAATAATCCCTTTATGCAACTCGCGGGAAAGCCGGGAATCCGGCTATTTGCAATGCTCTGCCGAGGCCGTTATAATAATCTGGCAGCATCAACGCACCCCTTCTAACACCCCTGGCGACTAACTCACCTGGCTCCTAACCCCCCTGAATCCTAACCCCCTGGCATCTACACCAGGGACGTGCAGTCAGGGGCAAAGCCTCCCCTGCCATTCCAGTAAATTAATGTGCTCATTGTGCTGTAATGACATGTGTGTATATTTAAACTGTAAATTAAATGTTATTTATTGAAAAAAGTTCTCATACTCACCTGCTCCACGCTCCCTCTCTGTGCTTGCTTCTTCTCTCTGCCCTCCGCTTTTTTTCTCTCCTGCACCTTGTTTGCCGGCTGCTGTGTGTGTGTGTGATTCACTACACAGACAACAGGGGCAGCACTGAGCCAGCCTAGCCTATGCAATTTGCGCAGCTGAATGCTACACTAATTGTGAAGCTCAAGCTGGTTCTATGCTCTTCAGTGCCTCCGGAGACAATGAGAGCAATTGAAAGCTTGAGCCAATGGGAAAGCTCCATTGGTCTCAAGCACTTTTTATTTTTTTATTTTTTAAAAACGCCCCCCAATGGGAGGCAGAGCTCCCCATGGATTGATTGACGAGGACAGTCATGTGACTGTCCTCGTCAGTTGTGGGGGGGGGCAGGCAGAGCTCAGCAATCAGCATGTGAGTAATAGCGCCCTCTATTAGTCAGTATTGTAAGTGCATGCTCTTATATTAAAAACCTGTATGCAAACTTTTTTTACAGTAAGAGTTGTAATAGCGCCCTCTATTAATCAGTATTGTAATGCATGCTCTTAGCTGTAAAAAAAAATACAAAATATGCAAACTTTACTTTATAAATAATGAAACTCTATTCTCCTATATAACGATAATCAAATGCGTAAATTGCGACTGCGTAACCCTGTGTATATCTGGCTCTGATACAGTGCCTCACCAGCCACTGACCTCACCGCACGTCACGGATCTACACCCCCTGGTTCCTAACCCCCCTGGCTCCTAACCCCCGGTGTCTAGACCCCCTGGCTCCTAACCCACCTGGATTCTAACACCCTGTCAGGGGTGGGCACCAGGATGTGGGAATATGAGTCCAATATGTGATGTTGTACAGGAATACACAGGGAAGGTGGAGGAGGACCAACAGACTGGAGGCTTGTGGAGCAGGACACAGAAGGCTGATAGGATACCGGTAGGAATAAAAGGAGACTTAAGGGGTAATTCAGAGAGCACCGAAATGTCACCAACATTATGGTGCTCTCTCGTTCCCCGTGCTTCGGGGGAATCAAATTTCCTGACCATGCAGTTAATTCAGCATTCGCTGTAGGGTCCTCGGTGTGCAGGGAAGGGACTGGAAAATCCACCGCTAAACCACCAAAAAAAAAGCAGAAAATCCAGCGAAATCGCAACCGATAGGATCCGAACTATCGGATCACTTGGAAATGCCGCAAAAAACAGGCTGAACACGTACAGAAATAGCCGACAATCTGCTGATCGCAGCGCCGACCAGCCGCCGGATAAATCCCGAATCCCCATTTATTTTGTGATCTGTTGTAAGATCCTGCCGTCTAATGATCTCTAAATGGTGAATTGGAGGAGTACTGCACATTTTGGGGCAAAATTGCCCTAATTTGATGTATTTTTAAGTAAGCTGGCTCGACTATTCCGGGATGTTACTGCACATCAGCACCAGATCACATCTTAGTGAATAAACCCTATCCTGAATTTCTATAATCACTGAAAAATGTCTCCGATCCTAAAAGTGTATTACGGATCTCCGCGCGTCGCGCCTGGCGTCGCACTGGAAGCAGTTCAGAGTTTATGCGCGCCGCGCGCAGGGGTGTGAATTAGGATTCTGCAGGAGAGTTTGGAATCCAGACGTTTTCTATGTTTTCTTCCGTCTTCTCTCGGTGATTGATTGAGGAGGTGGCTGGTGGTTTGTGATTTTCGGTTGTGTAAATCACCCCCCCCCCCCCCCCCGTCTGACTTTTGTGCCTCGTCTGGCTGCAAGACAATTTAATCTGAACAAAGCAGGAGATGCAATAAGTCTTCTTAAATATTGGAATTTCTCCTGTATCGCTCAGCGCCGTCAAATCCCGCAGAGAGAAAGCGGCAAGAATTATTCTTACCCATTAATAAAGCTCTGAACTGGACCCAGGAACACTCTGTGCTGCCCCTGCTCCCCTCCTGTGAAGCCTATCCCCCAAATTCACACACCCCGGAGGATGTCTCTCCTAATCCCCCCTCACCCTGTCACTCACCGATTTATTTCCCTCATGTGTTTCTCCCCACCTCGTTTCTCCCCTAATGTGTTTCTCCCCATCTCCCCTCCCCTAATGTGTTTCTCCCCATCTCGCCTCCCCTAATGTGTTTCTCCCCACCTCGCCTCCCCCTCCTAATGTGTTTCTCCCAACCTCGCCTCCCCCTCTAATGTGTTTCTCCCCATCTCGCCTCCCCCTAATGTGTTTCTCCCCATCTCGCCTCCCCTAATGTGTTTCTCCCCATCTCCCCTCCCCTAATGTGTTTCTCCCCATCTCGCCTCCCCTAATGTGTTTCTCCCCATCTCGCCACCCCCTAATGTGTTTCTCCCCATCTCCCCTCCTAATGTGTTTCTCCCCATCTCCCCTCCCCTAATGTGTTTCTCCCCATCTCGCCACCCCCTAATGTGTTTCTCCCCACCTCGCCACCCCCTAATGTGTTTCTCCCCTCCCCTAATGTGTTTCTCCCCATCTCCCCTCCCCCTAATGTATTTCTCCCCATCTCCCCTCCCCTAATGTGTTTCTCCCCATCTCCCCTCCCCTAATGTGTTTTTCCCCATCTCGCCTCCCCCTAATGTGTTTCTCCCCACCTCGCCACCCCCTAATGTGTTTCTCCCCATCTCCCCTCCCCTAATGTGTTTCTCCCCATCTCCCCTCCCCTAATGTGTTTCTCCCCATCTCCCCTCCCCTAATGTGTTTCTCCCCATCTCGCCTCCCCCTAATGTGTTTCTCCCCATCTCCCCTCCCCTAATGTGTTTCTCCCCATCTCGCCTCCCCCTAATGTGTTCTCCCCATCTCCCCTCCCCTAATGTGTTTCTCCCCATCTCGCCACCCCCTAATGTGTTTCTCCCCACCTCGCCACCCCCTAATGTGTTTCTCCCCTCCCCTAATGTGTTTCTCCCCATCTCCCCCCCCCTAATGTATTCTCCCCATCTCCCCTCCCCTAATGTGTTTCTCCCCATCTCCCCTCCCCTAATGTGTTTTTCCCCATCTCGCCTCCCCCTAATGTGTTTCTCCCCACCTCGCCCCCCCCTAATGTGTTTCTCCCCATCTCCCCTCCCCTAATGTGTTTCTCCCCATCTCCCCTCCCCTAATGTGTTTCTCCCCATCTCCCCTCCCCTAATGTGTTTCTCCCCATCCGCCTCCCCCTAATGTGTTTTCCCCCATCTCCCCTCCCCTAATGTGTTTCTCCCCATCTCGCCTCCCCCTAATGTGTTTCTCCCCATCTCCCCTCCCCTAATGTGTTTCTCCCCATCTCGCCTCCCCCTAATGTGTTTCTCCCCACCTCGCCACCCCCTAATGTGTTTCTCCCCACCTCGTTTCCCCCCTAATGTGTTTCTCCCCACCTCGTTTCTCCCCTAATGTGTTTCTCCCCACCTCGTTTCTCCCCTAATGTGTTTCTCCCCACCTTGCCACCCCCTAATGTGTTTCTCCCCACCTCGTTTCCCCCTAATGTGTTTCTCCCCACCTCACCTCCTCATTTAATGTGTTTTTCCCCATCTCGCCTCCCCCTCTAATGTGTTTCTCCCCACCTCGCCTCCTTATTTATTGTCCTTCTCCCCAACTCGCCTCCCCCTCTAATGTGTTTCTCCCCATCTCGCCTCCCCCTCTAATGTGGTTCTCCCCATCTCGCCTCCCCCTCTAATGTGTTTCTCCCCACCTCGCCTCCTTATTTATTGTCCTTCTCCCCAACTCGCCTCCCCCTCTAATGTGTTTCTCCCCATCTCGCCTCCCCCTCTAATGTGGTTCTCCCCATCTCGCCTCCCCCTCTAATGTGTTTCTCCCCACCTCGCCTCCTATTTATTGTCCTTCTCCCCAACTCGCCTCCCCCTCTAATGTGTTTCTCCCCACCTCGCCTCCTTATTTATTGTCCTTCTCCCCAACTCGCCTCCCCCTCTAATGTGGTTCTCCCCATCTCGCCTCCCCCTCTAATGTGTTTCTCCCCACCTCGCCTCCTTATTTATTGTCCTTCTCCCCAACTCGCCTCCCCCTCTAATGTTGTTCTCCCCATCTCGCCTCCCCCTCTAATGTGGTTCTCCCCATCTCGCCTCCCCCTCTAATGTGGTTCTCCCCATCTCGCCTCCCCCTAATGTGGTTCTCCCCATCTCGCCTCCTCATTTATTGTCCTTCTCCCCACTAGGGATGAGCTGTTCGGGTTCGGACGGTTCGAGGTTCGACCCGAACTTAGCCTGTTCGAGCGGATCGCGAACCCCGAACATTTCCGGGTGTTCGCCGCATGTTCGACCACAATGGACCACAATGCATTTTCCCACTGCCTGATGCTCCTAATTGGCTACAGCCTTGCACCTGACCACAGGTCTGGTGCAAGACTGGTTGAACACTATGCCAATCACCGCTCAGAGTCCTGATTGGGCAAATTTTGCCCAATCATGGACTCACAGAGCTAAGTCCCGCAGCACACTATATAAGGTTTCCACGCAGCGCTTCTGCACGCATTTCAGAGGAGATTTCAAAGCAGATAGTTGTGTCTTGTTACTGCCGGTCTGCCACGCTACTGGGGGGGGGTCTGGGGGGTCTCATTTCGACCAAATATCAGGGAATTTAGGTGATGTGTGTCTTGTCACTGTGCCAGCAAGTTTTCTTGGGGTTTACAACTTTATTTAAAACATTTGTGAATTGAGATGATTTTCTGGGTCTTGTCACTGTGCCAGCAAGTCTTTTTGGGGCTCACTAATTTCTTTAAAACACTTGGGAATTAAGGTGATCTGTGTCTCGTCATACAAACAGTACCACACATTATTTTGGGGCTCACTAATTTCTTTAAAACACTTAAGAGACAGATCACCTTAATTCCTGTCACATAGAAACATAGAAAAATGTCGGCAGATAAGAACCTTTCGGCCCATCTAGTCGCCCAATTACATGGATACGTTACCTGGATTTATCTTTTGTTTAGGATAGCCTTATGCCTATCCCATGCCTGCTTAAATTCAATTATTGTTTTGGCCTCTACCACTTCTACTGGAAGGCTGTTCCATGTATCCACCACCCTCTCAGTAAAATAATGCTTCCTGATGTTACTTTTAAACCTTTGCCCCTCTAATCTAAGACTATGTCCTCTTGTTTTGCTATTTTGTTTCCGTTTAAATATACTCCCTTCCTCTACCTTGTGGATTCCCTTTACGTATTTAAATGTTTCTATCATATCTCCTCTGTCTCGTCTTTTTTCCAAGCTGTACATGTTAAGATCATTAAGCCTTTCCTGGTAACTTTTCTCCTTCAAGCCGTACACCATTTTAGTAGCCCTTCTCTGAACCCTCTCTAAGATGTATATATCCTTCTGGAGATACGGTCTCCAGTACTGCACTGGCTGCCAGCTATCAGTGTGTCTCACTGAGTTATACCAGAGTTATTTAAATCTTTATACCAGAGTTGAATCAGAGTTCTGTATATATTAATCTATATATCACTCACCATGTCTGAAAGAACAAAAAGGACAGGCAGACGCTCCCAGCCACAGATAAGAGGGCAAGCAGCCCCTGTGTCGGGAGGCTGTGTCTCTGGTCGTGGTGGACGTGGTGCATCCTCTGCAGCGGCACGCTTGTCCTTTCTAACTGGTGCTGGCCGTCTTAAGCAGCAGCAACATACAGAGGACTTGGTGGATTGGCTAACCAGGCCATCCTCATCCTCCGAGTCCTCTGCCAGCCAGGCTTGTAGTGCTTTACAGTCCACCTCAGCTGCCAAAGCATCTACTGCAGCCTCCATGTCCACAGCTACTCCTGCCATAGCCTCGCTATCACACACGGAGGAGTCAGCTGAATTGTTTGACTACAATGAGAGTGACATGCTGCTTGAGGATGCGCAGCAAGTACAGTGCTCTGATTCAATCTCTGAGGTTGAGCAAGGGAGTATAATCAACCTAGAGGACGGGGGTGCCAGTGATGACACACAAATAACTGGCACTCATGTTGCCCCAGCAGCTGCAGCATACTGCCAAGTTGGCTCCAGTGATGAGGAGATAGGGGGTGAAGATGACATTGATGATGAGGTCACTGACTCCACCTGGGTGCTAGATCGAACTGAGGAATCAAGTGAGGAGGAGGGGGAGGAGGAGGAGGCACAGCAAACATGAGGCACAACATCCTCTGTCACCAACCGTAGCACTAGCCAGTCCAAGGCATCACATGTCAGAGCTGCTCCGGTGCAGAGCGCTGTTGTCTGAAAGAACACATGAAGGAACTCTGCTGTCTGGGAGTTCTTTAAGAACTGTGCAGCAGACCCCACCGTTGCTATTTGTAATCTATGTCAGAGGAGGCTGAAGCGTGGGATAAACACCGGACACTTGGGTACCACGTGCTTGAGGCGACATATGAACAAGTGCCACACATCCCGTTGGCACAAAACTTTGCGTAGGTCCTCCTCCTCCTCATCTGTCTCTACCCACACTGTATGTCCTGCCATACAATTGCCTACAACCTCCACCGACAGGGATGATGCTACAGTAATGGATGTACCAGCAGGTCCTTCCTCACAATGTGACATCATCCCAGTAGCTGAAGATTTACGCAGTCAGATTACGTTGCCGCAGCTGCTGCAGCGAAAGAAAAAATATAGTCCCAACCATCCCCAAGCACAGCGTCTAAATGCCAGCTTAGCAAAATTACTCGAATTGCAGCTGCTGCCTTTCCAGCTGGTGGACTCTGCTCCCTTCCGTGAATTTGCTGAATGCGCTGTACCACAGTGGCAGGTTCCAAAACGCCGTTACTTTTCACGCAAGGCCATTCCAGCACGTGGAAGACAATGTTATCGAGTCATTGGGAAAGGCAGTCAGCAGCAAGGTGCATGTGACTTTAGACACGTGGTCCAGCAAGCACACTGGGTAACTCTGATTGCAGCTGGGAGGGATCCAAGATGGGGCTCTGTGTTGGAGCTTGTTCATCCACCATGCCTCCAGAAAGCTGCTTGTATGAGGTCTGTCTGCTCCACCACCACCACCTCTTCCTCCTCCTCCTCCTCCTCCTCCTTCTCTGTCTCTGGCGAAGTGGCAATTAAACCGACGCCTGACAGGGTCTACCAATGGCTCAAGCAAAAAGATGCCATACTGTGCTTGAGCTGGTTTGTTTAGGGGACAGGAGCCACACCGGGTCAGAAATTTTGTCAGCTCTGCAGGGGCAGGTGCAGAGATGGTTAACACCACGCCAGCTTGAGCTGGGAATGATCGTCTGCGATAATGGAAGCAACCTTCTCTCCGCCCTACGCAAGGGTAAATTGACGCATGTACCATGCCTAGCACACGTCCTAAATCTGGTGGTACAGCGTTTCCTAACCAATTACCCAGGGCTGCCAGAGCTTCTCATCCAGGCCAGAAAAGTCTGCAGCCACTTCAGACGGTCATTCCCAGCAAGCGTTCGCCTGGCAGAAATTCAAAGAGAATTCCACCTTCCCACAAACCGTCTGATCTGTGACATGCCCACCAGGTGGAACTCGACATTAGCAATGCTGCAGCGTCTGCACAAGCAGCAGAGGGCCATCAACGAGTACCTGTGTGAGTATGGCACAAGGACAGGTTCAGGTCAACTTGTTTCCCCCCCCCCCCGCAGTGGCTGATGATCAAGGATGCATGCACTGTACTGTCACCATTTGAGGAGGCAACGAGGATGGTGAGCAGGGACAGTGCATGCATCTGTGCAGCGGGAGGAAGAGGAGGCCTTCCCTAGCTCTCAAGGCCCCAGTCTTTCCGCAGACAGCATTCCAGCGGGTCTTACTCAGATCAGACAGGAGGAGGATGAGGAGGAGGAGGACTATTTAAGTAGTGGGGGCATTGAAGGTGGGGATTCCTCAAGGCAGGGTTTTGTGTGCCCAGAAACAGAAGGGCTTGTGCGTGGCTGGGAGGAGGAAGTGCACCTCCTCATTGACCAGGAAGACTCGGCATCTAATGCCACCTCCAACCTATGCTGCATGGGCTCCCTAATGATGTAAAGCCTGCTAAAGGACCCCAGGATTCGTGCTATCAAGGAGAGGGATCATTACTGGTTGGCAACCCTTCTTGATCCACGATACAAGGGTAAAGTTGCAGAGCTCATCCTGCCCGCACAGAGGGAACACAGGATGACAAAACTTGAGGACGCTCTAAAGCGAAACTTGTGTTTCACCTTTCCAGGCACTGGTAGATTACCAAGTGCTGACACACGTGCTACTGAGGCTGCAGGTGATCAGAGGAATAGCGGTGAAGGCCAGGGCCGCTTGACTGATGCATTTTTTAATTTTTTAAGTCCTCGACGCCCAGGGACGTCAAATGTAGGCACCCATTGCCAGCGTCTTCACCATATGGTGCAGGACTACCTAGGGGCAAGGGCAGACCTGGATACGTTTCCAGCAGATGATCCACTGGCTTACTGGGTGTTGAGATTGGATCACTGGCCAGAACTTAGCCAATATGCTATGCAGCTACTAGGTTGCCCTTCATCTAGCGTGCTTTCCGAAAGGACGTTCAGTGCCGCTGGAGGTTTTGTCACAGACAAAAGAGTGCGTCTGTCCACTGACTCTCTAGACCGGCTGACATTTATAAAAATAAATGAATCAGTCCTGGATCAGCAGCTATCAATCCCCTGATGCTGAAGTAATGGAATAGATAGGGGATGTCCTCTTCTGCATTCACAAAACCTCCAGCACTGCACTCTTCCACAATACCACAAAAGGGTTACGGTGTGAAGGCACTTGCTGCCATGAAAGGCACAATATTTGGCTGCACTGACGCCTGTGCCAGATTTATATCATTTAATTTTTTTGAACCTCAGGGTCCAACCCTGCACTCTTCCACAATACCACAGAGGGGTTACTGTATGATGATGCTTGATGGCCTGGCATTAAAGGCACAATATCTGGGTGCACTGATGCCCATTAACAGATAAAAAAAAACACTTTTCAATATAGGACCACATGGTCCACCCCTGCACTCTTCCACAATACCACAGAGGGGTTACTGTATGATAGTGCTTGCATGCCTGGCACTAAAGGCACAATATCTGGATGCACTGCCACTGACGCCTGTATCAGATTCATATCCATTCCTCAGAGGGGTTACGGTGTGACGGCACTGTTGCCGACGCTAAAAGCCCAATTTTAAAGCACCTATTGTTACTTTCATCCAAAGCCTGCATAAGTTTCACAATAATTTAGCCCAAAAAAACACTAAACTTTTTCTGCGCTTCCTAAAATGTCTTTTCATACAGGCTGCCGCCCCAAGCAGTTGTTTATGGATAGATTAAAGGAAAAGCATTTACCGTCTAATGAAACGTCATTTTTTTTGTTTTTAAGTGTTTCTATACATCCTAGAAATCCGCCACTTCACGGGCAGGTTATGGGGACCTCCTAGGCACGATATTTGAAGGAATTTTTCGTTTTTATTTTTAACCCTTATTTCATGGAAAACCAATGTCCCTTTAAAAACGTTTTTTTAAAACTTTTTGTCCTTGTTTCCTGTCCCCCAGGGCACTACCCGGACCCCCATACACCTTTTATGGGAAATATGTAGCATATATGCCCTCTTGGAGGGCACTCTAAAAAAACGAATTTTCAGCCCCATTGACTTGCATGGGGGTTCGGGTTCGGGTTCGGTCCCGAACAAATGGGAAGTTCGGTTCGGGCTCGAACCGAACTCGGGGAGTGTTCGGCTCATCCCTACTCCCCACCTCGCCTCCTCATTTATTGTCCTTCTCCCCATCTCGTCTCCTCATTTATTGTCCTTCTCCCCACCTCGCCTCCTCATTTATTGTCCTTCTTCCCACCTCGCCTCCTCATTTATTGTCCTTTTTCCACCTCGCCTCCAACATTTATTGTCCTTCTCCCCATCTCACCTCCTCATTTATTGTCCTTTTTCCACCTCGCCTCCAACATTTATTGTCCTTCTCCCCATCTCACCTCCTCATTTATTGTCCTTCTCCCCACCTCGCCTCCTCATTTATTGTCCTTCTCCCCACCTCACCTCCTCATTTAATGTCCTTCTCCCCACCTCGCCTCCTCATTTAATGTCCTTCTCCCCATCTCACCTCCTCATTTATTGTCCTTCTCCCCACCTCGCCTCCAACATTTATTGTCCTTCTCCCCATCTCACCTCCTCATTTATTGTCCTTCTCCCCACCTCGCCTCCTCATTTAATGTCCTTCTCCCTATCTCGCCTCCCCTCTAATGTGTTTCTCCCCACCTCTCCTCCCCCTCTAATGTGTTTCTCCCCATCTCGCCTCCCCCTCTATTGTGTTTGTCCCCATCTCGCCTCCCCATCTAATGTCCTTCTCCCCACCTTGCCTCCTCATTTATTGTCCTTCTCCCCATCTCGCATCCCCCTCTATTGTTTGCCCACATCTCGACTCCCCTCTAATGTGTTTCTCCCCACCTCGCCTCCCCCTCTGTGTTTCTCCCCACTTTGCCTCCCCCTCTATTGTGTTTCTCTCCACTTTGCCTCCCCCTCTAATGTGTTTCTCTCCATCTCGCCTCATCATTTTTGTCCTTCTCCCCATCTCGCCTCCCCCTCTAATGTGTCTCTCCCCACCTCGCCTCCTCATTTATTGTACTTCTCCCCATCTCGCCTCCCCCTCTATCAGCGGCGTAGCGTGGGTTGTTAGCGCCCGTGGCAGGGCAAGAATTGTGTGCCCCCCCAACCTGTGTACATGGTAACACACCATGATGATTCCCTGACACCAGCAGAGTATTGACCCCATTACCCCACAAGCACATGTATTGTATATTAACAAAATACTGATGGAATAAAAAAAATTAAGCACACATGCCCCCCCACGGTACACCACTGCAACAAGTTACCCTGTCCCAGTATACCCTATCATAGTTCCACTCACACACTATACCCAGTCACTCTCTCCCAGTATCCCCAGTCACCCTCTCCCTCCAAGTACCCCAGTCACTCTCAGTACCTCCACTTTCTCCCAATACCCACAGTCACTCTCTCTCCAAGTATCCCCAGTCACTCCCTCCCAGTACCCACAGTCACTCTCTCCAAGTACCCACACTTTTTCCCAGTACCCCAGTCTCTCTCTCCAAGTACTGCAGTCACTCTCTCTCCCTCCCAGTACCCCCAGTTACTCCCCCAGTACCCCCCAGTCACTCACTCTCTCCCTGTACTCTCAGTCACTCACTCTCTCCCAGTACCCCCAGTCACTCACTCTCTCCCAGTACCCCCAGTCACTCACTCTCTCCCAGTACCCCCAGTCACTCTCTATCCAATATCCGGTGGTCACGCTGCTTTAGTGTAATACAGTGTCGCCTACCTGCGTGGCCCGGGGGGAGCTGTCCAGGGGGCTTAGTGAAGACTGGAATTTAAATGTGCTGAAGGGCAGGCGCCTCCCTCCCTCCTTCCTGTTCAGCGGCTGCACGGCTGCCAGCAGCGGGGGGCTGGAACAGGGCTTCAAGGGGGGCTGACAAGCGTGTTACAGGGTGTTCCATTGAATAATGCTGCGCTGCTTCATGTGACTCATGTCAGCGTTAAGGAGGAGTCGGGACAGGATTTTATGTCCTGGTCCTCCCTACTGGACGCTGACTGCTAAGTCACCGCCTGCGTGGCAAAACTGGCAAACACCTTGCTGATCCCTGCTGGAAAATATTAGTGGTTCAAATTTCTTTCGAAATTTTGCGCCCCCTAAGAAAATTGCGCTCGGGGCGACCGCCCCCGAGGCACCCCCCACGCTACGCCACTGCCCTCTATTGTGTTTCTCCCCACCTCGCCTCCTCATTTATTGTCCTTCTCCCCACCTCGCCTCCTCATTAATGTCCTTCTCCCCACCTCGCCTCCCCCCTCTAATGTGTTTCTCCCCACCTCGTCTCCCACCTCTAATGTGTTTCTCCCCACCTCGTCTCCCCCTCTAATGTGTTTCTCCCCACCTCGTCTCCCCCTCTATTGTGTTTCTCCCCATCTTCTCGCCTACCCCTCTATTGTGTTTCTCCCCATCTCGCCTACCCCTCTATTGTGTTTCTCCCCATCTTCTCACCTCCCCCTCTATTGTGTTTCTCCCCATCTCGCCTCCCCCTCTAATGTGTTTCTCTCCACCTCACCTCCTTATTTATTGTCCTTCTCCCCATCTCGTTTCCCCCTCTATTGTGTTTCTCCCCATCTCGCCTCCCCATTTAATGTCCTTCTCCCCATCTCGCCTCCCCCTCTAATGTGTTTCTCCCCATCTCGTCTCCCCCTCTAATGTGTTTCTCCCCATCTCGCCTCCCCCTCTAATGTGTTTTTCCCATCTCGCCTCCTCATTTAATGTCCTTCTCTCCACCTCGCCTCTGCGTCTAATGTGTTTCTCCCCATCTCGCCTCCCCCTCTAATGTGTTTTTCCCCATCTCGCCTCCTCATTTAATGTCCTTCTCTCCACCTCGCCTCTGCGTCTAATGTGTTTTTCCCATCTCGCCTCCCCCTCTAATGTGTTTCTCTTCTCTCCATCTCGCCTCCTCATTTAATGTCCTTCTCTCCACCTCGCCTCCGCCTCTAATGTGTTTTTCCCCATCTCGCCTCCCCCTCTAATGTGTTTCTCCCCATTTTGTCTCCCCCTCTAATGTCTGTCTCCCCACCTCGCACGTGTGACTCATTATATAAACTGTCTGTAACATTGTGTGGGGATCATTATATAAACTGTCGTTACTGCATGTGGGTGGTGCAGATCATTACATAAACTGTCATTACTGCATGTGCGGGGTGCAGATCATTATATAAACTGTCATTACTGCATGTGCGGGGTGCAGATCATTATATAAACTGTCATTACTGCATGTGGGGGGTGCAGATCATTATATAAACTGTCGTTACTGCATGTGGGTGGTGCAGATCATTACATAAACTGTCATTGCTGCATGTGTGGGGTGCAGATCATTATATAAACTGTCATTACTGCATGTGGGGGGTGCTAGATCATTACATAAACTGTCATTACTGCATGTGTGGGGTGCAGATCATTATATAAACTGTCATTACTGCATGTGCGGGGTGCAGATCATTATATAAACTGTCGTTACTGCATGTGTGGGGTGCAGATCATTATATTAAACTGTCGTTACTGCATGTGGGGTGCAGATCATTATATAAACTGTAGTTACTGCATGTATGGGGTGCAGAACATTATATAAACCGTCGTTACTGCATGTGTGGGTGCAGATCATTACATAAACTGTCGTTTCTGCATGTGGGGGTGCAGATCATTATATATAAACTCTCGTTACTGCATGTGGGGGTGCAGATCATTATATAAACTGTCATTACTGCATGTGGGGGTGCAGATCATTATATAAACTGTCGTTACTGCATGTGCGGGGTGCAGATCATTATATAAACTGTCGTTACTGCATGTGGGGGTGCAGAACATTATATAAACTGTCGTTACTGCATGTGGGGGTGCAGATCATTACATAAACTGTCATTACTGCATGTGGGGGGTGCAGATCATTACATAAACTGTCATTACTGCATGTGTGGGGTGCAGATCATTATATAAACTGTCATTACTGCATGTGCGGGGTGCAGATCATTATATAAACTGTCGTTACTGCATGTGGGGGGTGCAGATCATTATATATAAACTGTCGTTACTGCTTGTGTGGGGTGCAGATCATTATATAAACTGCCGTTACTACATGTGCGGGGTGCAGATCATTATATAAACTGTCGTTACTGCATGTGGGGGTGCAGATCATTATATAAACTGTCGTTACTGCTTGTGGGGGTGCAGATCATTATATAAACTGCCGTTACTGCATGTGCGGGGTGCAGATCATTATATAAACTGTCGTTACTGCATGTGTGGGGTGCAGATCATTATATAAACTGTCATTACTGCATGTGGGGGGGTGCAGAATATTATATAAACTGTCGTTACTGCATGTGGGGGGTGCAGATCATTATATAAACTGTCGTTTCTGCATGTGGGGGGTGCAGATCATTATATATAATCTCTCGTTCCTGCATGTGTGGGGTGCAGATCATTAATTATATATAAACTGTCATTACTGCATGTGCGGGGGCAGATCATTATATAAACTGTCGTTACTGCATGTGCGGGGTGCAGATCATTATATAATAAACTGTCGTTACTGCATGTGTGGGGTGCAGATCATTATATAAACTGTCGTTACTGCATGTGGGGGGTGCAGATCATTATATAAACTGTCGTTACTGCATGTGGGGGGTGCAGATCATTATATAAACTGTCGTTACTGCATGTGGGGGGTGCAGATCATTATATAAACTGTCGTTACTGCATGTGGGGGAGGCAGATCATTATATATAAACTGTCGTTACTGCTTGTGTGGGGTGCAGATCATTATATAAACTGCCGTTACTGCATGTGCGGGGTGCAGATCATTATATAAACTGTCGTTACTGCATGGGGGGTGCAGATCATTATATAAACTGTCGTTACTGCTTGTGTGGGGTGCAGATCATTATATAAACTGCCGTTACTGCATGTGCGGGGTGCAGATCATTATATAAACTGTCGTTACTGCATGTGTGGGGTGCAGATCATTACATAAACTGTCGTTACTGCATGTGCGGGGTGCAGATCATTAAATAATCTGCCGTTACTGCATGTGGGGGAGGCAGATCATTATATATAAACTGTCGTTACTGCTTGTGTGGGGTGCAGATCATTATATAACTGTCGTTACTGCATGTGCGGGGTGCAGATCATTATATAAACTGTCGTTACTGCATGTGGGGTGCAGATCATTATATAAACTGTCGTTACTGCTTGTGGGGTGCAGATCATTATATAAACTGCCGTTACTGCATGTGTGGGGTGCAGATCATTATATAAACTGTCGTTACTGCATGTGTGGGGTGCAGATCATTACATAAACTGTCGTTATTGCATGTGCGGGGTGCAGATCATTAAATAATCTGCCGTTACTGCATGTGTGGGGTGCAGATCATTATATAAACTGTCGTTTCTGCATATGGGGGGTGCAGATCATTATATAAACTGTCGTTTCTGCATGTGGGGGGTGCAGATCCTTATATAATTCGCCGTTACTGCATGTGTGGGGTGCAGATCATTATATAATCTGTCGTTACTGCATGTGGGGGTGCAGATCATTATATAAACTGTCGTTACTGCATGTGTGGGGTGCAGATCATTATATAAACTGTCGTTCTGCATGTGGGGGTGCAGATCATTATATAAACTGTCGTTTCTGCATGTGTGGGGTGCAGATCATTATATAAACTGTCATTACTGCATGTGTGGGGTGCAGATCATTATATAAACTGTCATTACTGCATGTGGGGTGCAGATCATTATATAAACTGTCATTACTGCATGTGGGGGTGCAGATCATTATATAAACTGTTGATCTGCATGTGGGGGTGCAGATCATTATATAAACTGTCGTTACTGCATGTGGGGGTGCAGATCATTATATATATCTACTTCATTTACTGCATGTGTGGGGTGCAGATCATTATATAAACTGTCATTACTGCATGTGGGGTGCAGATCATTATATAAACTGTCATTACTGCATGTGGGGGTGCAGATCATTATATAAACTGTTGATTCTGCATGTGGGGGGTGCAGATCATTATATAAACTGTCATTACTGCATGTGTGGGGTGCAGATCCTTATATAATTCGCCGTTCCTGCATGTGTGGGGTGCAGATCATTAATTATATATAAACTGTCATTACTGCATGTGCGGGGTGCAGATCATTATATAAACTGTCGTTACTGCATGTGGGGGGTGCAGATCATTATATAAACTGTTGTTACTGCATGTGGGGGGTGCAGATCATTATATAAACTGTCATTACTGCATGTGCGGGGTGCAGATCATTATATAAACTGTTGTTACTGCATGTGGGGGGTGCAGATCATTATATAAACTGTCATTACTGCATGTGCGGGGTGCAGATCATTATATAAACTGTCATTACTGCATGTGGGGGGTGCAGATCATTATATAAACTGTTGTTACTGCATGTGGGGGGTGCAGATCATTATATAAACTAGACATGTGCATTCGTTTTAGTACTAAAGCGATTTAATCCGAATTTTGGGATAATTTAGTTTACGTATGACTCAAGAGAAACGAAACTGCTCAGTACAAAAAAACGAAAGAAACTAAAATAAAATGCACTACATTTTAGTTTCCGTCCTTTTTGTGATATTGCATTGAGTGAAGGAGACCAGCAATGAAGAGCGCAACATCGCAACATCCAAAGTTCTGCACCCTCCACATGCCAATGCAGTAGGATGTTCTATACAGAGAGGGGCATTAATTAATGCAGGAGGATGTTCTATACATTATACAGAGAGGGGTATTAATGCAGAGGATGTTATATACATTATACAGAGAAAGGTATAAATTGAGGAGGATGTCTATACAGAGAGGGACATTAATTAATTCAGGAGGATGTTCTATATATTATACAGAGAGGGGTATTAATTAATGCAGGTGGATGTTGTATACATTATACAGAGAGGGGTATTAATTAATGCAGGAGGATGTTCTAAACATTGTACAGAGAGGAGCCTTTTTTTTTTAAGCCCTTTAAATGCAGTGGCTGTGAGCGCTGAGATCGGCTGCTTGTTACATTATCTCTCAGTACAATGTATCAGGCTCAGCTGTTACAGTAACTGACTAACAGCGCTCAGAGTTTCAGTAAAACAAGGAAATAATATTGTTCTAACCTCTTATATATAAAAATATTATTTACTAGTTTTACTGAAACTCTGAGCGCTGTGATGAACAGCAGTCAGTTACTGTAACAGCTTTGCCTGACACGGGCAGTATTACAATGTTGGTGCTAACTTAACCAGAGCTGTTGTAAACTGAAAACCTCCATAGGCTATAATGGCTCTGGGAAGTTAACAACAGCTCTGGTTAAGTTAGCACCAACTATGTAATATGGCCCACATTGTGCTGAGAGAGAGATACTGTAACAAGCAGCTGATCTCAGCCCTCTGAGGAGCCACTACAATAGTAATTGTATCCACTGGTTTTCGGATGAATGAAAGTAGTTTTCATACTAAGGAGCTGAAAACGAATTTCTTTAGCAACTAAATAAATTGCATTTTAGGACTAATCCATTAGTTCAAAACGAAATTTTGTGCTGTGCACATGTCTAATATAAACTGTTGTTACTGCATGTGTGGAGTGCAGATTATTATATAAACTGTCGTTTCTGCATGTGGGGGTGCAGATCATTATAAAACTGTCGTTACTGCATGTGTGGGGTGCAGATCATTATATAAACTGCCGTTACTACATGTGTGGGGTGCAGATCATTATATAAACTGCCGTTACTGCATGTGCGGGGTGCAGATCATTATATAAACTGTCGTTACTGCTTGGGGTGCAGATCATTATAACTCTGCCGTTACTGCATGTGTGGTGCAGATCATTATATAAACTGTCGTTACTGCATGTGTGGGGTGCAGATCATTATATAAACTGTCGTTACTGCATGTGTGGGGTGCAGATCATTATATAATCTGCCGTTACTGCATGTGTGGGGTGCAGATCATTATATAAACTGTCGTTACTGCTTGTGTGGGGTGCAGATCATTATATAAACTGTCGTTACTGCATGTGTGGGGTGCAGATCATTATATAAACTGTCAGTTCTGCATGTGGGGGGTGCAGATCATTAATTATATATAAACTGTCATTACTGCATGTGCGGGGTGCAGATCATTATATAAACTGCCGTTACTAGATGTGTGGGGTGCAGATCATTATATAAACTGTCGTTACTGCATGTGGGGTGCAGAACATTATATAAACTGTCGTTACTGCATGTGGGGGTGCAGATCATTACATAAACTGTCATTACTGCATGTGGGGGTGCAGATCATTATATAAACTGTCGTTACTGCATGTGGGGGTGCAGAACATTATATAAACTGTCGTTACTGCATGTGGGGGGTGCAGATCATTACATAAACTGTCATTACTGCATGTGCGGGGTGCAGATCATTATATAAACTGCCGTTACTGCATGTGTGGGGTGCAGATCATTATATAAACTGTCATTACTGCTTGTGTGGGGTGCAGATCATTATATAAACTGTCATTACGGCATGTGGGGGGTGCAGATCATAATATAAACTGTCGTTTCTGCATGTGGGGTGCAGATCATCTGCCGTTACTGCATGTGTGGGGTGCAGATCATTATATAATCTGTCGTTACTGAATGTGTGGGGTGCAGATCATTATATAAACTGCCGTTACTGCATGTGGGGGGTGCAGATCATTATATAAACTGTCGTTACTGCATGTATGGGGTGCAGAACATTATATAAACTGTCGTTTCTGCATGTGTGGGGTGCAGATCATTATATAAACTGTCGTTTCTGCATGTGTGGGGTGCAGATCATTATATAATCTGTCATTACTGCATGTGTGGGGTGCAGATCATTACATAAACTGTCGTTTTTGCATGTGTGGGGTGCAGATCATTATATAAACTGTCGTTACTGCCTGTGTGGGGTGCAGATCATTATATAAACTGTCGTTTCTGCATGTGGGGGGTGCAGATCATTATATAAACTGTCATTACTGCATGTGTGGGGTACAGATCATTATATAAACTGTCATTACGGCATGTGGGGGTGCAGATCATTATATAAACTGTCATTACTGCATGTGTGGGGTACAGATCATATAAACTGTCATTACTGCATGTGGGGGTACAGATCATTATATAAACTGTCATTACTGCATGTGGGGTGCAGATCATTATATAAACTCATTACTGCATGTGGGGGGTGCAGATCATTATATAAACTGTCATTACTGCATGTGTGGGGTGCAGATCATTATATAAACTGTCATTACGGCATGTGGGGGGTGCAGATCATTATATAAACTGTCATTACTGCATGTGGGGGGTGCAGATCATTATATAAACTGTTGATTCTGCATGTGGGGTGCAGATCATTATATAAACTGTCGTTACTGCATGTGGGGGGTGCAGATCATTATATAAACTGTCATTACTGCATGTGGGGGGTGCAGATCATTATATAAACTGTTGATTCTGCATGTGCGGGGTGCAGATCATTATATAAACTGTCGTTACTGCATGTGCGGGGTGCAGATCATTATATAAACTGTCGTTACTGCATGTGGGGGTACAGATCATTATATAATCTGTCATTACTGCATGTGTGGGGTGCAGATCCTTATATAATTCGCCGTTCCTGCATGTGTGGGGTGCAGATCATTAATTATATATAAACTGTCGTTACTGCATGTGGGGGGTGCAGATCATTATATAATCTGTTGTTACTGTATGTGGGGGGGTGCAGATCATTACATAAACTGTCATTACTGCATGTGTGGGGTGCAGATCATTAATTATATATAAACTGTCATTACTGCATGTGCGGGGTGCAGATCATTATATAAACTGTCGTTACTGCATGTGGGGGGTGCAGATCATTATATAAACTGTTGTTACTGCATGTGGGGGGTGCAGATCATTATATAAACTAGACATGTGCATTCGTTTTAGTACTAAAGCGATTTAATCCGAATTTTGGGATAATTTAGTTTACGTATGACTCAAGAGAAACGAAACTGCTCAGTACAAAAAAACGAAAGAAACTAAAATAAAATGCACTACATTTTAGTTTCCGTCCTTTTTGTGATATTGCATTGAGTGAAGGAGACCAGCAATGAAGAGCGCAACATCGCAACATCCAAAGTTCTGCACCCTCCACATGCCAATGCAGTAGGATGTTCTATACAGAGAGGGGCATTAATTAATGCAGGAGGATGTTCTATACATTATACAGAGAGGGGTATTAATGCAGAGGATGTTATATACATTATACAGAGAAAGGTATAAATTGAGGAGGATGTTCTATACAGAGAGGGACATTAATTAATTCAGGAGGATGTTCTATATATTATACAGAGAGGGGTATTAATTAATGCAGGTGGATGTTGTATACATTATACAGAGAGGGGTATTAATTAATGCAGGAGGATGTTCTAAACATTGTACAGAGAGGAGCCTTTTTTTTTTAAGCCCTTTAAATGCAGTGGCTGTGAGCGCTGAGATCGGCTGCTTGTTACATTATCTCTCAGTACAATGTATCAGGCTCAGCTGTTACAGTAACTGACTAACAGCGCTCAGAGTTTCAGTAAAACAAGGAAATAATATTGTTCTAACCTCTTATATAAAAAAAATATTATTTACTAGTTTTACTGAAACTCTGAGCGCTGTGATGAACAGCAGTCAGTTACTGTAACAGCTTTGCCTGACACGGGGCAGTATTACAATGTTGGTGCTAACTTAACCAGAGCTGTTGTAAACTGAAAACCTCCATAGGCTATAATGGCTCTGGGAAGTTAACAACAGCTCTGGTTAAGTTAGCACCAACTATGTAATATGGCCCACATTGTGCTGAGAGTGAGAGATACTGTAACAAGCAGCTGATCTCAGCCCTCTGAGGAGCCACAACAATAGTAATTGTATCCACTGGTTTTCGGATGAATGAAAGTAGTTTTCATACTAAGGAGCTGAAAACGAATTTCTTTAGCAACTACATAAATTGCATTTTAGGACTAATCCATTAGTTCAAAACGAAATTTTGTGCTGTGCACATGTCTAATATAAACTATTGTTACTGCATGTGTGGAGTGCAGATTATTATATAAACTGTCGTTTCTGCATGTGGGGGGTGCAGATCATTATATAAACTGTCGTTACTGCATGTGTGGGGTGCAGATCATTATATAAACTGCCGTTACTGCATGTGTGGGGTGCAGATCATTATATATAAACTGTCGTTACTGCTTGTGTGGGGTGCAGATCATTATATAAACTGTCGTTTCTGCATGTGTGGGGTGCAGATCATTAATTATATATAAACTGTCATTACTGCATGTGTGGGGTGCAGATCATTACATAAACTGTCATTACTGCATGTGCGGGGTGCAGATCATTATATAAACTGTCATTACTGCATGTGCGGGGTGCAGATCATTATATAAACTGTCATTACTGCATGTGGGGGTGCAGATCATTATATAAACTGTCGTTACTGCATGTGGGTGGTGCAGATCATTACATAAACTGTCATTGCTGCATGTGTGGGGTGCAGATCATTATATAAACTGTCATTACTGCATGTGGGGGGTGCTAGATCATTACATAAACTGTCATTACTGCATGTGTGGGGTGCAGATCATTATATAAACTGTCATTACTGCATGTGCGGGGTGCAGATCATTATATAAACTGTCGTTACTGCATGTGTGGGGTGCAGATCATTATATAAACTGTCGTTACTGCATGTGTGGGGTGCAGATCATTATATAAACTGTCGTTACTGCATGTGGGGGGTGCAGATCATTATATAAACTGTAGTTACTGCATGTATGGGGTGCAGAACATTATATAAACCGTCGTTACTGCATGTGTGGGGTGCAGATCATTACATAAACTGTCGTTTCTGCATGTGGGGGGTGCAGATCATTATATAAACTGTCGTTACTGCATGTGGGGGTGCAGATCATTACATAAACTGTCATTACTGCATGTGGGGGTGCAGATCATTATATAAACTGTCGTTACTGCATGTGCGGGGTGCAGATCATTATATAAACTGTCGTTACTGCATGTGGGGGTGCAGAACATTATATAAACTGTCGTTACTGCATGTGGGGGGTGCAGATCATTACATAAACTGTCATTACTGCATGTGGGGGGTGCAGATCATTACATAAACTGTCATTACTGCATGTGTGGGGTGCAGATCATTATATAAACTGTCATTACTGCATGTGCGGGGTGCAGATCATTATATAAACTGTCGTTACTGCATGTGGGGGGTGCAGATCATTATATATAAACTGTCGTTACTGCTTGTGTGGGGTGCAGATCATTATATAAACTGCCGTTACTACATGTGCGGGGTGCAGATCATTATATAAACTGTCGTTACTGCATGTGGGGGTGCAGATCATTATATAAACTGTCGTTACTGCTTGTGTGGGGTGCAGATCATTATATAAACTGCCGTTACTGCATGTGCGGGGTGCAGATCATTATATAAACTGTCGTTACTGCATGTGTGGGGTGCAGATCATTATATAAACTGTCATTACTGCATGTGGGGGGGTGCAGAATATTATATAAACTGTCGTTACTGCATGTGGGGGTGCAGATCATTATATAAACTGTCGTTTCTGCATGTGGGGGTGCAGATCATTATATATAATCTCTCGTTCCTGCATGTGTGGGGTGCAGATCATTAATTATATATAAACTGTCATTACTGCATGTGCGGGGTGCAGATCATTATATAAACTGTCGTTACTGCATGTGCGGGGTGCAGATCATTATATAAACTGTCGTTACTGCATGTGTGGGGTGCAGATCATTATATAAACTGTCGTTACTGCATGTGGGGGGTGCAGATCATTATATAAACTGTCGTTACTGCATGTGGGGGTGCAGATCATTATATAAACTGTCGTTACTGCATGTGGGGGGTGCAGATCATTATATAAACTGTCGTTACTGCATGTGGGGGAGGCAGATCATTATATATAAACTGTCGTTACTGCTTGTGTGGGGTGCAGATCATTATATAAACTGCCGTTACTGCATGTGCGGGGTGCAGATCATTATATAAACTGTCGTTACTGCATGTGGGGGTGCAGATCATTATATAAACTGTCGTTACTGCTTGTGTGGGGTGCAGATCATTATATAAACTGCCGTTACTGCATGTGCGGGGTGCAGATCATTATATAAACTGTCGTTACTGCATGTGTGGGGTGCAGATCATTACATAAACTGTCGTTACTGCATGTGCGGGGTGCAGATCATTAAATAATCTGCCGTTACTGCATGTGGGGGAGGCAGATCATTATATATAAACTGTCGTTACTGCTTGTGTGGGGTGCAGATCATTATATATAATCTGTCGTTCCTGCATGTGTGGGGTGCAGATCATTACATAAACTGTTGTTTTTGCATGTGTGGGGTGCAGATCATTATATAAACTGTCGTTACTGCCTGTGTGGGGTGCAGATCATTATATAAACTGTCGTTTCTGCATGTGTGGGGTGCAGATCATTATATAAACTGTCGTTTCTGCATGTGTGGGGTGCAGATCATTATATAAACTGTCATTACTGCATGTGTGGGGTGCAGATCATTATATAAACTGTCATTACTGCATGTGGGGGTGCAGATCATTATATAAACTGTCATTACTGCATGTGGGGGGTGCAGATCATTATATAAACTGTCATTACTGCATGTGTGGGGTGCAGATCATTATATAAACTGTCATTACTGCATGTGGGGGGTGCAGATCATTATATAAACTGTCATTACTGCATGTGGGGGGTGCAGATCATTATATAAACTGTTGATTCTGCATGTGGGGGTGCAGATCATTATATAAACTGTCGTTACTGCATGTGGGGGGTGCAGATCATTATATAAACTGTCATTACTGCATGTGTGGGGTGCAGATCATTATATAAACTGTCATTACTGCATGTGGGGGGTGCAGATCATTATATAAACTGTTGATTACTGCATGTGGGGGTGCAGATCATTATATAAACTGTCGTTACTGCATGTGGGGGTGCAGATCATTATATAAACTGTCGTTACTGCATGTGGGGGTACAGATCATTATATAATCTGTCATTACTGCATGTGTGGGGTGCAGATCCTTATATAATTCGCCGTTCCTGCATGTGTGGGGTGCAGATCATTAATTATATATAAACTGTCATTACTGCATGTGCGGGGTGCAGATCATTATATAAACTGTCGTTACTGCATGTGGGGGTGCAGATCATTATATAATCTGTTGTTACTGTATGTGGGGGGTGCAGATCATTACATAAACTGTCATTACTGCATGTGTGGGGTGCAGATCATTAATTATATATAAACTGTCATTACTGCATGTGTGGGGTGCAGATCATTAATTATATATAAACTGTCATTACTGCATGTGCGGGGTGCAGATCATTATATAAACTGTCGTTACTGCATGTGGGGGGTGCAGATCATTATATAAACTGTCATTACTGCATGTGCGGGGTGCAGATCATTATATAAACTGTTGTTACTGCATGTGGGGGGTGCAGATCATTATATAAACTGTCATTACTGCATGTGCGGGGTGCAGATCATTATATAAACTGTCATTACTGCATGTGGGGGGTGCAGATCATTATATAAACTGTTGTTACTGCATGTGGGGGGTGCAGATCATTATATAAACTAGACATGTGCATTCGTTTTAGTACTAAAGCGATTTAATCCGAATTTTGGGATAATTTAGTTTACGTATGACTCAAGAGAAACGAAACTGCTCAGTACAAAAAAACGAAAGAAACTAAAATAAAATGCACTACATTTTAGTTTCCGTCCTTTTTGTGATATTGCATTGAGTGAAGGAGACCAGCAATGAAGAGCGCAACATCGCAACATCCAAAGTTCTGCACCCTCCACATGCCAATGCAGTAGGATGTTCTATACAGAGAGGGGCATTAATTAATGCAGGAGGATGTTCTATACATTATACAGAGAGGGGTATTAATGCAGAGGATGTTATATACATTATACAGAGAAAGGTATAAATTGAGGAGGATGTTCTATACAGAGAGGGACATTAATTAATTCAGGAGGATGTTCTATATATATATACAGAGAGGGGTATTAATTAATGCAGGTGGATGTTGTATACATTATACAGAGAGGGGTATTAATTAATGCAGGAGGATGTTCTAAACATTGTACAGAGAGGAGCCTTTTTTTTTTAAGCCCTTTAAATGCAGTGGCTGTGAGCGCTGAGATCGGCTGCTTGTTACATTATCTCTCAGTACAATGTATCAGGCTCAGCTGTTACAGTAACTGACTAACAGCGCTCAGAGTTTCAGTAAAACAAGGAAATAATATTGTTCTAACCTCTTATATATAAAAATATTATTTACTAGTTTTACTGAAACTCTGAGCGCTGTGATGAACAGCAGTCAGTTACTGTAACAGCTTTGCCTGACACGGGCAGTATTACAATGTTGGTGCTAACTTAACCAGAGCTGTTGTAAACTGAAAACCTCCATAGGCTATAATGGCTCTGGGAAGTTAACAACAGCTCTGGTTAAGTTAGCACCAACTATGTAATATGGCCCACATTGTGCTGAGAGTGAGAGATACTGTAACAAGCAGCTGATCTCAGCCCTCTGAGGAGCCACTACAATAGTAATTGTATCCACTGGTTTTCGGATGAATGAAAGTAGTTTTCATACTAAGGAGCTGAAAACGAATTTCTTTAGCAACTACATAAATTGCATTTTAGGACTAATCCATTAGTTCAAAACGAAATTTTGTGCTGTGCACATGTCTAATATAAACTGTTGTTACTGCATGTGTGGAGTGCAGATTATTATATAAACTGTCGTTTCTGCATGTGGGGGGTGCAGATCATTATATAAACTGTCGTTACTGCATGTGCGGGGTGCAGATCATTATATAAACTGTCGTTACTGCATGTGTGGGGTGCAGATCATTATATACTCTGCCGTTACTGCATGTGTGGGGTGCAGATCATTACATAAACTGTCGTTTTTGCATGTGTGGGGTGCAGATCATTATATAAACTGTCGTTACTGCATGTGTGGGGTGCAGATCATTATATAATCTGCCGTTACTGCATGTGTGGGGTGCAGATCATTATATAAACTGTCGTTACTGCTTGTGTGGGGTGCAGATCATTATATAAACTGTCGTTACTGCATGTGTGGGGTGCAGATCATTATATAAACTGTCGGTTCTGCATGTGGGGGGTGCAGATCATTAATTATATATAAACTGTCATTACTGCATGTGCGGGGTGCAGATCATTATATAAACTGCCGTTACTGCATGTGTGGGGTGCAGATCATTATATAAACTGTCGTTACTGCATGTGGGGGTGCAGAACATTATATAAACTGTCGTTACTGCATGTGGGGGGTGCAGATCATTACATAAACTGTCATTACTGCATGTGGGGGGTGCAGATCATTATATAAACTGTCGTTACTGCATGTGGGGGTGCAGAACATTATATAAACTGTCGTTACTGCATGTGGGGGGTGCAGATCATTACATAAACTGTCATTACTGCATGTGCGGGGTGCAGATCATTATATAAACTGCCGTTACTGCATGTGTGGGGTGCAGATCATTATATAAACTGTCATTACTGCTTGTGTGGGGTGCAGATCATTATATAAACTGTCATTACGGCATGTGGGGGGTGCAGATCATAATATAAACTGTCGTTTCTGCATGTGGGGGGTGCAGATCATCTGCCGTTACTGCATGTGTGGGGTGCAGATCATTATATAATCTGTCGTTACTGAATGTGTGGGGTGCAGATCATTATATAAACTGCCGTTACTGCATGTGGGGGGTGCAGATCATTATATAAACTGTCGTTACTGCATGTATGGGGTGCAGAACATTATATAAACTGTCGTTTCTGCATGTGTGGGGTGCAGATCATTATATAAACTGTCGTTTCTGCATGTGTGGGGTGCAGATCATTATATAATCTGTCATTACTGCATGTGTGGGGTGCAGATCATTACATAAACTGTCGTTTTTGCATGTGTGGGGTGCAGATCATTATATAAACTGTCGTTACTGCCTGTGTGGGGTGCAGATCATTATATAAACTGTCGTTTCTGCATGTGGGGGTGCAGATCATTATATAAACTGTCATTACTGCATGTGTGGGGTACAGATCATTATATAAACTGTCATTACGGCATGTGGGGGGTGCAGATCATTATATAAACTGTCATTACTGCATGTGTGGGGTACAGATCATTATATAAACTGTCATTACTGCATGTGTGGGGTACAGATCATTATATAAACTGTCATTACTGCATGTGGGGGTGCAGATCATTATATAAACTCATTACTGCATGTGGGGGTGCAGATCATTATATAAACTGTCATTACTGCATGTGGGGGGTGCAGATCATTATATAAACTGTCATTACGGCATGTGGGGGTGCAGATCATTATATAAACTGTCATTACTGCATGTGGGGGGTGCAGATCATTATATAAACTGTCATTCTGCATGTGGGGGTGCAGATCATTATATAAACTGTCGTTACTGCATGTGGGGGGTGCAGATCATTATATAAACTGTCATTCTGCATGTGCGGGGTGCAGATCATTATATAAAGTCGTTACTGCATGTGCGGGGTGCAGATCATTATATAAACTGTCGTTACTGCATGTGCGGGGTGCAGATCATTATATAAACTGTCATTACTGCATGTGTGGGGTACAGATCATTATATAATCTGTCATTACTGCATGTGTGGGGTGCAGATCCTTAATTATATATAAACGTCGTTCCTGCATGTGTGGGTGCAGATCAAATTATATATAAACTGTCGTTACTGCATGTGGGGGGTGCAGATCATTATATAATCTGTTGTTACTGTATGTGGGGGGGTGCAGATCATTACATAAACTGTCATTACTGCATGTGTGGGGTGCAGATCATTAATTATATATAAACTGTCATTACTGCATGTGCGGGGTGCAGATCATTATATAAACTGTCGTTACTGCATGTGGGGGTGCAGATCATTATATAAACTGTTGTTACTGCATGTGGGGGGTGCAGATCATTATATAAACTAGACATGTGCATTCGTTTTAGTACTAAAGCGATTTAATCCGAATTTTGGGATAATTTAGTTTACGTATGACTCAAGAGAAACGAAACTGCTCAGTACAAAAAAACGAAAGAAACTAAAATAAAATGCACTACATTTTAGTTTCCGTCCTTTTTGTGATATTGCATTGAGTGAAGGAGACCAGCAATGAAGAGCGCAACATCGCAACATCCAAAGTTCTGCACCCTCCACATGCCAATGCAGTAGGATGTTCTATACAGAGAGGGGCATTAATTAATGCAGGAGGATGTTCTATACATTATACAGAGAGGGGTATTAATGCAGAGGATGTTATATACATTATACAGAGAAAGGTATAAATTGAGGAGGATGTTCTATACAGAGAGGGACATTAATTAATTCAGGAGGATGTTCTATATATTATACAGAGAGGGGTATTAATTAATGCAGGTGGATGTTGTATACATTATACAGAGGGGGTATTAATTAATGCAGGAGGATGTTCTAAACATTGTACAGAGAGGAGCCTTTTTTTTTTTTAAGCCCTTTAAATGCAGTGGCTGTGAGCGCTGAGATCGGCTGCTTGTTACATTATCTCTCAGTACAATGTATCAGGCTCAGCTGTTACAGTAACTGACTAACAGCGCTCAGAGTTTCAGTAAAACAAGGAAATAATATTGTTCTAACCTCTTATATATAAAAATATTATTTACTAGTTTTACTGAAACTCTGAGCGCTGTGATGAACAGCAGTCAGTTACTGTAACAGCTTTGCCTGACACGGGGCAGTATTACAATGTTGGTGCTAACTTAACCAGAGCTGTTGTAAACTGAAAACCTCCATAGGCTATAATGGCTCTGGGAAGTTAACAACAGCTCTGGTTAAGTTAGCACCAACTATGTAATATGGCCCACATTGTGCTGAGAGTGAGAGATACTGTAACAAGCAGCTGATCTCAGCCCTCTGAGGAGCCACAACAATAGTAATTGTATCCACTGGTTTTCGGATGAATGAAAGTAGTTTTCATACTAAGGAGCTGAAAACGAATTTCTTTAGCAACTACATAAATTGCATTTTAGGACTAATCCATTAGTTCAAAACGAAATTTTGTGCTGTGCACATGTCTAATATAAACTATTGTTACTGCATGTGTGGAGTGCAGATTATTATATAAACTGTCGTTTCTGCATGTGGGGGGTGCAGATCATTATATAAACTGTCGTTACTGCATGTGTGGGGTGCAGATCATTATATAAACTGCCGTTACTGCATGTGTGGGGTGCAGATCATTATATATAAACTGTCGTTACTGCTTGTGTGGGGTGCAGATCATTATATAAACTGTCGTTTCTGCATGTGTGGGGTGCAGATCATTAATTATATATAAACTGTCATTACTGCATGTGTGGGGTGCAGATCATTATAGAAACTGCCGTTACTGCCTGTGTGGGGTGCAGATCATTATATAAACTGTTGTTACTGCATGTGTGGAGTGCAGATCATTATATAAACTGTCGTTTCTGCATGTGGGGGGTGCAGATCATTATATAAACTGTCGTTACTGCATGTGTGGGGTGCAGATCATTATATAAACTGTCGTTACTACATGTGTGGGG
The DNA here is from genome assembly GCA_009667805.1 of Leptobrachium leishanense. Lineage (NCBI taxonomy): Eukaryota > Metazoa > Chordata > Amphibia > Anura > Megophryidae > Leptobrachium > Leptobrachium leishanense. Next base: position 469,016,640 of record CM019064.1, on the reverse strand, counting down.
TGCAGATCATTATATAAACTGCCGTTACTGCATGTGTGGGGTACAGATCATTATATAAACTGCCGTTACTGCATGTGTGGGGTGCAGATCATTATATATAAACTGTCGTTACTGCTTGTGTGGGGTGCAGATCATTATATAAACTGTCGTTACTGCATGTGTGGGGTGCAGATCATTAATTATAATCTGTCATTACTGCATGTGTGGGGTGCAGATCATTATATAATCTGTCGTTACTGCATGTGTGGGGTGCACATCATTATATAAAACTGTCGTTACTGCATGTGTTGGGGTGCAGATCATTATATAAACTGTCGTTACTGCGTGTGTGGGGTGCAGATCATTATATAAAACTGTCATTACTGCATGTGGGGGTGCAGATCATTATATAAACTGTCATTACTGCATGTGCGGGGTGCAGATCATTATATAAACTGTCATTACTGCATGTGGGGGGTGCAGATCATTATATAAACTGTTGTTACTGCATGTGGGGGGTGCAGATCATTATATAAACTAGACATGTGCATTCGTTTTAGTACTAAAGCGATTTAATCCGAATTTTGGGATAATTTAGTTTACGTATGACTCAAGAGAAACGAAACTGCTCAGTACAAAAAAACGAAAGAAACTAAAATAAAATGCACTACATTTTAGTTTCCGTCCTTTTTGTGATATTGCATTGAGTGAAGGAGACCAGCAATGAAGAGCGCAACATCGCAACATCCAAAGTTCTGCACCCTCCACATGCCAATGCAGTAGGATGTTCTATACAGAGAGGGGCATTAATTAATGCAGGAGGATGTTCTATACATTATACAGAGAGGGGTATTAATGCAGAGGATGTTATATACATTATACAGAGAAAGGTATAAATTGAGGAGGATGTTCTATACAGAGAGGGACATTAATTAATTCAGGAGGATGTTCTATATATTATACAGAGAGGGGTATTAATTAATGCAGGTGGATGTTGTATACATTATACAGAGAGGGGTATTAATTAATGCAGGAGGATGTTCTAAACATTGTACAGAGAGGAGCCTTTTTTTTTTTTAGCCCTTTAAATGCAGTGGCTGTGAGCGCTGAGATCGGCTGCTTGTTACATTATCTCTCAGTACAATGTATCAGGCTCAGCTGTTACAGTAACTGACTAACAGCGCTCAGAGTTTCAGTAAAACAAGGAAATAATATTGTTCTAACCTCTTATATATAAAATATTATTTACTAGTTTTACTGAAACTCTGAGCGCTGTGATGAACAGCAGTCAGTTACTGTAACAGCTTTGCCTGACACGGGCAGTATTACAATGTTGGTGCTAACTTAACCAGAGCTGTTGTAAACTGAAAACCTCCATAGGCTATAATGGCTCTGGGAAGTTAACAACAGCTCTGGTTAAGTTAGCACCAACTATGTAATATGGCCCACATTGTGCTGAGAGTGAGAGATACTGTAACAAGCAGCTGATCTCAGCCCTCTGAGGAGCCACTACAATAGTAATTGTATCCACTGGTTTTCGGATGAATGAAAGTAGTTTTCATACTAAGGAGCTGAAAACGAATTTCTTTAGCAACTACATAAATTGCATTTTAGGACTAATCCATTAGTTCAAAACGAAATTTTGTGCTGTGCACATGTCTAATATAAACTGTTGTTACTGCATGTGTGGAGTGCAGATTATTATATAAACTGTCGTTTCTGCATGTGGGGGGTGCAGATCATTATATAAACTGTCGTTACTGCATGTGTGGGGTGCAGATCATTATATAAACTGCCGTTACTGCATGTGTGGGGTGCAGATCATTATATAAACTGCCGTTACTGCATGTGTGGGGTGCAGATCATTATATAAACTGTCGTTACTGCTTGTGTGGGGTGCAGATCATTATATACTCTGCCGTTACTGCATGTGCGGGGTGCAGATCATTATATAAACTGTCGTTACTGCTTGTGTGGGGTGCAGATCATTATATACTCTGCCGTTACTGCATGTGTGGGGTGCAGATCATTATATAAACTGTCGTTACTGCATGTGTGGGGTGCAGATCATTATATAATCTGCCGTTACTGCATGTGGGGGGTGCAGATCATTATATAAACTGTCGTTACGGCATGTGTGGGGTGCAGATCATTATATAAACTGTCGGTTCTGCATGTGGGGGGTGCAGATCATTAATTATATATAAACTGTCATTACTGCATGTGCGGGGTGCAGATCATTATATAAACTGCCGTTACTGCATGTGTGGGGTGCAGATCATTATATAAACTGTCGTTACTGCCTGTGTGGGGTGCAGATCATTAATTATATATAAACTGTCATTACTGCATGTGCGGGGTGCAGATCATTATATAAACTGCCGTTACTGCATGTGTGGGGTGCAGATCATTATATAAACTGTCGTTACTATCTGTGTGGGGTGCAGATCATTATATAAACTGTCGTTACTGCATGTGTGGGGTGCAGATCATTATATAAACTGTCGTTACTATCTGTGTGTGGTGCAGATCATTATATAAACTGTCGTTACTGCATGTGTGGGGTGCAGATCATTATATAAACTGTCGTTACTGCATGTGTGGGGTGCAGATCATTATATAAACTGTCGTTACTATCTGTGTGGGGTGCAGATCATTATATAAACTGTCATTACTGCATGTGTGGGGTGCAGATCATTATATAAACTGTCGTTACTATCTGTGTGGGGTGCAGATCATTATATGTAATCCTGAGATTTCTTGGTGGTCGATTGGTCACTCTTTGTCACAGTTGGCTTCAGAAACAACATTATAAATCTAGAAAATAATAAAATGGGGAAAATAAGTCCTGAAGAAAGAGAATCCACACTAGCTAACACTAGGTAACCAGTTGCACCACAAGCGTATTTTATGGTTTCTAAGCAACAGAGGTGACTATTTACGTAACCAACAAATTCCGCCTTTTTTTTCAGCAAAATTAAAATTTGCAATAAAAATATCAAGCCGCCGAAGTGTTAGAACATGAAACTGTAAAATTACAAACACATCACACTCTGTAATTCCAGGCAGTCACGTGGAAAACTTAATGTGCGGCCGCGTCCCAGTTCTCCCAACAGCCCCGTGTCTGGCGGAGGAGAAAGGTTTATAGGGAAAAGCAAGTTAAGACGAAGGACAGGGCTGGGGCTGGTGGAGAAGCAGGATCCAGGTCGGCAGCTGGTCTAGAATGACCTGCGTGGGGTGTCATAATGAGGTGCATGTCAGGAGATGGAAACCACTCGACAGATGAGATTCGTTTCGGAACGAATCGCAATTCGTCCAGAATTTTGGTGATTCTTGTTTTGGACGTATTTCCGAAAATATGAATCGAATGTCGGCTGCGTCTGAAACAAATCGCTATATGACGAATCAATTCAGATCGACTCGGTACGTTACAAATTGATTTCGTCACGCCGTAGGAAAAAATATTTTAAAAATATTTTTCTAAAAATGCAAATTGTTTGTAAAAAATTAAAAAATAATAAATGCTCTTTAAATTTTTTATTTTAAAAAGTTCCATTTATTACATTAAAACCTATTAGATTCAGCCATTTAAAGCCGTTGAATGGAAACACTGAAATCATTTCATTTTGTCGCAACTTCGGTGTAATTCAGCGTTCTGTCAATAGACAAATCGGTAGTTCTCTATGGGACAATTTCAGCGCCGTCGAATCGCACCGAATTGCGGTTAAATGCTTCGCATTTTGCTGTCAGTTTCCCTATATTTGACAAATTGACTAACAGGGTTATTCAGAGAGAGCCGCACTGGCCCCAAAATTGAATTTCTCCATACGGTGCAATTTCGTGGCCATTCAGTTATTCAAAAAGAAGGCAGTTCACCAAATTTTGGTGAACTGCCAACAAGTACGGTGCCTCGTCGATGGCAGTGAAATACAGTGCCTGTTCGGCGGCAGTGAAATACAGTGCCTGTTCGGCGGCAGTGAAATACGGTGCCTGTTCGGCAGCAGTGAAATACGGTGCCTTTTCGATGGCAGTGAAATACGGTGCCGGTTCGGCGGCAGTGAAATACGGTGCCTGTTCGGCAGCAGTGAAATACGGTGCCTTTTCGATGGCAGTGAAATACGGTGCCTGTTCGGCGGCAGTGAAATACAGTGCCTGTTCGGCGGCAGTGAAATACGGTGCCTTTTCGATGGCAGTGAAATACAGTGTCTGTTCGGTGGCAGTGAAATACGGTGCCTTTTCAACGGCAGTGAAATACAGTGCCTTTTCGGCGACAGTGAAATACGGTGCCTGTTCGGTGGCAGTGAAATACGGTGCCTGTTCGGCGCCGCGGCAGTGACTTACGGTGCCTGTTCTACGGCAGTGAAATGCAGTGCCTGTTCAGCGGCAGTAAAATACGGTGCTGTTCGGCGGCAGTGAAATCCCTCATAGAGAAGCAATGGTTAATCTATTCACATTGAACAGCAGAGAAATGTCAGTGAATTGCCCTGATGTTCAGTGGTTTCATTCGGCAGGTTTAATCAGGCGAATCCCATAGGCTTCAATGTTAAAAATATTCCCGTTTTAACTCACTATCTAATAAACCGTTTATTCATTTAATCTGCAGCAAAAAGTCTCTTTACTTAGCTGTTTTTTTAGGAATTTTTAGGCATTCTTCTGGATTTCTTCAGCAAATTCTTTTTTTCAAAATAGTGTTTGACAACAGAGCATTTTTACTATCATTCATAGGACCTTGTACACTGTATGTTAATTCCAGACATGTTCGTCCAGTAAAAGGTTGCTGAATTGTACCGCATTTCGTGGCAGTTTGCCAATATTTGGTAAATTGACGGCTTTTTGAAAAGCCGAATTGCCACAAAATTGCACCGTATAGGGAAATTCACCATTCGGTGCAATTCGGTGGCAAATTTGTCTCTCTTTGCATAACTCCTCAATAAATAAGATTCCACGACCCCAGAGTAATCTGATGCAATGATACCTTTATGTTTCACTAACCTGATACTTACATTCAATATTTTATTAGCCACAATTCGGCTGTTTTCACCGACGTCCGAAAATTGCTTCAGTGACTCCAATTTTCTCAAATTACGGTGTCCATTCGCTAAATAGGGAATTCACCAAATTATCAGCAAAATGGATTCCCCGAAATGTGACGAAAAGCAAAGGGTCTAAAGATGAATTGACCCTTTAGATTCTAACTTCCATAATAACCCCTAAAATGCCATTAAAGCAGAGAAATACAATAAAAAAAATAATAAACAGTGAAGCATGTAGCCTACCCATTAACCCATAAAATGCCATTCATCAAGGGAAAACATGAAATGTGTACACTGTGAGGCTGGTAGCCTACCCATTAAACCCTAAAACGCCATTAATCAAGGGAAAACATGAAATGAATACACAGATAGGCATGTAGCCTACCCATTAACCCCTAAAATTCCATTAATCACAGGAAAACGTTAATTGAATACACTGTGAGGCATGTAGCCTGCCTATTAACCCCTAAAATGCCATTAATCAAGGAAAAAGATGAAATGTATACACTGTGAGGCATTTAGCCTACCCATTAGCCCCTAAAATGCCATGAACCACAGGAAAACATTAAATGAATACAAAGTGAGGCATGTAGCCTGCCTATTAACCCCTAAAATGCCATTAATCAAGGAAAAAATAAAATGTATACTGTGAGAGATAAAGCCTGCCCTTTAACCCTTAATATACACCTAAACCAAGGCAAAAACAAAAGTAATACACAATGTGATACATATAGTCTGTTAACCCCTTCACTGCTGAGCCATTTCAACCCTGTGAAAAACAAGAAAAAGCTACATTTTTATATTATTACTTATGATTTTATTTTATTTTACACTGAATATGGTCATGTTGGGTATCATTGGAAAGGCCAATTACTGCCCCTTCTAATGACATATTGATCTACCATGTATGAAGCAAGGGGACGGAGATAAAGCCGTCTGAATGAAGTGGGGGAAACTGAATGCTGATCCCTGGTGGGGGGGCACACAGGGAGGCAAGGAATAACCTGGAGGGGGCAATTGTTCCCCTTTGCCCCCCTGTAGTGATGCCTATGGTGAATAACCCTGCATATTGATTTCTGGTGTCCAAATTGACCCAAAACAAAAAGAAATATCAGACGAATCGATATTTCATTGAATAATGCAAAATTTTCATCCACAACGAAACGAACTGAAACAACTTGTTTTGGCTTGCACATGCCTAGAAATCACTATTTGAAAGTTCAGTCCTGGGGTTTGTAAAGTCGGGACCCCTCATTCAGACACAGGGGGTGATGCCATGTGTGCCAGGGGTCTAGGAAGCATTTGCCACAATACTTGCACTGGACGCCAGAACCGGTGCCAAGGCTGCCAGCAATAATGGTGTCACGCAGCGGAAAGGCCACGTCACTGGCGGCCATTGCAAAGAGAGACAATGAGCCGCAGCGCACACACAGGCGCCGTCTTCATGCTTAAAATCAACCTTTAATGTGGGGTTTGAGGTTTCAGTCTCACACAGGATTTTCATGGGGAGCATTAACCTGGTGCAGGACTGAGGGCGGCTCCCTGAGGAGGATATATGTATAGGTGCGAGGTGCTGGGCTGCTGCTTTCAGGCCGGGGGATCCATGAATATCACATGAATGGCAATATGCAACAGAAAATGAATGGCTCCTGTATAACAATACGTGACGTGCTCTCTCTGTAGGAAACTGCAGGACAAACCATCCGGGAGACGCACTAGGCCGGAAAAAGGCCTCAGACACCACAATAAATGGTGTTTTCCCTCAGAGCAATGAAGGCCTCAGACACCACAATAAATGGGGTTTTCCCTCAGAGCAATGAAGGCCTCAGACACCACAATAAATGGGGTTTTCCCTCAGAGCAATGAAGGCCTCAGGCCTCTGCCCGTTGCCAGTCACTTAATAACCCAATAAAGAGCAGAAATCAGGTTTCCTTTCATTTTCCGCCTCAAAATCCCCTCACTAAGAGCTTCCAGGCAAAGGATTGATTATCCGCTTAAAGCCAAGAGGCGGCTTCCTTTCTTCTCTCTGACAAACACACAGGCACGAGCACACACACCTAATATATATATACACACACCTAATATATACACACATAGACACACACCTAATATATATAGACACACACACATCTATATATACACACACACATCTATATATATATATATACACACATCTATATATATACACACACACATCTCTATATATACACACATCTCTATATATACACACACATCTCTATATATACACATATAGACACACACCTAATATATATACACACACACATCTCTATATATACACACACACATCTCTATATATACACACACATCTCTATATATACACATATAGACACACACCTAATATATATAGACACACACATCTCTATATATACACACACACATCTATATATATATATATATATTACACATAGACACACACCTAATTATATATACAGTTGTGTTCAAAATGATTCAACCCCCAATGCTGTAAAGGGTTTTAGGGAATTTAGTGACATTTGTAATTGTATTCAGAATGAAATCCTACAAGGACTTTTTAAAGAACCATATGCAACTAAAATGACATCAATTGGTTTTGTAATACAGTAGTAAATGTTTCTTTTGTGAATTCTTCATTGACACAATTATTCAACCCCTTAAAGACTACCACTCTGAAGAACAGAGGTTCCTTCAAGTGTTTTCAATCAGGTATTGAAAACACCTGTGGATGTCACGGAGCAGCAATAAAGCATAATAAGCACCAATTAGGCAGCTTTAAAATGACTGTGATACTCAGCTCCTTCTAGACATTTACTGGTGTGGTTACAAACATGGTGAAGTCAAGAGAATGGTCCAGGAAGACAAGAGAAGAGGTGATTACTCTTCACAGGAAGGGCAATGGCTATAAGAAGATTGCAAAGATGTTAAACATACCAAGAGAGACCATAGGAAGCATCATTCGCAAATTCAAGGCAAAGGGCACTGTTGAAACGCTACCTGGTCGTGGCAGAAAGAAGATGCTGACTTCGACTGCTGTGCGCTACCTGAAGCGTAGAGTGGAGAAAAGTCCCCGTGTGACTGCTGAGGAACTGAGAAAAGATTTGTCAGATGTGGGTACTGAAGTTTCAGCTCAGACAATACGGCGCACACTGCGTAATGAAGGCCTCCATGCCAGAACTCCCAGGCGCACCCCTTGCTGTCTCCAAAGAATAAGAAGAGTCGACTGCAGTATGCCAAAAGTCATGTGGACAAACCACAGAAGTTTTGGGATAGTGTTCTGTGGACTGATGAAACAAAATTAGAACTGTTTGGGCCCATGGATCAACGCTATGTTTGGAGGAGGAAGAACAAGGCCTATGAAGAAAAACACCTTGCCTACTGTGAAGCATGGCGGGGGGTCAATCATGCTTTGGGGCTGTTTTGCTTCTGCAGGTACAGGGAAGCTTCAGCGTGTGCAAGGTACCATGAATTCTCTTCAGTACCAGGAGATATTGGATGACAATGTGATGCAGTCCGTCACAAACCTGAGGCTTGGGAGACGTTGGACCTTTCAACAGGACAATGATCCCAAGCATACCTCCAAGTCCACTAGAGCATGGTTGCAGATTAAAGGCTGGAACATTTTGGAGTGGCCATCGCAGTCACCTGACTTAAATCCGATTGAGAACCTCTGGTGGGACTTAAAGAAAGCAGTTGCAGTGCGCAAGCCTAAGAATGTGACTGAACTGGAGGCTTTTGCCCATGACGAATGGGCGAAGATACCCGTAGATGCTGCAAGACACTTGTGTCAAGCTATGCTTCACGTTTAAAAGCTGTTATAACTGTAAAAGGATGTTGTACTAAGTACTAAGATTGAATGTCACTTGGGGGTTGAATAAAACTGATAATGATGTGAGCACAGAAAAGACATTTGTGCTTATTTCATTATAAATGTTATGTTATATTTGTCTGACCTACACGTGCCTCTTTGATTTAATTGTAAGCAAGATGACTGAATGATCAAAATCAATGTCAAACTGGCCAAAACACTCAATTTCAGTGGGGGTTGAATCATTTTGAACACAACTGTATACACAGGCTCTCTCTATATACATACGCACACCTCTCTGTAGAGCGTATATATACATATACACATCTATATACACACTCACAAATAGTCAGATACATCTATCTACACACACATCTCTATATACACACATTTTTCTATACCCACATGCCGACACACACATCTACATATACACATACAGACAGTCACGTGTATCTCTAGATACATAGATATAGACACAACTATCCATACAATCGTATAAACACATCTATCTATACACACATACAGACACACACTCACATCTATATATACACACATATCTATATATATATACACACTCATACGCACACTTATGCTTCTATATATAAACTTATACACAAATATACAGTGGCAAGAAAACGTATTTGAACCTTTTTAGAATGAGTTGGTTTTCTGCATGAATTGATGATAACAGGTCATCTCCAAAACACAGATAAAACACTCACACTAACACACAAAACCACACACAGGACCACACTCAGACATTCAGGCGCAAACAGAACCATGTGGACACACAAATCGCACAAGCATGCAAACACACACATGCACGTGCAGACCCAAGACACACATAAGTGAACACAGACACAAAACAAACCACACTCAGGACCACACTCAGACATGCAAACAGAACCACGTGGACACACACACAAAGCAGCACAAGCATGCAACACACACACACACACAAGGTCGGATATGCATCTCAGGAGCCTGTAGGCATAAAAATGTGGAGCGCCCCCCCCCCACAATAAAATAAACATGGCATAATGACTTTTCAAATTTTCCTTTTGGGACAAACTAAAGAAATAAAGATAAAAAAAACTGAATATCAGTTTCTCTCTGCGTCAAATGAAAAGAAGGAGCAGAATCTGTTGCGTTAGTTGAGTTATTGCAGCAGCATTGTTTGTTTTATATATAAAAGCACATATTGCCTCTGCCGTAGAAACAGATAAAAAATACTTTTAGCATTTACTTTTATTCAGTTTTTTATTTTTACACATTACATGGTCATGTTTGTATCATTAGACCAGACTCTGAGCTTTCCAATGACACTCACTTAACCTTGTGCGCTGTACAATTCAGAGATGCAAGTTCCAAAGTCCCCCTGTGTCTCCTCACTGCAGCGCCACGGCCTAGGCTGTCGATGAAACAATGCGTTGTATCATTAGCTCCACACTTGCTGGCAGTGCGGGAAATGAGAAGGTGAGTTATTGCAGCATCACTGTGCACTTTAGAATTGTAAACTGAATAATAAAGCTGCATAGAAAGAAAAAAAGAGCAACAATATTTATTTTGCTGTTCTATTTTTAAATACGTCTAACCTGGTTATATTTGATATCACTGGAAAGGCCATAATCTGACCTTTCCAATGATACCTCATGTGTCCCTCTAGCCCTTAGGGCTCCAGAGATACAGTGATCTAAACGATTGAGAGAAAAAAAGTTGTTTTTTTTTTACAGAACAAGGCGCCCCCTTGTGGCAGGATCCTGTAGTCGCATGCCTACTCTGCCTAGTTATAAATCTGTCCCTGCACACACATGATTGTGTATACTAAAAACACAGGTAAGTACACACACACACACGCACACACACATACACACGAAAACACAAATGCGCAAACAAAATCAGACAAACAGGTACAAACAGAACCACGTGGACGCACTCACAAAGGAACACAAGCGTGCAAACACACACATGCGCAGACATGCTCATGTATACCCAAAACACAGATAGGTATAGACAAAAAATACACAGACATGCAGGCGCAAACAGAACCAGATGGATACACACACAAAGTGACACAAGCATGCAAACACACACACATGTTCACACATGCTTACTCATGTATACTCAAAACACAGATAAGTACACACACACACACACACACACACACACACACACACACACACACCACACACACACACACACACACACACACACACATATGCAGAAAAAGGACCAAACTCTGACGTGTAGGCGCAAAACGGACCACGCGGACACACACGCAAAGAGACACAAGCATACAAACACACACACACTGAGCCACGTGCATAGAAGAACACACACAGACACAGGAGTCCACACGCACACACGCTGTCATCTAGCCATGCTGCTTCTCCCTCGCTCCCTCCCCTGCGAGCTTCAGCAAACTGCATTAGGATCTGTTACAGCATCAGCCTCAAAGCCTCTTGGCGGAGAATCGGAGGAGAGAAGCAGCGTCTCCCGGCTCGCTCCTCTCTCCCAGACCAGGGCGGATGGATTAAGGGAGAGGAGAAGATCACATCTCGGCGTCCGTACCTGGGACCCCCTGCCCGGAACAGCCTCCGCTCCCCATCGCCTGGTGGGACCGGGGAGACGATGAGGAGAGATGGGCCAGGCTTGTGGGCATTCCCTCCTGTGCCGGACCCAGCAGTACCAGCCCGCAGCGTCGGACATGTGAGTGCTGGCCTCTTCCGCATGTAACGTGCCCCGAGGGACAAGTGGGGGCGCCTGGAGCGGGGGGACGTGACAGGCACCAAAGAGTGAAGTTGAACGATGTGACCGCACCGGAGGGATGGTCGGGAATCTGTCCGTATCGGCACTCGGGGCCCGGCACGTGTCGGCATGCATGTGGGGTAAAGGGGACGCGCACCATATCGACACACAACACACTGACGCCGCTCTAAGTGCTACTGCTGGGGGGGGGATAATGGGTAAAAAAAAGCCCTAAAACCTAAAGTGCAGGTGCTCACCGCCACAAAAATACCAAAATACACAGTAAAACTCTGCCGATACCGTCCCATAAGACCGGGGGGGGGCGCTTTATCATAAAGTTCTGGAATTGAGAAAATCCGCCGTTTTAATGAATAATAAGATGACGCGCGCCGACACGCACTTTGTATCCCAGGTTGTATCGCACGTCGTAGCGCACGTTGTATCGCACATTGTATCGCACGTCGTATCGCACGTCGTATCGCACATTGTATCACACGTCGTATCGCACGTCGTATCGCACGTTGTATCGCACGTCGTATCGCACTTTGTATTGTATCGCACGTTGTAACAGGCCAGACGGCGACCTGCAGTTATGTGAGGGGTGTGAGTAAACAGGGGGTAGCCCCCCCAAAAAAACAACCTGAGACAAGACTTAATCAATAATAAGCTGCGGCCACCTTAACCCTTTCCACGCCGGATTGGGTAAACAGTTAACCCGTGTCAGCGGGATGCGACGGGCGATCGCTGCTGATGTAACTAACGGCAGCAATTAGTAACAGCCGCCTGTAGAGCGGGATCGATGCGGGACGTCGGGCGACTCAACGGCAACAAGTCCAAGCTGCATTAGGAGATTTAAAAGAAGGAAGAAAGACGCTCCTGTACACAGCGCTGTGTGTATCTGTATACCGATACGAGATATCTATCTATATGTATCTATATATCTGTATCTATGTCTATATGTCTCTGTAGCTGTATCTATCCGTCTGTATCTATCTGTATCTATCCGTATCTATCTGTATCTATATATCTGTATCTGTATCTATCTATCTGTATCTATCTATCTGTATCTCTCTATCTGTATCTATCGGTATCTATCTGTATCTATCTGTATCTATCTATCTGTATCTATCTGTATCTATCTGTATCTATCTGTATCTATCTGTATCTATCTGTATCTATCTGTATCTCTCTATCTGTATCTATCTATCTGTATCTGTATCTATCTGTATCTATCTGTATCTATCTGTATCTATCTATCTGTATCTATCTGTATCTATCTGTATCTATCTGTATCTATCTGTATCTATCTGTATCTATCTGTATCTATCTATCTATCTATCTGTATCTATCTATCTATCTATCTGTATCTATCTGTATCTATCTGTATCTATCTGTATCTATCTATATCTATCTATATCTATCTATATCTATCTATATCTATATATATCTATCTGTATCTATCTGTATCTATATCTGTATCTATATCTATATCTATCTATATCTATCTATATCTATCTATATCTATCTATATCTATCTGTATTTATATATATCTATCTGTATCTGTATCTATCTGTATCTATCTGTATCTGTATCTATCTATCTGTATTTATATATATCTATCTGTATCTGTATCTATCTATCTGTATCTATCTATCTATCTGTATCTATCTATCTGTATCTATCTGTATCTATCTATCTATCTGTATCTATATCTATCTGTATCTATCTGTATCTATCTGTATCTATCTGTATCTATCTGTATCTATCTGTATCTATCTGTATCTGTATCTATCTGTATCTATCTGTCTGTATCTATATATATCTATCTGTATCTATATATATATCTATCTGTATCTATCTGTCTGTATCTATATATATCTATATATATATCTATCTGTATCTATGTATCTGTATCTGTCTGTATCTGTCTGTATCTGTCTGTATCTGTCTGTATCTGTCTGTATCTGTCTGTGTCTGTCTGTATCTGTCTGTATCTGTCTGTATCTATCTATCTATCTGTATCTATATCTATCTATCTGTATCTATCTGTATCTATCTGTATCTATCTGTATCTATCTGTATCTATCTGTATCTATCTGTAGCTATCTGTATCTATCTGTATCTATCTGTATCTATCTAAATCTATCTGTATCTATCTATCTGAATCTATCTGTATCTATATGTATCTGTATCTATCTGTATCTATCTGTATCTATCTGTATCTATCTGTATCTATCTGTATCTATCTGTATCTATCTAAATCTATCTGTATCTATCTATCTGAATCTATCTGTATCTATATGTATCTGTATCTATCTGTATCTATCTGTATCTATCTGTATCTATCTGTATCTATCTGTATCTATCTGTATCTATCTAAATCTATCTGTATCTATCTGTCTGTATCTATCTGTATCTGTATCTATCTCTCTATTTGTATCTATCTATTTATCTGTATCTACGTATTAAGATCCTATAATAAGGTGCGATACCACATTATAAACCCTTGTATTTGAACTTAACGCATTCCCAGGTAACGTTTCAAGATCTTTAGAAATAAAGAGTAACACACGTGGTGCTCACCAGAACACTATAGCTTTATGATTGCTTCACTTTTTTGGCAGATGCTCATATAGAGAAAACTCATATTTTTCTAATATACTGTATGTATCTATATTTATACCTTGTGTTATATCTATATTTATACTGTGTGTGAGCACAGATTGTGGGATGTTGTATATGCACTGCTGTGCACACGTGTTGGTTAAGGGACTCGGTGACCATGTGACTTCAGGAAGCGCTCATGATTGGGTCGCTGCATATTTAAAAACCCTTTCATTCTTTGCTCTTAAATAATGGGGTAGATTCCGCTGACGGCTTCTGCACTATTCTTTTTTTATACATTCTAGGTGATTTTCCTCCCTTTTCCCCCTCGTCGCGTGCTGCTGCTCCTCCTCTTCGGCTCAGGGTTTCCCAACACTGGACGTCCCTGAAGCTTTTCTGTGCAGTTTGTGCTCCTATACAACTTGTGTAGTGTAGAAGCCGCACTTTGCGCAGCGCTACGGGACTCACACACTGCGCAGCGCTACGGGACTCACACACTTTACGTACACAAGTTCCGTAGCGCCTGCACAGAGCGATGGGTCGGAGCTGCACGCGCATGCACAGATCTGATCCATCGCTGCCTCTCTGAGAACACTCGCTACAGTGATTGGTCTCACAGGGTGACATCACCCGCTCTCTGTGTGTGACATCACTTGTGACCGATCTGGTGACCAGTAGCCAGGAAATTCAAAATTCCGGCTGCCGGTGACACTGGGTGAGGTGCAGGAAATGCCTCCACTTCACCCTGCGAGTTCACCAAATTGGGGGAGCTGGGTCTTTCTGCCGCTTTATTTAGGAAGTCAAGCTTGCACCCCGTATGGCGGCACAAGGTGCCCGTCCCGGCAGAGAGAGGGGGTTAATGGGAGTTGGATGGAGAGGCAGCGTGGGAAATAGATGGTGGGGGGGGGCAGGAGGTGCTGCTCGGCGCAATCTGTGCCGCTAAGTGACCAGGAAACGGCTGATCCCCGGCTCGCATGGAGCAGTGCGCGGCGCCCGGCTCTGCCAAGACGTCGTTTGCTGTTATTTAGTTTTGTTGTTTTCTCTGGATATTAATACAAACTGTGTAAATCACACGGCGAAGCGACTACCCCCCCCCCCACCCCAACTTATTCTCTGCTCGCAGCGCTGACGCACACCTCATTAATTATTAACGAGCGCTCGGCGGGCAGGAGAGCCACCCGGACACCGGCCAGGCTGACTGGCTATTATGGTTAAACCGAGACAGGGCAGAAAGTGATGACACTAATACCTGGGTAAATGATATGGACAAGCACCGGTACATGCACTGACACACAGAACCCACAAGCACCGGTACATGCACTGACACACAGAACCCACAAGCACCGGTACATGCACTGACACACAGAACCCATAAGCACCGGTACATGCACTGACACACAGAACCCACAAGCACCGGTACATGCACTGACACACAGAACCCATAAGCACCGGCACATGCACTGACACACAGAACCCATAAGCACCGGCACATGCACTGACACACAGAACCCATAAGCACCGGCACATGCACTGACACACAGAACCCATAAGCACCGGTACATGCACTGACACACAGAACCCACAAGCACCGGTACATGCACTGACACACACACAGAACCCACAAGCACCGGTACATGCTCTTTTGCTGCTGATGGATGATGAGAGTGGTATTCTTTACAGCACACACTTCTTGTGGTCGGGCCCTTCTGTCAGACCAGAGCGCAAACTCCAACAACAGAAAACCGAAAGAACTGGACCAGGAAAATCCAAAATAACAGGAAAAACAACTAGACCCAAGGACACCCTGACCAGACCCAAGAGACTGGACACCCTGACCAGACCCAAGAGACTGGACACCCTGACCAGACCCAAGAGACTGGACACCCTGACCAGACCCAAGAGACTGGACACCCTGACCAGACCCAAGAGACTGGACACCCTGACCAGACCCAAGAGACTGGACACCCTGACCAGACCCAAGAGACTGGACACCCTGACCGGAGCCAAGAGACTGGACACCCTGACCGGAGCCAAGAGACTGGACACCCTGACCGGAGCCAAGAGACTGGACACCCTGACCAGACCCAAGAGACTGGACACCCTGACCAGACCCAAGAGACTGGACACCCTGACCAGACCCAAAAGACTGGACACCCTGACCAGACCCAAAAGACTGGACACCCTGACCAGACCCAAGAGACTGGACACCCTGACCAGACCCAAGAGACTGGACACCCTGACCAGACCCAAGAGACTGGACACCCTGACCAGACCCAAGAGACTGGACACCCTGACCGGACCCAAGAGACTGGACACCCTGACCGGACCCAAATGACTGGGCACACCGACCAGACCCAAAGGACCGAACACACGATTAGATCCTAATGATTGGACGGCTGGAGCCTCTATCCAGTCGGTCGGTGTGCTCGGTTCGGCTCGGCCTGTTCCTGTTTGTTGTTTGAGCCTTTTTTCTGCATTTTGTTGATTTTCTAATTTTTCGATAATATCTCGCTCCGCCCAGTGGTGTATTTAGGTTTTGTGCTGCCCTAGGCCTGACTAAACTCGTGCACCCCCTAATTTAAATTTGAGGCACCCCCTCCTGTCAAGAGCACACCTCTTCCTGGTGTAGCGCTCACTCCCGGAGGAGCCACTGAAATTGAACCTCGGGTCAGTCTCCCCGCACTAGGGAATAAATATACTCCAGCACCGTCGTGGATTTTATAAATTATATAGTTTACTAGAATAGATGTCATATAATGAATAACACGGCGTTCGTATATTTTTACAGTACTTCGTAATACGGGAAACGCGTAGCGGAAAAGAAATACGAGGCTTCGTAATTCGAGGAACGCGCAGCGGAAAAGAAATACGATGCTTCGTAATTCGAGAAACGCGCAGCGGAAAATAAATGAAAAAGTATCTTTAACCCCTTTGTGATTGGGGAGTGAGTCCCGCACAGGTTATGTCCCGGAATGTACGTGTGTGTGTGTGTTATGGTACCCGGGTACACTATTCAACTGGCCAGTGAATTGCTTAAGAGGTATCTTCGACTAGTCAAGTTGGGGCCCTGTGGGTTTTGGAAACAAACAGCAGCGTGCTTTCTTGGTTTTACAATGGCCTAGAAGGCCTCTCACCCATCCGCCAGATACTTGAGGCTCCGCTTGACCCAGGACGTCTTTCCGCTCGATATTGACTGGGCTCTCTTGGCTTCTGGATCCGCTGTCTGGCTTTCTGCTCTTGCCGCGACTTGTCCAGCTTACCGCCTGCTCTCCCAGTCCGATCGACCTGCGGTACTCCTCACTCGGGGTCCTCCGGCTTCTTCAATAGCAGCTTGGGTAATTGTCACGGTGTCCGCGGCCCCCCCCGGCGGCCTGGCAGCGGCTTCCTCGCTGCCGCTGGCCAGGCGCCGAGTGATATCGCGGAACGCTTCCGCACACGTGGGACGCCGGGGGCGGGGCCAGGCGCATGACGCGGACCCGCCGAGTTTAAAACCCGGCTTCACATTCTCACTGGTGCCCTGACGTGGTAGTTACTTCCCGCAGAGCTCTTGTATTCTGTTGATAATTATTGGCTATTCTGTGTATTGACCTTTGGCATTTGGCAAACTGACCATTCTGTGTACCGACCCTGGCATTGGCAAACGAACCATTCTGTGTACCGACCCCTGGCATTGGCAAACGAACCATTCTGTGTACCGACCCCTGGCATTGGCAAACGAACTTTTTCTGTGCATAACCCCTGGTATTGGCGTTTACTCTTCTATCTTGGTATTGAGGTCAGTCTGTGTGGCATCCTAAGCACGCATCAGACTACCTCTTCTATTATTTAGGTCTTGGAAGAGCCAACCATTCTAAGGTCTTGTGTTACCCTCCTAGTATCGTTCTTTGTGTATACCTATCTTGACGTATACTGTATCTGTCTAGACGTGCCGACCACTCTAAGGATCGGAAGGGTAGTGAGCGGCCTGCGTAAAGGGACCACCATCTTGGTAACCAGAGGGATCCGTGACATTACGTCAGGGCCAATGGATCCCGCAGACCTCTTCTTCTCAGTTGACAAGAATTGCAGCTCGACAAGAAGAGCAGGACCACAGGATGGACCAGATTGCTCTTGCTCTGCAAACCCTGTTGAATCGATCCACTACTGGTACTGGCTGCAAGTCCTCCAGAACCAGTATTGCCTAGGGCCAGTTCGGCCTCACCCGAGGGGTGTAGGCTCAGTATGAAGGCACCCGTACGCTATGATGGTACGCCTAACTTGTGTCGGGTTTTTTGACCCAACTGGAGATTCTATTCGAGAACAATCCAGGGTCCTGTGTATCCGATAAAGCCAAAGTAGGCTACCTAATTAACCATTTAACTGATAAAGCGTTACTGTGGGCCACGCCATTGTGGGAAACAAAAAGCCCATCATATATGACTATGAGGGTTTTACCTCTGAACTAAAACGTACGTTTGATCCCTCTAGAAGGGCCACCAATGCAGGCAGGTCCTTATTCCACATTAAGCAAGGTAATAGGAGAGTCTCCGACTATGCCATAGAATTTAAGACCTTGACTTCTGAGGTACACTGGCCTAACGACGTTTTAACCTTGGCGTTTACCGAAGGCCTGAACGAGGCTTTGATGTTTGAGCTGGCTCCCTTGAAGTTGCCAGAACATCTGGACCATTTGGTTGATTTCTGTATTGCCATGGACGACCAAATTAGGGACAGGAGGCATTCTAGAGACAGACCCAGAAGGGTTTTGCCTCCTTTACCCTTGGTACCCAGACACACCAGTACGTCAGGTACTCCAGAGCCAGAAAGAACCGATCTACCGGTCGTGGAACCCATGCAGATAGGTAGAACAGGTATTTCAGAGGCTGAGAGAACTCACAGAAGGGAAAGGGGGCTCTGTTTTTACTGTGCCGGGGCAGGGCATTTTCGTCTTCAATGTCCTCAAAGACCCAGGGTGGCAGGGGTGACACTGGCAAGCCGGGCCAGAGAACACCTACTAGCCAGGTAATCGGTTCGCTCTATGCCTCCTTTGTTGATAACGAAAAAAAAAAACCGGATTCTGGTGCCCATCTCCTTAACCTGGGAGGGGGTGCACCTCGAGACTGAGGCGTTCCTAGACTCTGGAGCCTCAGGTAATTTTATGGATAGAGTGTTTGCCTCCAAGAACCTCATGCCTCTAGTTCTCAAAGAAAGACCTCTAATGGTGGAGGCCATAGAACGGGAAACCCTTGTCATGTCCCCATATCACCCACGACACTATAGAGGTATGCATGAAAACAGGAGTGTTGCACCGGGAAACCATACGATTCCAGATTATTGACTCTCCCTCATGCCCGTCGTCCTAGGGTTTCCATGGTTGACTGAGCATAACCCGGTGATTGATTGGGTCCAGAGAGACATAAGATGTTGGGGTCCCAGTTGCCAGTTGAAATGCATGGGCAGGGTCACTGTTATTGGTAGCCTTAATATCGCCACAGCACCTCCTTTATCCACAGTAGTCCCTGACTGTTATCAGGCATTAAAGGAGGTTTTTTCGAAGGCCAGGACTGAGGTTTTACCACCACATCGCCCGTTATGACTGTGCCATAGAGCTACTCCCCGGTACTATGCCTCCCAGAGGACATGTATACCCCTTGTCGCAAAAGGAGAACGATATTATGGAGGAATATATAAAGGAGAATCTTGAGCGTGGATTCATTAGACGGTCCTCCTCCCCAGCAGGAGCTGGTTTCTTTTTCGTCTCCAAGAAAGAGGGAGACTTGCGACCATGCATTGATTATAGAGGTTAAACAGAATAACCATAAGAAATGCATATCCCATACCCCTTATAACAGAGTTGTTCGACCGACTGAAAGGGGCCCGTATATACACGAAGCTCGATTTACGCGGGGCCTACAATCTGATAAGGGTGAAAAAGGGGCACGAGTGGAAGACGGCTTTTAATACGCGTAGCGGGCATTACGAATACCTGGTAATGCCCTTTGGGTTATGTAACGCGCCAGCTGTGTTTCAGGATCTCATAAATGACACCCTAAGGGATTTTCTGCAAACATTCGTCATAGTGTATCTCGATGACATCCTGATATACTCTCCAGATAAGGAGACCCATCACGCCCATGTGCAACAAGTGTTAAGGAGACTATTGAAGGCCGGCTTATACTGCAAATTAGAAAAGTGCCTATTTGATAGAGAGATGGTGCACTTCCTTGGGTATATCATAACCCCTGAGGGGTTTCAAATGGATCCTGGTAAATTGTCGGCAATCCTCGACTGGCCCCTACCCCAAGGGCTTAAAGCCATCCAGAGGTTTCTAGGTTTTACCAACTATTATCGAAGGTTCATTAAAGACTTTTCGACCTTGGTAGCTCCTCTCACGGCCATGACTAAAAAAGGGGTGGGAAATCAGAAGTGGACACCCCAGGCCAGGCAAGCCTTCGAGGTCCTCAAACAGGCATTCACGACTGCCCCTGTTCTCCGACATCCTGATCCAGCTCTGCCCTTCCAACTCGAGGTTGACGCCTCCGAACTCGGTCTTGGAGCAGTCTTGTCCCAAAGGCGGGCACCGATAAACCTTTGCATCCATGCGGCTTCTATTCCGGAAGTTGTCTCCGGCCGAGAGAAACTATGACATCGGTAATAGAGAGTTGTTAGCAGTTATCGCAGCCTTGGCAGAGTGGAGATACTTATTAGAGGGATCTACGGACCCAATCGTTATCATAACTGATCATAAGAATCTCACTTACATTGGAGACGCGAAACGATTGAACGCCAGACAAGCGAGATGGTCTTTGTTTCTTTCAAGTTTTAATTTCATCCTCACATATAGACCTGGGTCAAGAAACATTAAAGCAGATGCGTTATCTAGACAGTATGAATCCTATGAACATAACGTTCAGGATCAACATCCCATTGTACCTCAGGAGAGGATTATAGCCTCTACCACGATTAGTGTCTCATCCCCTCTGATGATCCGATTGCAGACTGTCCAAGATAAGGCTCCGGGGGGGAGCCTCCCGCGAAGCTCTTTGTACCTGAGAAGGAAAGAGAAGAAGTCCTTAAGATTTACCATGACAATAAAACCTCTGGGCACATGGGGATCACCAAAACAGTGGCTAGCATCCGAAAACTGCTATGGTGGCCCACGATGCGCCGGGATATTAAAGATTACATAGCCGTGTGCGAGGTATGCACAAGAAATAAGAGTCCTAAGACAGCGCCCATTGGTTTACTCCAGCCCCTGCCTATCCCGAACGACCATGGTCGCAGATAGCCATGGATTTTATAGTAGAGTTACCCGAGTCCAAAGGGAATACTGTTATACTCACGATTATAGATCGCTTTTCCAAAATGGGTCACTATGTTCCTCTTCGGAAGCTACCGTCAGCAGCCGAGCTGGTGCCCATTTTCATCGCCAACGTGGTCCGCATACACGGTATCCCTCTTGGGATTGTTTCTGATAGGGGGACCCAGTTTGTCTCCAGATTCTGGAGGGGGTTCTGCAAGAATGTGGGAATAGACCTGTCCTTCTCCTCGGCCTATCACCCCCAAACGAACGGAGCAGCAGAAAGGGCCAATCAAAATGTTGAGAAGTATCTCAGGTGTTTCATATCTGAACGACAGGATAATTGGTCAGACCTGCTACCTTGGGCCGAGTATGCCCTAAACAGTGCCGTGAGTGAAGCCAGTGGTCATTCCCCTTTCTTCACGGTTTACGGATTTGATCCTCCCGTGCTTCCCACTGCATTTCCTGATACCGCAATTCCTGCTCTGGATGAGCACTTGCGTCATTGACTGAGACCTGGGGGAGGGTTAAACAGGCACTGGAGAGGAGCAGTATTGTCCAGAAAACGAAGGCCGATAGACGTAGGGGACCAGCACCTGTGTATCAAGTCGGGGACAGGGTTTGGCTTTCGTCGCGAAACATTAAGCTCTTAGTGCCATCGATGAACTAGCCCCCAGATACATAGGCCTTACAAGATACTGCGGCGACTCAACCCGGTCTCCTATGCCTGGCACTGCCCTCCCATATCAGGATACACAACGTGTTCCACGTGAGCCTTTTAAAACCGCTTTTGTGTAATCGGTACACCAGGGCCCGTGTCCGCCCTCCTCCGGTCTCTGTGGAGGGCGAGGAGGAGTTTGAAGTTAAGGCCATTCTGGACGCCAGGGTTTCTAGGGGGGTCCTTCAGTACTTAGTGGACTGGGTGGGCTACGGTCCGGAGGACCGCTCTTGGCTTCCGGCTACTGAGGTTCATGCCCCTCGCTTGGTGAAGCCTTCTATTTGGCTCATCCCTGTGCCCCTGGGGTCGTCCAGTGGCCGCCCGTAGAGGGGGGGTTCTGTCACGGTGTCCGCGGCCCCCCCCCCGGCGCCTGGCAGCGGCTTCCTCGCTGCTCGCTGGCCAGGCGCCGAGTGATATCGCGGAACGCTTCCGCACACGTGGGACGCCGGGGGCGGGGCCAGGCGCATGACGCGGACCCGCCGAGTTTAAAACCCGGCTTCACATTCTCACTGGTGCCCTGACGTGGTAGTTACTTCCCGCAGAGCTCTTGTATTCTGTTGATAATTATTGGCTATTCTGTGTATTGACCCTGGCATTGGCAAACTGACCATTCTGTGTACCGACCCCTGGCATTGGCAAACGAACCATTCTGTGTACCGACCCCTGGCATTGGCAAACGAACCATTCTGTGTTACCGACCCCTGGCATTGGCAAACGAACTATTCTGTGCAAACCCCTGGTATTGGCGTTTACTCTTCTATCTTGGTTTTGAGGTCAGTCTGTGTGGCATCCTAAGCACGCATCAGACTACCTCTTCTATTATTTAGGTCTTGGGAAGAGCCAACCATTCTAAGGTCTTGTGTACCCTCCTAGTATCGTTCTTGTGTATACCTATCTTGACGTATACTGTATCTGTCTAGACGTGCCGACCACTCTAAGGATCGGAAGGGTAGTGAGCGGCCTGCGTAAAGGGACCACCATCTTGGTAACCAGAGGGATCCGTGACAGTAATCTTGTGGATCACAGGGTCTCCCTTTGGTAAGGCTGAATGACCCGATCTGTAACTCCGTTAGGCCACACCTGTGCTCCGGCCTGGTCACTGTTACGTTCTGCAGCACTGTGTCTTGTCTCTCTCACTCCCTGGCGCGCTCTGCCAGCTCTCTCCACGAGGCTCCGGATGTCAGTCTCTGTGTCCCACCCACTTCCTGTGTCCGTTCTCAAAGCATGCCGGGAAATGTAGTCCCAATGTAATATTCAGTGTCTCACATTGCGCTTGTCTCCCTCCGGTGGCCAAAAATAGGTACTGCCACAATAAGGAATTAAACACAGCGCTACACTGGTTAATCCCCACCCTTCCTCTTTAAGCTCCACCTTTTCCTCTTAGAGCTCCGCCTTTTCCTCTCTTTATATTAAAAGTGGATACCAAGTGCCTACTTGTATATTTTGTATACCATTTCAAATGTATCTATTGAGATAAATAAAATTATGAAATGTTTAAATCAAGCATTTTTACAAAGAACAGCCACGCATGCCAAAGTATACTGGAACACAGGCCTCTCTAATTGTTGAACAATAAAAATCCACAGAAACGTGCACTGCATATGAACGTATCACAGAGCTGTACAGCAATAAAACTCACAGTAATGTGCAGTGTATGAGTGTACCCAGAGCTCCAGGGCAATAAAACTCACAGTACATGCAGTGTGTATCACAGAACCCACAGCAATAAAACTCCCAGCAAGCAATGTTGGTGTGTGTCAGCGTAATCAGAATCCACAGCAATAAAAATTCCAGCAATGCAATGTGCAGTGTGTATGAGTGCATCAGAATCCACTGCAATAAAACTCCAGCAATGCAATGTGTGGTATGTGTCAGCGTATCAGAATCCACAGCAATAAAACTCCCAGCAATGCAATGTGCGGTGTGTATGAGTTCGCTGTCTTGGAGTTACACTTGACTCTGCTCTTTCCTTCATCCCCCACATCAAGTCTCTTTCCTCCTCCTGCCGATACCAACTGCGTAATATTTACAGAATTCGGCCATTTCTTACCGCTGTCGCCACAAAAACAACTCATACACGCCCTGGTAATCTCCCGACTCGACTATTGCAATAATCTCTTATCTGGCCTCCCTCTGTCCCACCTCTCCCCCCTACAATCCATCCTGAACGCCTCCGCCAGGCTAATTCACCTCACCCGCCGCTCTGTCTCTGCCGCTCCCCTCTGCGAGTCCCTTCACTGGCTCCCCATCCACTGCAGAATTAAGTTCAAAATCCTTATCCTTACCTACAAAAGCCTCACTAACTCAGCTCCCCACTACCTGTCCTCACTAATCACCAAATACACCCCAGCCGCTCCCTAAGGTCAAACAGCGACCTGCGCCTAGCTTCTCCCCGCATCACCTCTTCCCATGATATACTGCAGGATTTCTCACGCGCAGCCCCCACTCTCTGGAACGCTCTCCCTCGTACTGTCAGACTTTCCCCTAACTTCTCTTCCTTCAAAACGCTCCCTGAAAACATTCCTATTTAGGGAAGCCTACCACCCAACTCACTGACGCAACCATCAATCACTCTCACCTTACAGTCCTCTCCTCCTGTTTCCAACCCCAACCCTCCCAGATTGTGAGTTCCTACGGGAATAGGGCCCTCATCTCCTCCTGTACTGTTTGTCAAATGTTGTTCAATGTATTGTAACCCTGTCTATACTGTGCTTATTGTACAGCGCTGCGGAATATGCTGGCGCTTTATAAATAAAGAATAATAATAATAATAATAAAATCAGAATCCACAGCAATAAAACTCCCAGCAATGCAATGTGTGGTGTGTATGAGTGCATCAGAATCCACTGCAATAAAACTCCCAGCAAACCGAGTGTATATGAGCACACAGCAATTATTTATTCTACATTTACCGGCCTCTGTCCGCGGTAGGGCTGTGTGCAGAGTCAGCAGGGACTGTGTACAGACTCAGCAGGAGGCCCCTCCAGGCCACGTTAGGATCACGGCTGTGCCTGTGCGTGGAGCCATCTTGTCAGCAGTGGGGTGCCACTGCCAGAGGGTGCACCGTGGCTTTGATTCCCTTCCCGGTGGGTGTTCAGTCCAGAATAGAGTGACAGTCCATGTTAACGAAAGGGCGGGCAGCTGCGTGCATGCGTGTCATGTGGTTCAGCCAGTCAGGTGGTACTGAGACTCAGTACCACCTGACTGGCCGGACCGAGTGTGACCTGCACGCAAGCAGCCTCACCAGGAGCCAGGCAGCTCAATGACAAATTTCTATCACTGCAGTGCTGGTTAAGGAAAGGTCCACTTTAAACAGCAGTAAGCAGACAGGGCTTCATATTCTGCTGATAAACCCCCCTTTACCTGCCGTTTACTGTCATCTTCTCTCTTTGCACACAAATCACATCCCCCTCCCCTCTCCTAGAGCTGCTGCGAGGCAGGGGAGGAGCTATGGAGGGAGGAGAGGGGGATTTTTATTCTATTCGATTTTATTCCGAATGCAAACGCCATGCTCCGCTGCTCGTTGTTTGAGAACACAGCTCAAAGCTGACACACAGTGACAGTGGCACCTCCTAGTACCCCCTAATGACACCCCAATAATCACTGGTACCTGGGGCGGACCGCCCTCCGCCACTCCTCTAAGTACACCACTGCTCTGTGACATGCTCACACACAAGTTTGGCGAACTGCCAGCAAGTACGGTGCTGTTTGAAGGCAGTGCAAATCCCCATAGAGAAGTAATGGTTAATCTATTCAGAGAACACCAAACAGCAGAGAAATGGCAGTGAATGCCCTGATGTTCGGTGGTTTCAATCAGCAGGTTTATTCAGGCGAACCCCATAGGTTTCAATGTTAAAAATATTCCCGTTTTTTTATGCAATATCTAATAAACCGTTTATTATTTTAATCTGCAGTAAAAAGTCTTTATTTAGTTATTGATTTTTTTGTTGTACCTTTTTAATGATTTTTCAGAATTTTTTGGGCTAAATTCCCCCCCTTTTTTAATAGCGGTTCTTCTTTTTCTGTAACAGAACTTTTTATTATCAATCATAGGATCTTATATGTAAATTCCAGACATTTTCGTTCAGTAGTTCTTTTGAAAACAGCAGGCCACGGGTTTGCGGTGGCAGCATTCAGCGGCCGACTCCATGCACTTTGGGGACCCTGCGGTGAATGGTGAATTCACTGCAGGGTGGGGAAATTTTATTCCCCGAAGTGCAGGGAACTATAGAACACCAAAATGTTGGCGTCATTTCGGTGCTCTGTGAGTAACCCACTTAGTGGTGAGGTTTTTTGCTGCCCCCTGGAAAGTGAAAGCCTAGGCCTTGCCTACCCAGGACATACTTGAAAATTAGTGAAATCTCAATGTTTCCTTCCTGGTAAAATAGTTTTCAAAAGTAAAAAGAAGAAAAAAAAATATATTTTTTTTTTTTAGGGGTGGGGCCACCCAGCGGGCCGCCGCCCCCTGGAAAGTGCCGCCCTAGACCTGGGCCTTGTTGCCCTAGGCCAAAATACACCAGTGGCTCCGCCTCAGGCCGCAATCCCGGGACGGCCGCGCAGAGAGGGCGACAAAGCTGGAAAAATACATATATACAACATCTGGGCCACATATGCCCCGCACTGGCAATGAAGTGGTTAAGAGTACCTTTATATAGAGACACAAAGCTGTCTGCAGGGGGCGCTGTGAGCCAGCCGGCGCATGTGGAGATGCTGCGCACCTCGCTTGTGTTATCAGAGAGATATTCTAGCCGTGTCCCAAAATCCATTTTATATCCAATCAATCAAACCATGATTATCAGTAAACCTGCGATACGGCTTCTCCCATCATGCACCTGCCACCTTTATCATGTGATACCTCGCACTGCTGGTTTCCTGCCACCTCTTCTCTCTGTAAGCCCATATCAATCCCCTCCCCTCCATGTCCTCAGCACTGAATGGAGCAGCAGAACCCCCCCCCCCTGCTGTGATCCAGGGAGAGCGCATCAAGTGCTAAAATGCTTCTTTTACCAGACTGGATTAATTAAAGTGAAATTTAAAAAAAAACGTGGAATCAGCCGTTAACCCTGCGAGAGCCGAGGGCCAGGCAGAGGGTAAAGTTCTGTGCGTCCGCGCTTCATATCTATATTTCACTCAGTCTCTCTGATGTATGAATTCGGCATCGAGTCGCGCCGTGGCGGGCATGTCATTTACTGGTGCTGAAGGGGTTAATCAGCCATGCGTGCCGGAGATAAGACGAGTGTCAGCCGGTGACAAATGTTACTCTTCCCATATTTCTTTCATGCCCCGGGCAGCTCCCAGGATGCAATGCGTCAGGCGGGGCGGGGGATATCTGAGGATATTGGGCGGCGATGATTAATGTCCGGGGCTCATGACAGCAGCAGGGCATTATGGGATATGACAGCCAAAGCACCTTGGGTGCTAATGAGGGGCTGAGAACCTGTCAGAGAGAGTAAAAGGGACGTTCTGGCGGTTTCTTATCGTTCCCTGAATCGTTTCGGCTGTTAAATCAGACATTTTCCTCATTTTGCCCCCGTTATTCATTTCCTGCCTTTAGCGACTTGTCCCTATTGAAAAGAAAAGTCCGCGGACTTCTCCTGCGTGACTTAAAGGCACAGCATCACTAACCAGCGCCAGAATACATTCCTGCTTCTGCTCTGCACTGCTACTCGACTCGCAGCGACTGAGCTGCTATAGCAAAGAGCACAGAATTGGACGCAAAATTGCACCGAACAGTGAGTTTCCCCGTACGGTGACATTTCGTGGCCAGTCGGCTATTCAGAGAGCAGGCAGCTTGCCAAATATTGGCAAATTGCCAGTGAAATACGGTGCCTGTTCGGCAGCAATGAAATATGGTGCTGTTCGGTGGCAGTGAAATCCGGTGCCTGTTCAGCGGCAGTGAAATACGTTGCTGTTCGGCGGCAGTGAAATCCGGTGCCTGTTCAGCGGCAGTGAAATACGTTGCTGTTCGGCGGCAGTGAAATACGGTGCCTGTTCGGCGGCAGTGAAATCCCCCATAGAGAAGCAATGGTTAATCTATTCACATTGAACAGCAGAGAAATGTCAGTGAAATGCCCTGATGTTCAGTGGTTTCATTCGGCAGGTTTATTCAGGCGAATCCCATAGGCTTCAATGTTACAAATATTCCCGTTTTAACTCAATATCTAATAAACCGTTTATTAATTTAATCTGCAGCAAAAAAGTCTCTTTATTGATTTTTTTTTTGAGAATTTTTTAGGCATTTTTTCAGGGTTTTCAGCAAAAATTTTAATTCCAATTATTTTTACATGGCATTTTTTTTTTAATTCTGTAATAGACCTTTTTATTATTATTCATAGGATCTTAAAGGCATTTTTATGCAATTATTATTCTTTATTTATAAAGCGCCAGCATATTCCGCAGCGCTGAATGCAATAGTTATTTTTTGAATGCGTTTTAAAAGTTGAGTGTTTTTTTTTTTTCACCCCTGATAAAGCTTGTCAGCTTTCTCCGGCGGCTGTTCGGCAGTCTGGTGGGTGGTTGGCTTTTTTCAGATCAATTCGGCGGTCTGTTCGGCGGGTCGTCGGCTTTTTTCGGATCAATTCGGCAGTCTGTTGGCGGGTCGTTGGCTATTCTTCGGATCAATTTGGCGGTCTGTTGGCGGGTCATATGCTTTTTTCAGATCAATTCGGCGGTCTGTTGGCAGGTCATTTGCTTTTTTTGGATCGATTCGGCGGTCTGTTCGGTGGGTCGTCAGCTTTTTTCGGATCGATTCGGCGGTCTGTTTGGTGGGTCGTCAGCTTTTTTCGGATCAATTCGGCGGTCTGTTCGGTGGGTCGTCAGCTTTTTTCGGATCAATTCGGCGGTCTGTTGCGCGGGTCGTCAGATTTTTTTCGGATCAATTCGGCAGTCTGTTGGCGGGTCGTCGGCTATTCTTCGGATCAATTCGGCTGTCTGTTTGGCTTTTTTCGGATCAATTCGACAGTCTGTTGGCAGGTCATTGGCTATTCTTCGGATCAATTTGGCGGTCTGTTCGGCGGGTCATCAGCTTTTTTCAGATCAATTCGGCGGTCTGTTGGGGGGTCGTTGGCTATTCTTCAGATCAATTCGACGGTCTGTTCAGCAGCTCGTCGTCTTTTTTTCAGATCGATTTGGCAGGTTGTTGGCTTTTTTCAGATCGATTCGGCAGTCTGTTTAGCGGATAGTCGGATGCATTTGGCGGTTTTTGGATTGATTCTGCGGTTTTTAAGATGCATTCGTCGGGTCGATTCGCTACACTTCGGGGAACCCTGCGGTGAATGCTGAATTCACGGCCGGGTCAGCGAATTTAACTCACCAAAGTGAAACGAACGGGAGAGCACCGAAATGTCGGTGACATTTTGGTGCTCTCTAAATAACCCCTTAAGTGAAGCGCGTGCGTTTGCTTCCCGGCGTTTACACCCAACATATTATTCATTATAATGAGATATAAATATATATAAACCCCATAACAAACAGAATGTATGAAATAATCCGCATAGAGTGAGCGCGCTGCGAGTGGCGGCATAGAACGCGTTATTCGTAGCGACGCAGGAGATACTTTTATCAGCTCTGAGTAGGTTTAAAGTGCTAGCTCTTAAGCCCACTCAGGTGCATTCACTCATATGGACACCATGCGTCTCCTTTGATCCCAATAAGCATCACAATGCGCATTACGGAGACGGGGATATCGAAACAGTGGGTCCTTTCATCATCCCACGCCGAGGAGCGGGCGATACATCTCGACGCGGACATGGAACGCTGGGGTTGGGGAAAATAAAATTACTGCTGGACGCCAAAGTCTCATCTTCTGACGTGAACATGTAAAGAGAGCCGGGAGTGATCGGTGGTCAAATACCACCCAAATGCACAAATATAAAGCCCAGTGGCGTTCCCCTCATCCTCCGCAGCACCTGAGGCAGAGGGTGGTTAGTGATGACTTTAATTAAAGGAAAAGGAACGTCTCCCAGTCTGGATAAAAACACAACTTGCACCTAGCACAACACAAAGACCCTATTCCATGGCTCTGGTGGACAAACACAGACTCTAATGAACAAATCATGCGCGCCAGACATTAACCTTTAGGATCTCGCCTTCAATGTCTGTATTCCAACCAAGGCATTAAAGTCAGCCGGAGACGTTAAAATCTCTTAGTGAGTGTAACCGTAGCTCCCTTTGTGCCCTCACCCTCCTTGGCATCCTTGCCCACACTTGGAGAGGTGTGGACGCTTGACTTCTGCCAAGAGACCGTGGACCAATTTGGAAAGCCAATTCTCAAGGGACAATGGGCATGGGGGTCACCTAAAGGTTAATGAGTTAGAAATACTTTTATCTTGAAACTGTATTTTAGGAGTTAGTTTGTGTTACAGTTACAATGTAGACATAGTGTTCTCCTACCTGTTTGTTCTTTGATTAATCTGATGCTATGTGTTTGTTAATCCCATCTATTGTGTAACTAATTAGGTTTCAGTGTCTTGTCTAGGAATTCAACTCCCCTTCATGCAGACAATGTATTGGTTTGATTGTGTCATGTCACCCCCCCCCCTCTCTCTGCTGTCCAAAAAACTGCTCTCATTTTCATTAAAGATTCCCCTGCATTAAGCTGTGTCTGGTGTTTTGGGGAGAGATACATATGAATATACTGCACTCCCTCAAGTTCTGGCTGAGGGTTGTGAGAAGAGAAGCTGCTGCAGATCAGCTTGGCTGAAGAGAAGGGATGGACGCTGTAGCAGCTTCGGGTCCGGTCCACAAGCTGAAGAGCAGTGCACCCCAGTTGATGTTACAGTGAGACGTCATGCAGTGTGTGGAGCAGTGGAATTAGCGGCTGGCGCTGCTGAATGGATGCTTGCGCAGCTAATGCTCATTAACCCCCTGTGTGTGTATTTCAGCCCTGGTATAAACTTAACCCGAGCCGTAACAGCTCCATAGAATTCACCAGGGAAATTACACCCCGAGTCTAGGGGTAAATGCAAACAAGTCCCGTAGCCGCAATGTATTGCACGTCATGTGAGCGGAACATCAGGAAACGGGAAACTGTTACCATAAAATGTTGGCACAAAGATCTAGAAATCGTAGCTGGCGGCCACCGGGGACCAATGATGGGGAACCCCGATTTATGATCAAGAGACAGATCATGATGAGCGTGGGAAGCCACGGTACAGGGCTGTCATGCAAAAGTAATGGTCACCAATGGGAGATACGTCTCGTTTGCTCCGAATGATGGGAGTTTTAGTGCTGGACTAGCTGAGTGTGTGAGTTGCTGCCCAGAGTGGCTGTAACCTCAGCTGTCACGTAGCCCACAGGCCGGCGGAGCGAAGGCGGTTATGTTTATCTTTATTCTCCCGAGTTCTCGGGGAATGCCAGCAGATGGACGACGCAACTCCTCGATTTCCTCTTCATCTGAACAAATTCCTTTCCATGTTGCCCGACGCGTAGCAATCTGCCCCGGGGTCTCGGCAGCAGATGGACCGGCTCTGCTGAATTCTTCATCTCATATTCATCACAATCCGCTCCGATGTCTGAACCGTGAACGACAATAACGCAGATAAACTAGAAAAACACGGCCGATAATATAAAGAAACACAATGAAATAAAGGGACAGCAAGGCCGGCGATCCTACTCAGACACACCCTGCGCCCAGCCAGACACCCAACATGACGGCCGAAGGCTGGGAGAGGTGATGGTTATGAAGCGCATGCTCCCCAAATGCTCTTATTTAAGAGGACAGTACCTATCCTGGCCTGTGCCAAAATCCCATGCATTCTTCGATCTCCAATGTCCCTCTTATCAGGGGGCTCCTCCATATATTCAGGATGTGCGGGTGTCTTTTTAGGGGCTCCTCCATATATTCAGGGTGTGCGGGTGTCTTTTTAGGGGCTCTTCCATATATTCAGGGTGTGCGGGTGTCTTTTTAGGGGTTCCTCCATATATTCAGGGTGTGTGGGTGTCTTTTTAGAGGCTCCTCCATATATTCATGGTGTGCGGGTGTCTTTTTAGAGGCTCCTCCATATATTCAGGGTGTGCGGGTGTCTTTTTAGGGGCTCCTCCATATATTCAGGGTGTGTGGGTGTCTTTTTAGGGGTTCCTCCATATATTCATTGTGTGCGGATGTCTTTTTAGGGGTTCCTCCATATATTCAGGGTGTGTGGGTGTCTTTTTAGGGGTTCCTCCATATATTCATTGTGTGCGGATGTCTTTTTAGGGGTTCCTCCATATATTCATTGTGTGTGAATGTCTTTTTAGGGGTTCCTCTATATATTCATTGTGTGTGAATGTCTTTTTAGGGGCTCCTCCATATTGACATACATGGCCCCAATTTGTGATGTTGCCTCAACCTCCAATGCAGAGGTCTCACAATATATTGATAGTTTTCTAGTGAAACCTCCTTTCTTGGAGTTAGCGAATGACCTGCTGTCCTTCGTTCAATTGTAACAGGTGTCAGTACCCAGGGTGGATATCCCCGTGCATAAAGGCTCCCCCTCGTCATTAGTATCCCTAAGAAGTATGGATTTTTCTGGCCCAATACCACCCAGTCAAGAGATGGAGCTCCTTGAAGGGAGAACACAAAAGTTAGAATGGCTTTATTTTGAGTTTTCAATGGGACAACACACACAGGGGATGGGCAGATCAGCAAAGGTAAAAAACGCTCTTGCAATTCCACCCCCTCCCACACACACACACATCCTGGTGTAACAGACAAAGAATAGGTAAGGTGGCAGAGATATCTGGTTTAACTCAGTTCCTGGGGGTTAGATGGAAGCATGGAGAAACATCCAGGATACCAAAGGAACCATTAAGTACACATTACAATTAAAGTAAACAGCACAGTATATACAACATGACACTCTACAACATATTAAATCAGGGAATAATACAGCACAGACATTAGGGGACAGGACACAGAAAACACAAACACCCTGTTCCTACAATTGTAAGTACAGGATGATCTTAGCATTGGAAAGGGCTGGGGAACAACATGAGCACTGCAGTAACACCCACCAGGAACCACGTCCCACACCTCCCAAAAGTAATTCCAGGTCTAGGTGTCCGAGTCCTAAGTGACAACCGTCACAATAATCACAGATTTGTAAAATGGAGAAATTCTACAAAATGAAACGTCTGAATGAGACGCCTCTTGTCAACGGTACAGGCTTTTACTCATTTTGGGTGTGTCTCAGATCTCCAGTTTCTGGACCATGGAAAAATTCCAGGTCGGAGGTTGTCACCAGCTAATAACTCGTCAGGTCCCTTTTTCATTGTCTGTAATTTCCCGATGCCTGTGAAACGCATTGACACACGCACAGTGCAGATAACTTCTTCAGAATGGAGCAGGACATTTAGCTTTGCTTCATCTTCGTCTCAACCAGCAGATTGCGAAGTTGATAGTAGACATCACAGGAGCTTCAGCAGAACGCAGAGCGTGCAGCATTACAGAGCGATTCCCTCCAGCGCCGAGGCCTTGCTAAGTGTCTGTAAAAGCCACGCTGTGTTTCTGATGACAATCCATTTGTGGAATCAGATTTCCAGATTGTCTCCGCGATATCTCTGGGATCATCCATATTTATGAGTTACAGGCAACCGGATCATTACGGGATAATTAGAGGGGAGTTTGTGAAGCTGAATTTAAGGGAAAACACTAGAAATGGAAGCTAATTGGGGGGTGTCCGTTGTCTGGGGGGGGTTGAGACCTTTCTGTAAGTTTTCACGCAGTGGCCGATTGCTCCAGCTGCTTATTTGTTGACACAATGTTATCCCTGGAGGGTAGAGGAACGCTTCCTGATGCACCTTTGTATCGACATTATTTTGCAATGACAGAACACAGTACTTTTTTGATGGTGATTCCTCCAGTGTGGACCTGGTGCATCAGTGGTCGGCAACCATAGTCCTCTAGTTGTTTTGAAATTACATTTCCAATGAGTCTCTGCGAACCGAGTGTCTAGCTTTACAGAATACTACAAGTGCACATCTGGCTTCTCACAACACTGAGAGCTCATATCTAGCTCCACACAGTGCTGAGAGCTCACGTCTAGCTCCACACAGTGCTGAGAGCTCACATCTAGCTCCACACAGTGCTGAGAGCTCAAATCTAGCTCCACACAGTGCTGAGAGCTCATATCTAGCTCCAAACAGCGCTGAGAGCTCACATCTAACTCCACACAGTGCTGAGAGCTTACATCTAGCTCCACACAGTGCTGAGAGCTCACATCTAGCTCCACACAGTGCTGAGAGCTCACATCTTGCTCCACACAGTGCTGAGAGCTCACATCTAGCTCCACACAACGCTAAGAGCTCACATCTAGCTCCACACAATGCTGAGCGCGACATTTTTCTATGTTTCTATGTTTCTATGTAGCTCCACACAATGCTGAGCGCTCACATCTAGCTCCACACAGAGCTGAGAGCTAAAATCTAGCTCCACACAATGCTGAGAGCTCACATCTAGCTCCACGCCCAGCTCCACACAATGCTGAGCGCTCACATCTAGCTCCGCACAGTGCTGAGAGTTCACATCTAGCTCCACACAACGCTGAGAGCACACATCTAGCTCCACAAAGTGCTGAGAGCTCACATCTAGCTCCACACCCACCTCCACAAAATGCTGAAAGCTCAAATCTAGCTTCACACGGTGCTGAGAGCTCACATGTAGCACCACACAATGCTGAGAGCTCATATCTAGCTCCAGACAGTGCTGAGAGCTCACATCTAGCTACACACCCAGCTCCACAGAATGCTGAAAGCTCAAATCTAGCTTCACACAGTGCTGAGAGCTCACATCTAGCTACACACCCAGCTCCACACAATGCTGAAAGCTCAAATCTAGCTTCACACAGTGCTGAGCTCACATCTAGCTCCACACAAATGCTGAGAGCTCATGTCTAGCTCCACAGAGTGCTAAGACCTCACATCTAGCTCCACAGATTGCTGAGAGCTCAAAACTAGCTCCACACAGTGCTGAAAGCTCACATCAAGCTCCACACAGAGCTGAGAGCTCACATCTAGCTCCACACAGTGCTGAAAGCTCACATCTAGCTCCACACAGAGCTGAGAGCTCACATCTAGCTCCACAGAATGCTGAGAGCTCACATCTAGCTCCACACAGTGCTGAGAGCTCACATCTAACTCCACAGATTGCTGAGAGCTCACAACTAGCTCCACACAGTGCTGAGAGCTCACATATAGCTCCACACCCAGCTCCACACAATGCTGAAAGCTCACATCCAGCTTCACACAGTGCTGAGAGCTCACATGAAGCTTCACACAATGCTGAGAGCTCACACATAGCTCCACACAGAGCTGAGAGCTCACATCTAGCTCCGCACAGTGCTGAAAGCTCACATCTATCTCCACACAGTGCTGAGAGCTCACATCTAGCTCCACACAGTGCTGAGAGCTCACATCTAGCTCCACACAGAGCTGAGAGCTCACATCTAGCTCTGCACAATGCTGAGAGCTCACATCTAACTCCACACAGTGCTGAGAGGTCACATCTAGCTTCACACAATGCTGAGAGCTCACATCTAGCTCCATACAATGCTGAGCGCTCACATCTAGCTCCACACAATGCTGAGCGCTCACATCTAGCTCCACACAATGCTGAGCACTCACATCTAGCTCCACACAATGCTGAGCGCTCACATCTAGCTCCACACAGAGCTGAGAGCTCACATCTAGCTTTGCCCAGCTCCACACAATGCTGAGAGCTCACATCTAGCTCCACGCCCAGCTCCACACAATGCTGAGTGCTCACATCTAGCTTTGCACAGTGCTGAGAGCTCACATGTAGCTCCACACAATACTGAGAGCTCACATCTAGCTCCACACAGTGCTGAGAACTCACATCTAGCTCCACACTGAGCTGAGAGCTCACATCTAGCTCCACACACAGCTGAGAGCTCACATCTAGCTCCACACAATGCTGAGAGCTCACATCTAGCTACACACCCAGCTCCACACAATGCTGAAAGCTCACATTTAGCTTCACACACTGCTGAGAGCTCACATCTAGCTCCACACAATGCTGAGAGCTAACATCTAGCTCCACAAAATGCTGAGAGCTAACATCTAGCTCCACACAGTGCTGAGAGCTCACATCTAGCTCCACACAATGCTGAGCACTCCCATCTTGCTCCAAACAATGCTGAGCTCTCACATCTAGCTCCATACAATGCTGAGAGCTCACATCTAGCTCCACACAATGCTGAGAGCTCACATCTAGCTCCACACAGAGCTGAGAGCTCACATCTAGCACCACACATTGCTGAGAGCTTACATCTAGCTCCACACAAAGCTGAGAGCTCACATCTAGCTCCACACTCAGCTCCACACAATGCTGAGCGCTCACATGTAGCTCCGCACAGTGCTGAGAGCTCACATGTAGCTCCGCACAGTGCTGAGAGCTCACATGTAGCTCCACACAGTGCCGAGAGCTCACATGTAGCTCCAAACAGTGCTGAGAGCTCACATCTAGCCCCACACAGAGCTGAGAGCTCACATGTAGCTCCACACAATGCTGAGAGCTCATATCTAGCTCCACACCCAGCTCCACACAATACTGAGAGCTCACACCTAGCTTTACACAATTCTCAGACCTCACACCCAGCTTCACACAATGCTCAGAGCCCACACCCAGCTTCACACAATGCTCAGAGCTCACATCCATCTCCACACAGTGCTCAGAGCTCACATCCAGCTTCACACAATGCTCAGAACCCACACCCAGCTTCACACAATGCTCAGAGCTCACACCTAGCTCCACACAATGCTGAGAGCTCACACTCCGCTTCACACAATGCTGAGAGCTCACATATAGCTGCACACCCAGCTCCACACAATGCTGAGAGCTCACATCTAGCTCCACACCCAGCTCCACACAATGCTGAGAGCTCACATCCAGCTTCACACAATGCTGAGAGCTCACATCTAGCTCAACACCCAGCTCCACACAATGCTGAGAGCTCTCATCTAGCTCCACACCCAGCTCCACCCAATGCCGAGAGCTCACATCTAGCTCCACACTCAGCTCCACACAATGCTGAGAGCTCACATCTAGCTTCACGCCCAGCTCCACCCAATGCCGAGAGCTCACATCCATTCGGGCTGTAAATTCCATCCATGGATCCAGGAGTGTCTATTCTGTCTGTATCCTCCAAGAGGATAAACATTATTACTGCAGCTAAAAATAACTCACTATAGAAATCAATATATGCGTTATTCACCGAGCAAATGAGGCATCTTGCTTAGAGGCTTCATTCACTGAAGCACACACCCCAAACTCAGTCAGTGTTTGTAGCAGGCCCTTGCAGAGAGCAGCTCATTACCCTCATCCAGCTGGACTTTCCACAATGAGGCATCTTGCTTAGAGGCTTCATTCACTGAAGGTGATCTTACATTTCTAAGTCTCACATAGCCTATTGCATTTTCTTTTGATGTATATTATGTTTACTATGTAATATCACTGTATATGTGTTTGTATGTGTGTGATACATATATATTACACACACATATATATATATATAATATATATATATACAGTTGTGTTCAAAATTATTCAACCCCCACTGAAATTGAGTGTTTTGGCCGGTTTGACATTGATTTTGATCATTCAGTCATCTTGCTTTCAATTAAATCAAAGAGGCACGTGTAGGTCAGACAAATATAACATAACATTTATAATGAAATAAGCACAAATGTCTTTTCTGTGCTCAGATCATTATCAGTTTTATTCAACCCCCAAGTGACATTCAATCTTAGTACTTAGTACAACATCCTTTTACAGTTATAACAGCTTTTAAACGTGAAGCATAGCTTGACACAAGTGTCTTGCAGCCATCTACGGGTATCTTCGCCCATTCGTCATGGGCAAAAGCCTCCAGTTCAGTTACATTCTTAGGCTTGCGCACTGCAACTGCTTTCTTTAAGTCCCACCAGAGGTTCTCAATCGGATTTAAGTCAGGTGACTGCGATGGCCACTCCAAAATGTTCCAGCCTTTAATCTGCAACCATGCTCTAGTGGACTTGGAGGTATGCTTGGGATCATTGTCCTGTTGAAAGGTCCAACGTCTCCCAAGCCTCAGGTTTGTGACGGACTGCATCACATTGTCATCCAATATCTCCTGGTACTGAAGAGAATTCATGGTACCTTGCACACGCTGAAGCTTCCCTGTACCTGCAGAAGCAAAACAGCCCCAAAGCATGATTGACCCCCCGCCATGCTTCACAGTAGGCAAGGTGTTCTTTTCTTCATAGGCCTTGTACTTCCTCCTCCAAACATAGCGTTGATCCATGGGCCCAAACAGTTCTAATTTTGTTTCATCAGTCCACAGAACACTATCCCAAAACCTCTGTGGTTTGTCCACATGACTTTTGGCATACTGCAGTCGACTCTTCTTATTCTTTGGAGACAGCAAGGGGGTGCGCCTGGGAGTTCTGGCATGGAGGCCTTCATTATGCAGTGTGCGCCGTATTGTCTGAGCTGAAACTTCAGTACCCTCATCTGACAAATCTTTTCTCAGTTCCTCAGCAGTCACACAGGGACTTTTCTCCACTCTACGCTTCAGGTAGCGCACAGCAGTCGAAGTCAGCATCTTCTTTCTGCCATGACCAGGTAGCGTTTCAACAGTGCCCTTTGCCTTGAATTTGCGAATGATGCTTTCTATGGTCTCTCTTGGTATGTTTAACATCTTTGCAATCTTCTTATAGCCATTGCCCTTCCTGTGAAGAGTAATCACCTCTTCTCTTGTCTTCCTGGACCATTCTCTTGACTTCACCATGTTTGTAACCACACCAGTAAATGGCTAGAAGCAGCTGAGTATCACAGTCATTTTAAAGCTGCCTAATTGGTGCTTATTATGCTTTATTGCTGCTCCGTGACATCCACAGGTGTTTTCAATACCTGATTGAAAACACTTGAATGAACCTCTGTTCTTCAGAGTGGTAGTCTTTAACCACTTCAATGCGGAGGACGCGCTCAGCGCGTCCTCCGCATTACTGCTGGTATGCAGAGGACGCGCTGAGCGCGTCCTCCCATTGGGGTCAGCGTTCGGCCGGGTTCCGGCCAATCGCTGGCCCCCCCCGGTGCGGGCTGACATCCTCGATGTCAGCCCGGCATCCGGAACCGCAGCCGCTGAAATTAGGTGTCATCGCGGCAGCGCGATGACACCTAATTCAGGCCCCCCCCCGCATGTGCGGAGGAGGCGCCTGAAAGGGAGGGGGGAGGTCCTTCAGACCTCTCTCCCTCCCGATCGGCGGCGTTTGCGGGGGTTAACCCAGGCACCATTTGGAAGGGCACAGCATGCCCTTCCAAATGGTGTCTGGCATTAACCCCTGGGGAGCTGGATCGCGAATCGGCGCTGAAAAGCGCCGGTTCGCGATCCTTTCCCGGAGCTGGCCGACATCTTGGATGTCGGCCAAGCCTCCGGGAACTCCCCCTGAGGACTGGCGTCATCGTGCGTAGCACGATGACGCCAGTCCTAGAGTTAACCCCTAACTGCCACCAACGGTGGAGATAGGGAGTTCCAATGAACTCCCTATCTCCCGATCCGTGGCAGCTAGGGGTTAATGTTTGGTATGGTTGGATCGGCCAGAGCATGGCCGTTCCAACGATACCAAACACGAATGTGAAAAAAGTTTTTTAAAAAAAAATTAAAATTAAAATTAAAAATAAAAATATATTTAAAAAAAAATAAACATTTTTTTTTCTTTTTTTTGGTTCGTTAATGCAGCAATATTGTTCCCATTTCAATTATAATGTGAACAATGATGCTGCACTAACGATTTT
The DNA here is from genome assembly GCA_009667805.1 of Leptobrachium leishanense. Lineage (NCBI taxonomy): Eukaryota > Metazoa > Chordata > Amphibia > Anura > Megophryidae > Leptobrachium > Leptobrachium leishanense. Next base: position 468,976,706 of record CM019064.1, on the reverse strand, counting down.
TGTATGCGGTGCGTTTGTTAAAAATCGCGTAATTTTCCCCCAAAAAAATGTAACGAGACCCCATCTCTAATTTTTTTAACAAGCGCACCCCATACAAAATATAACCGCAATTGCTCGCATGTTAAAATGTGAAAAAAAACACTTTACACGTTGTAAATTATTGAAAATACATATTTTATTGCATTTTTTGTTATAATATACAGACATGACATAACGTATACATATAATAATGACATATTATGAATCTACCGAGTCTGACGGAAAGAACGATATATAATATGTCTGGATCATATAATAAAATAAGCCTTCAAAACACGTTTAAACATGATGAGCAAAACCGGTAAAAATGACCTCAGCACAGAGGTGTGAAAAGCCTCAGCAGCGAAAGGGTTAAGGGGTTGAATAATTGTGTCAATGAAGAATTCACAAAAGAAACATTTACTACTGTATTACAAAACCAATTGATGTCATTTTAGTTGCATATGGTTCTTTAAAAAGTCCTTGTAGGATTTCATTCTGAATACAATTACAAATGTCACTAAATTCCCTAAAACCCTTTACAGCATTGGGGGTTGAATCATTTTGAACACAACTGTAGGTGTATATATATATATATATATATGTATATGTATGTATAGCACACAAGTGTATCTTTAGATATATTTGAATTGTTGCAATGCTATCTGAATTCTGCATTCCACTCCCTTTTTCTACATTTTCTACCCATTTGCTCTAAATCTGCAATTCTGCCCAATGTCCTGTTCAACGAACCTTAACTTTTATTGCCCCCTACAAACTTCCCCCTAAGTTCCTGGACAATTTCAACCCAATGTGATGCTATTTGCAATCTTGATTTCTCTTTCAGCACACACCCCAAACTCAGTCAGTGTTTGTAGCAGGCCCTTGCAGAGAGCAGCTCATTACCCTCATCCAGCTGGACTTTGCTTTGGACTTTACAAACACTTGTTGCTGGGTTCTATCGTCCACCAAGCTCTACAGTGCACTCCCTCTCTGACATATCTCAAATCCTTAATAACCTACTTGCCCAAAACCAAAAAAGTGAACTGCTGGTCCTCGGCGATTTTAATACAGATTGGCTAAATCCTAAAAACAATAAACACTGCTCGCTGTTTGAAACTTTGCAGCGAACTCAATTAATCTCCTCCCCCACTCGCATTAATATGAAAAGCCCTAACCATACCTTGTTGGACTGGATTCTCTCCTCATCTCCTGATAGAATACAGGAGGCAGGCGTTCTTGCTAATAGCTTTAGTGACCATTGTCTAGTGTACTGCGTGCGCAAAATTAAGGCCTTGAAATCTCCCCCAAAGGTAATAACCACCAGGTCTTTCAAGAAATTTATTCTTGAATCCTTCCTAAGTGATCTCAAACAGCACCCCTGGTACAGGCTAAACCTAATCCCAGACCTAGACTGTGCAGTTGAATACTTGCAGTCTGAGTTCCTGCAAGTCTGGAATTCCCATGCCCCGCTGCGTAAAGTGCGAGTAAAAGGGACTCATCTCCCCTGGGTTACAGCTGATCGTACACTAATGTACCATCTTAGAGATTCACTGTGGTCAAATTTCAAGAGTACTGGTTCCATGAACGATCACTACGAATACCGAAAATGTCGGAATGAATGCACAAAACAAACAAAAATGGCCAAAGCCCATTACTTCAATGAAAATCTAAACAATAACATATCAAACCCTAGAAACTTTTGAAGAACCATAAGTAACATACAAGCACCCCCAGTCCACTCCCAACCAGCTGCTGTCAAAGTAAACAACCAAACCCTGCAACACCCCCTAGATGTAGCAAATGCCTCTAACCCTTTCGCTGCTGAGGCTTTTCCCGCCTCTGTGCTGAGATCATTTTTACCGATTTAGCCCATCATGTTTAAACGCGTTTTGAAGGATTATTTTAGTATATGACCCAGACATATTATATATCGTTCTTTCCGTCAGACTCGGAAGATTCATAATATGTCATTATTCTATGTATACGTCATGACCTGTCTGTATATTATAACAAAAAATGCAATAAAATATGAATTTTCAATAATTTACAACATGTAAAGTGTTTTTTTTTTCACATTTTAACATGCGAGCAATTGTGGTTATATTTTGTATGGGGTGCGCTTGTTAAAAAAATTAGAGATGGGGTCTCGTTACATTTTTGTTTGGGGAAAATTACGCGATTTTTTAACAAACGCACCGCATACAAAAATCGTTAGTGCAGCATCATTGTTCACATTATAATTGAAATGGGAACAATATTGCTGCATTAACAAACCAAAAAAAAGAAAAAAAAACTTGTTTATTTTTATTTTTAATTTTTTTTAAAAAACTTTTTCATAGTCAAGTTTGGTATTGTTGGAACGGCCATGCTCTGGCCGATCCAACAATACCAAAAATTAACCCCTAACTGCCACGGATCGGGAGATAGGGTGTTCATTGGAACCCCCTATCTCCACCATTGGTGGCAGTTAGGGGTTAACTCCAAGACTGGCGTCATCGTGCTATGCAGGGGGCATTCCTCAGGGGGCATTCCCGGAAGCTTGGCCGACATCCAAGATGTCGGCCAGCTCCGGGAAAGGATCACGAACCGGCGCATTTCGGCGCCGATTCGTGATCCGGCCCCCATGGGGTTAATGCCAGGTACCATTTGGAAGGGCAGGCTGTGCCCTTACAAATGGTGCCTGGTTAACACCCTGAACGCCGCCGATCAAGAGGGAGAGAGGTCCGAAGGATTATTTTGTTGGATGCGCCACCACTTTGATTGCAATGCTAGGAAATGACATGCAATCAGAGAGGCCTCATGCAGGTCAGGCCCCCCCAACGGTGCAAAGTCCCTGTATCAGACAGGAATTCAGTTTTAGACCAGTGCCTGTCAGTGTAGTTACTAAACTTCTCCGTAAGCAAAAAATGAAATACCAGTCTGGACCTGATCAAATACCAGCAGTGCTGCTGAAAATCAGTGCACCGGCAACTGCAAATCCTGTCGCAACCCTAATAAATGAGTCACTGGCGACTGGATACATACCCAAACTCTGGAAGACTGCAAGAGTGGTACCTATCCATAAAAGTGGTGACAGTACTTTGGTATCCAACTACCGTCCGATATCGTTGCTCCCTGTAATGTCAAAAGTCTTGGAAAAATGTGTCTACACACAATTACGTGATTATTATCAATATTGGAACTATTTAACCCCAGATCAATCAGGCTTTCGTCCAAATCACTCAACTACAACCGCCCTTTTAAAAGTTTGCAATGATATCCAAGCTGGGATGGAACAAGGAAACCTAACTGGAGCCATCTTCCTTGATTTTGCCAAGACCTTTGACACGGTAGACCATGGCATCTTGTTAGAAAAACTTAAAAACTCTGGTATTGGTGATCGCACGCTAACCTGGTTTCAATCATATGTATCCGACCGATCACAATATGTGTCAATTTCTGGCAGCTCCTCCCTCCCGCTCCCAGTCACTTGCGGTGTACCCCAAGGCTCAATACTAGGCCCCCTGCTATTCACAATATTCATAAATGATCTGCCCAACGTCTGCAAAGCCTCAACTGTACATATGTACGCAGACGACACTGTGATCTATACCAGCAAACCTCAACTGTACATATGTACGCAGACGACACTGTGATCTGTACCAGCAAACCAAATCTCTGGCAGCTGGAGGCCGTGCTGCAAGAACAATTCACAGAGGGAGAAAAGTGGATCAAAAACAACAAACTTTTTTTAAATACTGACAAAACTGTAACGATGCTCTTTGGAACAAAACCTAAACTACATAAATTGCAAAATCCCCATCTATGTGTTGGGACAAAATCAAATGGCACGCTGACCACAGTCACTTCTCTCAAATATCTAGGTATGTGGTTGGACCCTAATCTATCCTTTGGGCCCACATCGAAAAACTCTCATCTAAACTTTACCCCAAACTAGGTGCCCTGTACAGAAACAAATCCTGCCTGAGCCCCGCGGTAAAAAGCAGATTGTACAACAAATGCTTATGCCGGCTATTGAATACGGAGATGTAGTGTATTCAGCCGCCCCGCAAACACACCTCCAGAAACTTACTACATTGTATAACTCATTCTGTCGCTTTGTGCTACAATGTAACTACATGACCCACCATTGTGACATGTTAAAAGAGCTAAACTGGCCATTGCTGGAATCCAGACGCACCCTTCACCTTTCCAGCCTGGTGTTTAAGAGCATTTCTGGGAAGCTGCCACCCTACCTGAATAGACTGCTTCCCCCAGCAGCTCCCTCATCCTATAACCTCCGATCCAGGACCAGCACCTTACTTGCAATACCACAATACAAAAAGACAGTGGCTCGATGCTCATTTTCCTACAGAGCACCACAAATATGGAATAACCTCCCAGACACCATCAAATCTTCCCCCAGTCTTAAGTCACTCAAAAGCTCCCTATTAACATACCTCAATACAGAATGCACCTGTAAACATGTAACCTAGTGACTATATACAGAATGCACCTGTAAACATGTAACAGTGACTATATACAGAATGCGCCTGTAAACATGTAACACAGTGACTATATACAGAATGCACCTGTAAGCATGTAACATAGTGACTATATACAGAATGCACCTGTAAACATGTAACACAGTGACTATATACAGAATGCACCTGTAAACATGTAACACAGTGACTATATACAGAATGCACCTGTAAACATGTAACATAGTGACTATATACAGAATGCGCCTGTAAACATGTAACATAGTGACTAACTATATACAGAATGCACCTGTAAACATGTAACATAGTGACTATATACAGAATGCACCTGTAAACATGTAACATAGTGACTATATACAGAATGCACCTGTAAACATGTAACATAGTGACTGACTATATACAGAATGCACCTGTAAACATGTAACATAGTGACTATATACAGAATGCACCTGTAAACATGTAACATAGTGACTATATACAGAATGCGCCTGTAAACATGTAACATAGTGACTATATACAGAATGCACCTGTAAACATGTAACATAGTGACTATATACAGAATGCACCTGTAAACATGTAACACAGTGACTATATACAGAATGCACCTGTAAACATGTAACACAGTGACTATATACAGAATGTAACTGTAAACCTGTAACACAGTGACTATATACAGAATGCGCCTGTAAACATGTAACATAGTGACTATATACAGAATGCACCTGTAAACATGTAACATAGTGACTATATACAGAATGCACCTGTAAACATGTAACACAGTGACTATATACAGAATGCACCTGTAAACATGTAACACAGTGACTATATACAGAATGCACCTGTAAACATGTAACATAGTGACTATATACAGAATGCACCTGTAAACATGTAACATAGTGACGATATACAGTATGCACCTGTAAACATGTAACACAGTGACTATATACAGAATGCACCTGTAAACATGTAACACAGTGACTATATACAGAATGCACCTGTAAACATGTAACATAGTGACGATATACAGTATGCACCTGTAAACATGTAACACAGTGACTATGTATAGAATGCACCTGTAAACATGTAACACAGTGACTATATACAGAATGCACCTGTAAACATGTAACACAGTGACTATATACAGAATGCACCTGTAAACATGTAGCACAGTGACTATATACAGAATGCACCTGTAAACATGTAACATAGTGACTATATACAGAATGCACCTGTAAACATGTAACATAGTGACTATATACAGAATGCACCTGTAAACATGTAACACAGTGACTATATACAGAATGCACCTGTAAACATGTAACATAGTGACTATATACAGAATGCACCTGTAAACATGTAACACAGTGACTATATACAGAATGCACCTGTAACATGTAACACAGTGACTATATACAGAATGCACCTGGAAACATGTAACACAGTGACTAAATACAGAATGCACCTGTAAACATGTAACACAGTGACTATATACAGAATGCACCTGTAAACATGTAACACAGTGACTATATACAGAATGCACCTGTAAACATGTAACACAGTGACTATATACAGAATGCACCTGTAAACATGTAACACAGTGACTATATACAGAATGCACCTGTAAACATGTAACACAGTGACTATATACAGAATGCACCTGTAAACATGTAACACAGTGACTATATACAGAATGCACCTGTAAACATGTAACACAGTGACTATATACAGAATGCACCTGTAAACATGTAACACAGTGACTATATACAGAATGCACCTGTAACATGTAACAGTGACTATATACAGAATGCGCCTGTAAACATGTAACACAGTGACTATATTTCCTACATATTTATTTTCTGTTAATCTGTATATTTGTGTTGTTAATATCTTGCATTGTATTACTTTGTATTTCTGTAACTGTAACACTTCAATGTTCTTGAACCCAGGACATACTTGAAAACGAGAGAAATCTCAATGTATCCGTCCTGGTAAAATCCTTTATAAATAAATAAATATGGCATAAACACTTGCTCTGAAGAATTTGCACAGAGCTCTGCGGTGCTGCCAGATCCCTGCCATCACAAGCCAATCCTCACTCACACAGGATCACATCGTCTGTTTGTTTACCCTGTAAGAGGAGCCTTGGCAGCGCCAAACCCAGACTACGCACCAAGGTGCCAGGCCTGACCCCCATAATACACAAATATATCACTGTCATTATCTTATCATTATTATCATAAATATCATTATTGCTTTTTATGCAACAAAAATATCCAGAACTTTCTCTAATCTCATACTGAATATATCCAGAATATTGTTATCTCATAGTAACTATTATATCCGGAATATTCTGTTATCACATAGTAACTATTATATCCGGAATATTCTGTTATCCCATAGTAACTATTATATCCGGAATATTCTGTTATCCCATAGTAACTATTATATCCGGAATATTCTGTTATCTCATAGTAACTATTATATCCGGAATATTCTGTTATCCCATAGTAACTATTATATCCGGAATATTCTGTTATGCCATAGTAACTATTATATCCGGAATATTCTGTTATCTCATAGTAACTATTATATCCGGAATATTCTGTTATCCCATAGTAACTATTATATCCGGAATATTCTGTTATCCCATAGTAACTATTATATCCGGAATATTCTGTTATCCCATAGTAACTATTATATCCGGAATATTCTGTTATCCCATAGTAACTATTATATCCGGAATATTCTGTTATCCCATAGTAACTATTATATCCGGAATATTCTGTTATCCCATAGTAACTATTATATCCGGAATATTCTGTTATCACATAGTAACTATTATATCCGGAATATTCTGTTATCCATAGTAACTATTATATCCGGAATATTCTGTTATCCCATAGTAACTATTATATCCGGAATATTCTGTTATCCCATAGTAACTATTATATCCGGAATATTCTGTTATCTCATAGTAACTATTATATCTGGAATATTCTGTTATCCCATAGTAACTATTATATCCGGAATATTCTGTTATCCCATAGTAACTATTATATCTGGAATATTCTGTTATCCCATAGTAACTATTATATCCGGAATATTCTGTTATCCCATAGTAACTATTATATCCGGAATATTCTGTTATCCCATAGTAACTATTATATCCGGAATATTCTGTTATCTCATAGTAACTATTATATCCGGAATATTCTGTTATCCCATAGTAACTATTATATCTGGAATATTCTGTTATCCCATAGTAACTATTATATCCGGAATATTCTGTTATCTCATAGTAACTATTATATCCGGAATATTCTGTTATCCCATAGTAACTGTTATATCCAGAATATTCTGTTATCCCATAGTAACTATTATATCTGGAATATTCTGTTATCCCATAGTAACTATTATATCCGGAATATTCCGTTATCCCATAGTAACTATTATATCTGGAATATTCTGTTATCCCATAGTAACTATTATATCCGGAATATTCTGTTATCTCATAGTAACTATTATATCCGGAATATTCTGTTATCCCATAGTAACTGTTATATCCAGAATATTCTGTTATCCCATAGTAACTATTATATCCGGAATATTCTGTTATCTCATAGTAACTATTATATCCGGAATATTCTGTTTCCCCATAGTAACTATTATATGTGGAATATTCTGTTATCCCATAGTAACTATTATATCTGGAATATTCTGTTATCCCATAGTAACTATTATATCTGGAATATTCTGTTATCACATAGTAACTATTATATCCGGAATATTCTGTTATCCCATAGTAACTATTATATCCGGAATCTTCTGTTATCCCATAGTAACTATTATATCCGGAATATTCTGTTATCTCATAGTAACTATTATATCCGGAATATTCTGTTATCCCATAGTAACTATTATATCCGGAATATTCTGTTATCCCATAGTAACTATTATATCCGGAATATTCTGTTATCTCATAGTAACTATTATATCTGGAATATTCTGTTATCCCATAGTAACTATTATATCCGGAATATTCTGTTATCCCATAGTAACTATTATATCCGGAATATCCTGTTATCCCATAGTAACTATTATATCCGGAATATTCTGTTATCTCATAGTAACTATTATATCTGGAATATTCTGTTATCCCATAGTAACTATTATATCCAGAATATTCTGTTATCCCATAGTAACTATTATATCCGGAATCTTCTGTTATCCCATAGTAACTATTGTATCCGGAATATTCTGTTATCCCATAGTAACTATTATATCCGGAATATTTTATTATCCCATAGTAACTATTATATCCGGAATATTCTGTTATCTCATAGTAACTGTTATATCTGGAATATTCTGTTATCACATAGTAACTATTATATCCGGAATCTTCTGTTATCCCATAGTAACTATTATATCCGGAATATTCTGTTATCCCATAGTAACTATTATATCCGGAATATTCTGTAAACACATAGTAACTATTATATCCGGAATCTTCTGTTATCCCATAGTAACTATTATATCCGGAATATTCTGTTATCCCATAGTAACTATTATATCCAGAATATTCTGTTATCCTATAGTAACTATTATATCCGGAATATTCTGTTATCCCATAGTAACTATTATATCCGGAATATTCTGTTATCCCATAGTAACTATTATATCCGGAATATTCTGTTATCCCATAGTAACTATTATATCCGGAATATTCTGTTATCCCATAGTAACTATTATATCCGGAATATTCTGTTATCCCATAGTAACTATTATATCCGGAATATTCTGTTATCTCATAGTAACTATTATATCCGGAATATTCTGTTATCCCATAGTAACTATTATATCCGGAATATTCCGTTATCCCATAGTAACTATTATATCCGGAATATTCTGTTATCTCATAGTAACTATTATATCCGGAATATTCTGTTATCCCATAGTAACTATTATATCCGGAATATTCCGTTATCCCATAGTAACTATTATATCCGGAATATAGAATATTTGATACAGTCCTAACCTCAACATCTGAGGAAAGGGATTTAGGGGTTATTATTTCAGAGGATCTAAGGGTAAGTAGTCAATGTAATAGAGCAGCAGGAAATGCTGGCAGAATGCTTGGAAATGCTGGCAGAATGCTTGGTTGTGTAGGGAGAGGTATTAGCAGTAGGAAAAGGGAAGTGCTCATGCCACTGTACAGAGCACTGGTGAGACCTCACTTGGAGTACTGTGTGCAGTACTGGAGACCGTATCTCCAGAAGGATATAGACATCTTAGAGAGAGTTCAGAGAAGGGCTACTAAAATGGTGTACAGCTTGAAGGAGAAAAGTTACCAGGAAAGGCTTAATGATCTTAACATGTACAGCTTGGAAAAAAGACGAGACAGAGGAGATATGATAGAAACATTTAAATACGTAAAGGGTATCCACAAGGTAGAGGAAGGGAGTATATTTAAAAGGAAACAAAGTAGCAAAACAAGAGGACATAGTCTTAGATTAGAGGGGCAAAGGTTTAAAAGTAACATCAGGAAGCATTATTTTACTGAGAGGGTGGTGGATACATGGAACAGTCTTCCAGTAGAAGTGGTAGAGGCCAAAACAGTAATTGAATTTAAGCAGGCATGGGATAGGCATAAGGCTATCCTAAACAAAAGATAAATCCAGGTAAAGTATCCATGTAATTGGGCGACTAGATGGGCCGAAAGGTTCTTATCTGCCGACATTTTTCTATGTTTCTATGTTTCTATTCTGTTATTTCATAGTAACAATTATATCCGGAATATTCTGTTCTCACATAGTGACTATTATATCCGGAATGTTCTGGCTGTGTTCAGGGGGTTAATACTTGTGGATAAGGGCCGCATCGCTGGTAGAGGAGCAGTTGAACTCGCGAGAGTCTGAGGTGTATACAAGAGAGCGTGCGCTCTGTATCAGAGTTATTCTTGGCATAGATTGGATTTCGAGGCCTCGGGTAAAGGGGAGATCACAGGATAGAAAGCCGGGGACCTCTGGGGACGATGGGAAGCACACGAAGAGCTTATTGTGCTCTGAGAAAGGAAGAAACAAAATACATGGTATAAAAACCCCCCTTCAATTTCATGTTACAAGATATAACACACAGACTAGGAGGAGCCCGATCAATACTCAGCAAAGCTTCATGTCTGAGGCCCTGTGTCCGTATCACGGTCTGTGTTGCTGTTAACACGTTGTCCTTTGACCGCGGGCACAAAGACAATGTTGAATGTCGTCTATTACCGTGAGTCAGTCCGGTCATATCATTATCATCAGGTTTAATGAGGTCACCAATGGTAACGTCAAGAAATGAATAAAACCAGGGCCTTTAAAGATTACATTTCACTGGAGGACCTCTGCGTCCCACCAGGCGCTCCCACCCGCTGTGATGTCATCAGCATTTCCAGAGGATTTATGATCATTGTCAAATTCTATGATTTGCCCCAAAAATATCCACAATTCCAATCTATAAACAGATACAATGAATATAGAGAGAATCTGACACTTCTGACCCATAACTAACAATCACACGGCGCAAATTCACTTGCATATCTATATACAAGCATATGGGATGGAAAGCCATCTCCCTGCCATGCTGCTCTGACAGCAGAGAGTATAATTCCTGACTCTGTGATTGATGAGGCTTCTGGGGGGAGTTTATGAGCCGATTGACAGCGATTCTAGGCGGAGCTACAATCTGATTGACAGGGATTCTAGAAGGAGCTACAAGCTGATTGACAGGGATTCTGGGTGGAGTTACAAGGTAATTGGTAGATATTGTGGGCGGGGTTACATGCTGATTGACATGGCATCCGGGTGGAGTTAAAAGCAGACTGACAGGGATTCTGGGTGGAGTTAATCAGCAGCTAACTCCACCTTTCAATCAGCTTTTATCTCCACCTCGAATCCCTGACAAAATCTGAGTGAGGGGGATTCTGGGTGGAGTTACCAGCTGATTGACAGGGCTACGTGGCAAAGCTATAAAACATCAGGGTGTGTGCATGAAAAGTAATAAATAAAATAAAATAAAAATCAGTAATTTGATAGATTATATGTCAAAATATTAATTGTGTAAAATGTAACAAATTAAAAATATGTAAATTAATTAATAATTAGATTATGCATAAAAATTTGTTATATGTATACAATGAAAAATAAGCAAATTTATAGATCATAATATGATATATGCATACAAATGAATAAAAATAATAGATTATATCGACATGTATAAAATATAATAAATTAAACAAGTATTTTAATAGATTAAATTATGATAGATATATGTATACAATGTAATAACCTATTCACTTATTAGGTTGCACACACATATCATGATTAAATATGTTAATTAATATATTAAATGGCGATAAATGTAAAAAATATAAATATACTATATATGTTTATAAAATACAATAAAATAAAAAATTGTAAATTAATAGATTAGATCATGATGTATATATAAAATGTGATACAAATTTGTAAATTAATAGATTTTAACTAGATGTATAAAACACAATAAATAAATAAAATAAATATAAGCAAATTAATAGATTACTTAATTGAATACATATATCAGGCCTCAAAATTTCCACTCGCCTGCTCGCATTTGGCGAGTGGAAATTACATGAGGGCGAGTGGGAATGCAGAGGCAGGGCAGGATAAGGGGTTAGGTGGGACAACTAGTGGCGAGTAACTCTTAAGGCCTGGCTAGTAGCTTGGGACTTGAAATTTTGAGCCCTGCATATATCATGATATAATCTATTAATTTGCTTATATTTATTTTATTTATTTATTGTGTTTTATACATCTAGTTAAAATCTATTAATTTACAAATTTGTATCACATTTTATATATACATCATGATCTAATCTATTAATTTACTAATTTTTATTTTGTAACATATATCATATTTATATTTTTTACATTTATCACCATTTAATATATTAATTTACTTATTTAAATCATGATATGTGTATACAACCTAATAAATTAAGTGAATTGATAGGTTATTACATTGTATACATATATCATGATTTCATCTATTAAAATACTTGTTTAATTCATTATATTTTATACATCCTTATATAATCTATTATTCTTTTCTTTATTTAATTGAATACATATATCATGATATAAAGAAAAAATAGTAGATTATATAAGGATGTATAAAATATAATAAATTAAACAAGTATTTTAATAGATGAAATCATGATAAATGTATGCAATGTAATAACCTATCAATTCACTTAATTTATTAGGTTGTATACACATATCATGATTTAAATAAGTAAATTAATATATTAAATGGTGATAAATGTAAAAAATATAAATATCCTATATAATGATATGTTTATAAAATATAACAAAATAAAAATTAGTAAATTAATAGATTAGATCATGATGTATATATAAATTGTGATACAAATTTGTAAATTAATAGATTTTAACAAGCTGTATAAAACACAAAAAATAAAATAAAAATAAGAAAATTAATAGATTATTTCATGATATATGTATAAAATGTAATAAATAAAAAGCTGTCAAATAGATTAAATCATGATGTATTTATAAATGCAAAAAATAAAATAAAAATAAGCAAATTATTTGATTATATCATGATATATGTATAAAATGTAATGAATTAAAATAATTATACTTATGTATTAATTTACTTATTCTTATTATTTTTTGCTCTTCTGTTTATTTTTCTCTGTGACCAGGTTCTCTGAGTTCCTGCACACAGATGTATAAATATATCTGGCCGCAGCCCTATTGCGGTGCGCTACTGTAGAGCGTTTCGGCAGAGGGTTTTTTGGACCCGGTGGCGCCGGTTTCTGCAGCCGGTGATTAGTTGAAAGCTAAACAGAAGATGATACTTTGGGTAAATGAATGATAAGGAGATTAATGCCGGCAGACAGACAGATGCATGCTTTGCTGGAGCAATTAATTGGAGCTGAATTGACATTTTGATGCCTGCACAAGGTAATAAACATCCAGCGCGACGCCTCGCCGGCGCAGGGCCCTCCATATGCAACGAAAATCTGTGTATCCTGCTGGTAATCCTCTCCGGGACTCGCGTATCCCTCCTGCGCACCTTGCTTTCAGGAGATGCTGGAGGCTGAGATACGCCGAGTGCTCACTTCCAGCCAATATGTCAGGGTTCAGCCCAGCCAGTCAGCGAGGAGTTTGGGAATTTCATGGAGGAGGACGGCGCTACGGGGCATCTGCTCGGGAAATTAGAGCTGTTTGAGTCAAACCCACCAGGTCTTTACGAGGTGCTGAGCTATGAAAAGCAAATGCCACGTTCAGAAGTGATTTTGCCGACATCCAGATGGAACGCCAGCATTAAATGTTTTAATTGGTAAGAAAATAAAGTAAAATCGGGAAAGAAAGACAATAGCGATTAGCGACCTGTTAAACCACAAATTCCCTGGATTTTGGCTGAATAGGGTTGGAGTTTCCAGTTCATACATATGATTGTAAATTCATCAGACCCTGCAAACCTGTCTTGCAGAGTTCATCATGACAACAAGTTTTCATGTGGGGATAGTCGTTGATATGTGCAGTGATAACGTTGAGTGGCAACTGATATGTTGGGTTGATATGTGAGGTGATAACATTGAGTGGCAATTGCTACGTTGGGTTGATATGTGTGGTGATAACATTGAGTGGCGTTTGATACGTTGGGTTGATATGTGTGGTCATAATTGAGTGGTGATTGATACGTTGGGTTGATATGTGCGGTGATAACATTGAGTGGCAATTGATACGTTTGGTTGATATGTGCCTTGATTACATTGAGTGACAGTTGATACGTTGGGTTGATATGTCTGGTGAGAACATTGAGTGGTAATTGATATGTTGGGTTGATATGTGCCTTGATTACATTGAGTGGCGATTGATACGTTGGGTTGATATGTCTGGTGAGAACATTGAGTGGCAATTGATACGTTGGGTTGATATGTGCCTTGATAACATTGAGTGGCGATTGATACGTTGGGTTGACATCTGCGCTGATAACATTGAGTGGCAATTGATACGTTGGGTTGATATGTGCGGTGATAACATTGAGTGGCAATTGATACGTTGGGTGATATGTCTGGTGATAACATTGAGTGGCAATTGATACATTGGGTTGATATGTGTGGTGGTAACATTGAGTGGCAAATGATACCTTGGGTTGATATGTGCCTTGATAACATTGAGTGGCGATGGATACGTTGGGTTGATATGTGCCTTGATTACATTAAGTGGCAATTGATACATTGGGTTGATATGTCTGGTGAGAACATTGACTGGCAATTGATACGTTGGGTTGATATGTGCGGTAATAAGATTGAGTGGCAATTGATACGTTGGGTTGATATGTGCCTTGATTACATTAAGTGGCAATTGATACATTGGGTTGATATGTCTGGTGAGAACATTGACTGGCAATTGATACGTTGGGTTGATATGTGTGGTGGTAACATTGAGTGGCAGTTGTTACGTTGGGTTGATATGTGTGATGATAACATTGAGTGGCAATTGATACCTTGGGTTGATATGTGCCTTGATAACATTGAGTGGCAATGGATACGTTGGGTTGATATGTGCCTTGATAACATTGAGTGGCAATTGATACGTTGGGTTGATATGTGTGGTGGTAACATTGAGTGGCAGTTTGTACGTCGGGTTGATATGTGCCTTGATAACATTGAGCGGCGATTGAAACGTTGGTTTGATATGTGCGGTGAAAACATTGAGTGGCAATTGATACGTTGGATTGATAGGTGCGGTGATAACATTGAGTGGCAATTGATACATTAGGTTTATACGTTTACGCGGTTATGCGTTGAGTAACGATAGACAAGGCCGAAGCAAATTTGTCATCCTCTTGTCTCACTGGTGGATTCCAATGCCGGTCTTCAGTGTGATATGAGGGCTTGACCCCTCTCGCATAGTGCAACCAAACCTTAAGTACCCCTACCTGAGATTAGGGATGAGCCGAACACTCCCCGAGTTCGGTTCGAGCCCGAACCCGAACTTCCCATTTGTTCGGGACCGAACCCGAACCCGAACCCCCATGCGAGTCAATGGGGCTGAAAATTCGTTTTTTTAGAGTGCCCTCCAAGAGGGCATATATGCTACATATTTGCCATGAAAGGTGTATGGGGGTCCGGGTAGTGCCCTGGGGGACAGGAAACAAGGACAAAAAGTTTTTTAAAAAGTTTTTAACCCTTTCGCTGCTGAGGCTTCTCCCGCCCCTGTGCTGAGGTCATTTTTACCGATTTTGCTCATCATGTTTAAACGCGTTTTGAAGGCTTATTTTAGTATATGACCCAGACATATTATATATCGTTCTTTCCGTCAGACTCGGCAGATTCATAATATGTCATTATTATATGTATACGTCATGACCTGTCTGTATATTATAACAAAAAATGCAATAAAATATGAATTTTCAATAATTTACAACGTGTAAAGTGTTTTTTGTTTCACATTTTAACATGCGAGCAATTGCGGTTATATTTTGTATGGGGTGCGCTTGTTAAAAAAATTAGAGATGGGGTCTCGTTACATTTTTTTTTGGGGAAAAATTACACGATTTTTAACAAATGCACCGCATACAAAAATCGTTAGTGCAGCATCATTGTTCACATTATAATTGAAATGGGAATAATATTGCTGCATTAACGAACCAAAAAAAGAAAAAAAAACTTGTTTATTTTTTTTTTAGAATTTTTTTTAATATTTTTTTATTTTTATTTATTTTTTAATTTTTTTTAAAAACTTTTTTCATAGTCAAGTTTGGTATTGTTGGAACGGCCATGCTCTGGCCGATCCAACAATACCAAACATTAACCCCTAACTGCCACGGATCGGGAGATAGGGGGTTCATTGGAACCCCCTATCTCCACCATTGGTGGCAGTTAGGGGTTAACTCCAGGACTGGCGTCATCGTGCTATGCACGATGACGCCAGTCCTCAGGGGGCATTCCCGGAAGCTTGGCCGACATCCAAGATGTCAGCCAGCTCCGGGAATGGATCACGAACCGGCGCTTTTCGGCGCCGATTCGTGATCCGGCCCCCATGGGGTTAATGCCAGGTACCATTTGGAAGGGCAGGCTGTGCCCTTCCAAACGGTGCCTGGGTTAACCCCCTGCACGCCGCCGATCGGGCGGACCTCCCCCCCTCCCTTTCAGGCGCCTCCTCCGCACATGCGGGGGGGCGCCTGAATTAGGTGTCATCGCGCCCCCGCGATGACACCTAATTACTCCGGCGGTGGTTCCGGGTGCTGGGCTGACATCGAGGATGTCAGCCCGCACCGGGGGGGCCAGCGATCGGCCGGAACCCGGCCGAACACTGGCCCCAAAGAGAGGAGTCGCTCAGTGCGTCCACCGCATGGAACGCTACCTGCGGTTGGACGCGCTCAGCGCGTCCACCGCAGCGAAGTGGTTAAAGATACCCTATAAGTCATAGAGCCGGAGTAGGTCCTCGTAATTTTCCATTTATTTATAGAATCTTGGGTTATTACCCTGTTTCACATGTCATTTGTTTGGGTTGTGGTCAGTGGTCTCTGGTGTCTCCGTCGTTTTTACTCTTTGACAATTCTTGTATGAACAGCCGAACGAATCACCACAAAATTCCTCAAAGAAACAATGGAGGATGTGCCATGAGTAAGTATTCATCCCCGCCCCCTTCCTGCTCTTTAGATCAATGTGGATGTAATGGGAACTCACAGCGTTCTGTCCAAAAGTCCAGGACCAGAACTAGCTCTTTATTCATCCGTCCCTTCTCTGTCCCAGAACCACGCCAGGAGACCCACAGTCACCGTTCGGACTACCAGACTTGTAGCCCATAACCTTAAACCAAGCACAAGTACTAATCCTAGTATTAACGCTACCAATAATACTATCCCTAACCCTACAACTACCCCTAATACTAACCTTACCAATAATACTATTCCTAACCCTAAAACTACTGCTAATACTAACCCTACCAAAAATACTATCCCAAACCCTACAACTACCCCTAATACTAACCCTACCAATAATAATATCCCTAACCCTACAACTACCCCTAATACTAACCTTACCAATAATACTATTCCTAACCCTAAAACTACTGCTAATACTAACCCTACCAAAAATACTATCCCGAATCCTACAACTACCCCTAATACTAACCCTACCAATAATAATATCCCTAACCCTACAACTACCCCTAATACTAACCTTACCAATAATACTATTCCTAACCCTAAAACTACTGCTAATACTAACCCTACCAATAATACTATCCCTAACCCTACAACTACCCCTAATACTAACTCTACCAATAATACTATCCCTAACCCTACAACTACCCCTAATACTAACCCTACCAATAATAATATCCCTAACCCTACAACTACCCCTAATACTAATCCTACCAATAATACTATCCCGAACCCTACAACTACCCCTAATACTAACCCTACCAATAATACTATCCCTAACCCTACAACTACCCCTAATACTAACTCTACCAATAATACTATCCCTAACCCTACAACTACCCCTAATACTAACCCTACCAATAATAATATCCCTAACCCTACAACTACCCCTAATACTAACGCTACCAATAATACTAACACTAACCCTACAACTACCCCTTATACTAACCCTACCAATAATACTATCCCTAACCCTAAAACTACCCCTAATACTAGCCCTACCAATAACACTATCCCTAACCCTACAACTACCCCTAATACTAGCCCTACCAATAATACTATCCCTAAACCTACAACTACCCCTAATACTAACCTTACCAATAATACTATCCCTAACCCTACAACTACCCCTAATACTAACCTTACCAATAATACTATTCCTAACCCTAAAACTACCGCTAATACTAACCCTACCAATAATACTATCCCTAACCCTACAACTACCCCTACCAATAATAATATCCATACCAATAATACTATCCCTAACCCTAAAACTACCGCTAATACTAACCCTACCAATAATACTAACCCTAACCTTAAAACTACTCCTGATACTAACCCTACAAATAATACTACCCCTACCAATAATACTTACTCTACCACTAGAACTAACCCTACTAATAATACCCTAACACAATACTAACCCTGCCAATAATACTAACCCTAACCCTAAAACTACCCCTAATACTAACCCTACCAATAATACTAACCCCACCAATAATACTAACCCCAACCCTAAAACTACCCCTAATACTAACCCTACCAATAATACTAACCCCAACCTTAAAACTACCACTAATACTAACCCTACATCTAATACTAACCCTACCAATAATACTAAACCAACCCTAAAACTACTCCTAATACTGACCCTACCACTAATACTAACCCTACCAATAATACTAACCATACCAATAATACTAACCCAACCCTAAAAGTACCCCTAATACTAACCCTACCCCTAATACTAAGCCTACCACTAATATAAACCCTAATCGTCAAACTATCCCTAATAGTAACCTTACCAATAATACTAACCCTAGAACTACCCTGATACTAACCCTACCAATAACACTAACCCTACCAATAATACTTACTCTACCATTAGAACTAACCTTACCAATAATACTAACCCTAAAACTACCCCTAATACTAGCCCTACCAATAATACTACCCTAACCCTAAAACTACCAATAATACTAACCCTAAAACTACCCCTAATACTAACCCTACCAATACCCTAACCCTAAAATTAACCCTAATACTAACCCTACCAATAATACTAACCCTAAAACTACCACTAATACTATCCCAAACCCTAAAACTACCCCTAATGCTAACCCTAACCCTAAAACTAACACTAATCCTAACCCTACCAATAATACTAACCCTACCAATATTACTAACCCTAGCCCTAAAATGACCCCTAATACTAGGTCTACCTAAAACTAACCTTAACCCTGATAATAACTCTAATACTAAGCTTAAAATTAATGCCAATACTATCAATCCTAATACTAGAACTAGCCCTAACAATAACCCTAAAATTAGCAATATCCCTCCATGCTAGCATCAGAAACCAAACATAAGAATGGTGCTCAGCTACATTAAAAATAAAACAAAGTACAACATTTATTTTGCAGCAAATATGCTTTATTAGTACAGTCAAAATGTAAAAAGCATTTTTTTAAAAATATATATATTTTATTTTAGACAGTCAAACTTGGGGTACAAAAGAGAAAAGGAGTCGGGATTGTCAAAATGCATCCACGTAAAAAGCATTTTTAAATCGCTGTCTTTTTCATCACGTCATTACTATGTGCGGCCACAAGGCGGTGATTCTTGTGCAAGATACCCTCATTCATTCAGTTCATGAGTTAAGTGTAACCTACCGGTCGGAGGAAGGAAGCTGCTCTATTCAGTCTGCGGTTTATGGTTTAAAAGGTTAATACTTTTAGAATCAGGTTTTGTTGATTTTACTTTAATCAGATCACGACTCGGTGACGGACGCGACTCATTCAGATGCGCTGGGTTCACGGCGCACGTACAGCTTGAGGTCATCATTATTATTGGAGGATGAGCTGATACAATGGACGGTTTTGATGAGAATCGCGGCGGCCGCTAATTAAACGTCCCGTGAAAGCTGTAATTAATAATGTATTGTGTGGACAGCGAGTGGGAGGTCAGCCCTGCCGGGTTACCTCATCACCATTAAACCAAGAGACAAAGGGGATTATTAACGGGTAAACACACTCCTGCCGCTTCTCACCGCCGCTCACTCGCCGTAAATCATGCCGCTCCGCTGTGCGTGACTTTTCTACATTCGCAATGGATTCGTTCTCTTTGTTTTGTAGTAAAACTGTTTCCTTTTCAATGATTCCATTAGTTTCTTCCACCAAAGACAAACATGGCGTCAAAGCGCATCTTCTACTGCTTTTTTTCATGCAGTGATCCCAAAAACTATACCGAAATATCTACACATTCGCGGCCCTGTCCCATGGGTGTCGCTAAAAGTCAGAGGCTAATGGAAAAATCCTGCGCCGGCCATTAACCATTAGCGTCTCACCTTTAGGCTGGGTTCACACCACAGCGTAGAGCAGCGTCGCGCAATGCGCGTGTTTTTTTAGGCGCGTTTGCGCATACAAAAAAACGAGCGAACGTGCGTTGCAGCGCATTCGCGGCGATGATATGGCCGCGAATGCGCGGCTATATGCAGAAAAGAAGCTCCCGGACTTCTTTTTGCATCAGCCGTTTCTCAGCGCGTTCCTGCGCGCTGAGAAACAGCCAGGTGGGATATGCCCACATAGGGAATCATGGGATTTCACTGTTTGAGCGTTTTACAGCGCGCAGGAGCGCGCTGTAAAACGCTTAGGTGTGAACCCAGCCTTAGCGTCCAACCAAGACGCTAAAGTCGGCCGTTATTAAAATCTTACGCGAGCCGCGAGATGCTGAGTACAATAAGGAACATGAGCTGCGAGATGGCGAGTACAGTAAGGAATGCGAGCCGCGAGATCCCGAGTACAGTAAGGAACGCGAGCCGCGAGATGCTGAATACAGTAAGGAACGTGAGCCGCGAGATCCCGAGTACAGTAAGGAACGCGAGCCGCGAGATGCTGAGTACAGTAAGGAACGTGAGCCGCGAGATGCCGAGTACAGTAAGGAACGCGAGCCGCGAGATGCTGAATACAGTAAGGAACGCGAGCCGCGAGATGCCGAGTACAGTAAGGAATGCGAGCCGCGAGATCCCGAGTACAGTAAGGAACGCGAGCCGCGAGATGCTGAGTACAGTAAGGAACGTGAGCCGCGAGATGGCGAGTACAGTAAGGAATGCGAGCCGCGAGATGCCGAGTACAGTAAGGAATGCGAGCCGCGAGATCCCGAGTACAGTAAGGAACGCGAGCTGCGAGATGCTGAGTACAGTAAGGAACGTGAGCCGCGAGATGCCGAGTACAGTAAGGAACGCGAGCCGCGAGATGCTGAGTACAGTAAGGAACGCGAGCCGCGAGATGCTGAGTACAGTAAGGAACGCGAGCCGCGAGATGCCGAGTACAGTAAGGAACGCGAGCCGCGAGATGCTGAGTACAGTAAGGAACGCGAGCCGCGAGATGCCGAGTACAGTAAGGAACGCGAGCCGCGAGATGCCGAGTACAGTAAGGAATGCAAGCTGCGAGACGCCGGGTAAAGTAAGGAACGCGAGCCGCGAGATGCCGAGTACAGTAAGGAATGCGAGCTGCGAGACGCCGGGTAAAGTAAGGAACGCGAGCCGCGAGATGCTGAGTACAATAAGGAACACGAGACGCCGTGTACAGTAAGGAACATGAACCGCGAGTCTCCGGGTACAGTAAGGAGCGCGAGACACTGAGTACAGTAAGGAACGCGAGCCGCGAGACACAGAGTACAGTAAGGATCGCGAGCCACCGAGTACAGTAAGGAACGTGAGCCACGAGACACAGAGTACTGTAAGGAACGCGAGTCGTGAGACGTCATGTACAGTAAGGAACGCGAGTCGTGAGACGTCATGTACAGTAAGGATTGCGAGCCACCGAGTACAGTAAGAAACGCGAGCCGCCGAGTACAGTAAGAAATGCGAGCCGCCGAGTACAGTAAGGAACACAAGCCGCCAGACACCGTGTACAGTAAGGAACGTAAGACGCCAAGGTCGCGACGTCTCCTTTAACAGCAAGGCTGGAATAGGACAGGAACAAAACATGCTGATAACGTCTGCCGGTATGTTGTGCGTCTCGCCTGGAAACAGACCCTCTATTTAATTGTGAATTATGTCGGTGATGAATGTCGGCCATGTTTAGCGTGAAAATCTGGCTCTGTCCCTGATGAGCTGTTTTAAGTTGAGCAGTGAGGTAAGAGGTATAAGAATATATATAATCACCCCACCACCCGCCCTGCTATGCCCTGACCCACACGTACCACTTAGACATTGACACACGTTCCTTTACAGACTCCTGCCGTTACATCACACCGGATACATTGTTGCTGCCGGTGATCACATTGTGCGAGAACATTCAGACGATCAGTAGCATTAGAAGCAGAGTTTCCATGTAGAAACCCCTGGCTCGTCTCCTGTCGTCCCCCCTGGAGCAGCCTGTCACCTGCCAGAGATCTGACAGTGAGCCGGCTCTTATCTCTCCGTCCATCGAGACGCGCGTTGATTCAGCGATTTCCTGTGTGACTCGCCTGGGGCCTCGGTGTCAGTCACGCCGGAAACACAGATACTCACAGAAAACAAACGCCAGCAAGGTCCAATTCTGGTCAAAGAGGCCATCTTTTCTGATATTTTATTATTATTATCGTCATTTATATGGCACCAACAGTGTCTGCAGCGCTTTACAATAACCAAAGGGAACGAGACAAATCCTCTTTTTAATCAGCCACTCTGAAATCACACCCCGAATTAAAGCCAGACCCCCGTGCACCCCGCTGCTTCCCATGCATCAAAATCCAGCCCGGTCACACTTATTTTTATAACTATTATATTAGATTTATATTTTTATTTTCATTTATAAAATATACCGTATATTTATCAAACACAGGGCTGGATTTAATTAGATCGGCTTGTTTTTTAATGATAACATCGTCTGATTCAATCGCATGGAACCAGCCACAGCTGAATTCTGCGCAAAGATCAGGCTTCTAATCGGCTCCGAACTTGCCTGACACTGACTCCTGTTACTTTTAGGGTTAGGGTTATAATTATTACGGTTAGGGTTATTGTTAGATCTAGGATTACTTTAACTCCTTGAATGTGGACGACGTGTGGGGAACGTCATGGGGGTTCCCAGATATATGTGGAGGACGTTCCCCACATGTCATCTGCTAGCAGGGGTATCCTTTCCTAAACCTACCTCTCTCTGACTTCCTGGAAGTCAGACCCTTCTTATAAACCCCCTCCCGGGGCACTGATGTCATTGCGATGGGCGCGATGATGTCATTTTCAGGCGCCCCCAGGATTGCCCGGAAGAGCACCAGACAGGGAGGATGGTGTCCTTTGAACCCCTCTCCCTCCCGATCGGCCCAAATTTTTAAAAAAATGGCAGGCTCCACTGGAAAGGGCACAGTCTGCCCTTTCCAGCGATGTCTGTCTTCAACCCCTTAGATGCAAGATCGCGATTCAGGGCCAATCAGATGTTTTTTCGACTGTTTTGCAGTGATTTTTCCGTTTGCTTCGGCAGTTTTGCAGTGGTTTTTCAGATGCGTTCGGCAGCTTTTGCCTGCACTTCGGGGACCCTGCGGTGAATAGTTAATTCACCGCAGGATCGAGGAATTTGCATTCCTGGAGTGCAGGGAACGCGAGAGCACCGAAATTCCACATAACCCTTATAGAGTTAGTGTTCGTTTTAGGGTTAGGCTTATTTTTAGGGTTAGGGTTATATTTAGGGTTAGAGTTACTGTTAGGGTAACGGATATTATAAGGTTATGGTTATTTTTAAAGTTAGGGTTATAGTTTTTTTTCAGGTTACGGTTATTTTTAGAGTTATGGTTATTTTAAGGGTTTGGGAAATTTTTAAGGTTAGAATTATTTTTAAAGTTTAGGTTACTTTTACAGTTAGGATTAGAGTTATTTGTAGGATTAGGATTAGGATTCAAGTTATTTTTAGGATTAGGGTTATATTTAGGGCTAGGATTAAAGTTTTTTCTAAGGATAGGGTCATTTTTAGGGTTAGGCTTATATTTAGGGTTAGGGCTATTTTTAGGGTTATGGTTATATTTAAGGATAGGGTTATTTTTAGGGTTAGGGTTATTTTAAGGGTTAGGGTTATATTTACTATTAGGGTTATTTAGAGGTTAAGGTTCTGTTTAAGGCTAGGGTTATTTTTAGGGTTATGGTTATATTTAAGGATAGGGTTATTTTTAGGGTTAGGGTTATTTTTAGGGTTAGGGTTATTTTTAGGGTTAGGGTTATTTTAAGGGTTAGGGTTATATTTACTATTAGGGTTATTTAGAGGTTAAGGTTCTATTTAAGGTTAGGGTTATTTTTAGGGTTATGGTTATATTTAAGGATAGGGTTATTTTTAGGGTTAGTGTTATTTTTAGTATTAGGGTTATTTTAAGGGTTAGGGTTATATTTAGGGTTAGGGTTATATTTGAAGTTAGGGTTATTTTTAGTATTAGGGTTATTTTTAGGGTTAGGGTTATTTTTACTATTAGGGTTGTTTTTAGGGTTAGGGTTATTTTTACTATTAGGGTTGTTTTTAGGGTTAGGGTTATTTTTAGGATTAGGGTTATATTTAAGGTTAGGGTTATTTTTAGGGTTAGGGTTATTTTTACTATTAGGGCTGTTTTTAGGGTTAGGGTCATTTTTAGGATTAGGGTCAGTCATTCTCCTGCTTTTCACGTTCTCTGAATAACCCTGTTAGGGTTCTTTTTTAGGGTTAGGGTTATATTTAAGGTTGGGGTTGTATTTAAGGTTACGGTTATTTTTAGTATTAGGGTTGTTTTTAGGGTTAAGGTTATATTTAAAGTTAGGGTTATTTTTAGGGTTAGGGTTATTTTTACTTTTAGGGTTGTTTTTAGGGTTAGGGTTATTTGTAAGATTAGGGTTATATTTAAGGTTAAGGTTATATTTAAAGTTATGGTTATTTTTAGTATTAGGGTTATTTTTTTAGGGTTGGGGTTGTATTTAAGGTTAGGGTTATTTTTAGTAATAGGGTTGTTTTTAGGGTTAGGGTTATTTTTAGGGTTAGGGTTGTATTTAAGGTTAGGGTTATTTTTAGGGTTAGTGTTATATAAGGTTAGGGTTATTTTTAGGGTTAGTGTTATATAAGGTTAGGGTTATTTTTAGTAATAGGATTGTTTTTATGGTTAGGGTTATTTTTAGTATTAGGGTTATATTTAAGGTTAGGGTTATATATAAGGTTAGGGTTATTTTTAGGGTTATGGTTATATAAGGTTAGGGTTATTTTTAGTATTAGGGTTATTTTTAGGGTTAAGGTTATATTTAAAGTTAGGGTTATTTTTAGTATTAGGGTTATTTTTTAGGTTTAGGGTTATATTTAAGGTTGGGGTTAAGGTTATTTTTAGGGTTATATATAAGGTTAGGGTTGTTTTTTAGGCTAGGGTCAGACGAACGCATTTTTCACGTTGTCCGTGAAAAAGTGCGGTCGAACGAACGTACGTATTTTTTCCCGGAATTCGCGATAGCGGTCATACGATGCGCCTTTTCGTCCGTGATTTTGTACGGATCGTCAATAAAACACTTTTTGCATCTGGACGTTATGTTGGCCGGACATTAGCAGCGTCTGACGTCTCCTAATCACACACACACGCCTCTAGCGGACGCAGCACACTCTGTATGTCAGTACTAGCGATTTGACGTTCTCGAAAAAATGCGTTCGTTGGCCACTTGCTTTGCACGGACGAACTTTCGTGCGGCCGTTCGTCGTATGTTCCCCGGCATTGGACGTCATTTGCTGCTAGCACGGCCGTGATTTCGTGCGGCTAAACGCACGTTAATACTGCGCTAGTCTGACCCTAGCCTTAGGGTTACTTTAGGGTTAGGGTTATATATAAGGTTAGGGTTGTTTTTTAGGGTTAGGGTTACTTTAGGGTTAGGGTTATATATAAGGTTAGGGTTGTTTTTTAGGGTTAGGGTTACTTTAGGGTTAGGGTTATATATAAGGTTAGGTTTAATTTTAGTATTAAGGTTATTTTTAGTATTAAGGTTATATTTAGGGTTATATATAAGGTTAAGGTTATATATAAGGTTAGGGTTATTTTTAGTATTACAGTTATTTTTAGGGTTATTTTTAGGGTTAGGGTTCTATATAAGGTTAGCGTTATATATAAGGTTAGGTTTATTTTTAGTATTAAGGTTATTTTTAGGGTTAGGGTTATTTTTAGGGTTAGGGTTATATATAAGGTTATGTAATTTTTAGGGATAGAGTTATGCTGTTAGTGTTAAATCAACACATTCAGGGTAATTCAAAGAGATCTGAATTGCTGGAGAAAGGTAACCGAACGCTGAAAATCAGCGTTCGGTTACCTTTCTTGGCCATTCGGCTATCCAGAGAGCAGGCAATTCGCCAAATCCTGGCGAATTGCCTGAACATACGGTGCCTGTTCGGTGCCTGTTCGAGGGCAGTGAAATCCCCATAGAGAAGCACTGCTTCGTCTATTCAGAGAACACAAACCAGCAGTGAAAGGTTCCCCTAATGCCCTGTCATTCGGTGGTTTCATTCGGCAAGTTTATTCAGGAGAATCCCATAGGCTTCAATGTTAAAAATATTCCTGTTTTAATTCAATATCTAATAAAACGTTCATTATAAAATTCTGTAGTAAAGAGTCTCTTTATTTATAGATTTTTTTGGATATTTTATGCATTTTTCTGGATTTTGTTTTTTTTAAACTTTACTTATTTTTTCTGTAACAGCCCTCTTTATTATCATTCATTGGATTTTATATGTAAATTTCAGACATTTTCGCTCGGTAGTTTCTTTGCAAACAGCGTTTCACTTTTCAATCATTCATGCAAACTGTTTTCCTAATTTATTCACTGCCTACGTCTGCGGTGTCGGCTTTTTCCGGCGGCTGCTCTGCGTGTGATCGGCTCCTGCTCGGGTTTTTCCAGCGTCTTTGACGGCTTAATCCAGATGTTTTTGCGGGTTTTCGGCGTGCATTCGCCAGGTGTTCGCCAGGTTTTTGCCAGGTTTTCGGCAGCTTTTCCCTGCACTTCGACAGCCCTGTGGTGCTTGCTGAATACACCGCAGGGTCGCCGAAATGGGAAAGCCGTTTTGCACCAAATTGAAGAGAACGAAAGTCACTGAGCGTGCGGTGACTTTTCGAATCTCTTTGAATAACCCTGTTATGGTTTTCATTGAGATTTCAGTGTGATTTCCCCTGTTTACCTGCCTGAAGAGCCATCTATTAACCCCGTTCTACACTTTTTTTAAAAATTGAGCACACCAAAAATTTTTAATTACGTCACTAAAGCCGAAATTTCCACTAGAGAGCCCAGAGGCGCGAGTGCCGATGAAAGAAGAATTTTTATCGAGAATCGAGATGCCAGTATGGCCATTAATTAAATCTCCTGAACGGAAAAGGAGTGTCTGAAAATGCACTCAATTTAATTAATCAGGCTGATTTTAATTGAAGCTGCAGTTAAATGGGGAAAAATAGATAAATAAAAGTATAAAAAAACATGTAATGTATGAGAGTTATTCCGGGTACCTGTATGTTATAGCGTGTTGCATCCTGCACAGACAGCGCCCGCCGTGTACCCAGAGCCCTCCCTCCATGCTGCTGGAATCCCATCCTGACGTTTATTAGACATGTGCACAGCACAAAATGTCGTTTTGAACTAATGGATTAGTCCTAAAATGCAATTTATTTAGTTACTAAAGAAATTTGTTTTCAGTTCTTTAGTATGAAAAGTAATTTCATTCATCCGAAAACCAGTGGATACAATTACTATTGTAGTGGCTCCTCAGAGGGCTGAGATCGCTGCTAGTTACAGTATCTCTCACTCTCAGCACAATGTGTCAGGCAAAGCTGTTACAGTAACTGACTGCTGCTTCATCACAGCGCTCAGAGTTTCAGTAAAACTAGTAAATAATATTTATATATAAGAGGTTAGAACAATATTATTTCCTTGTTTTACTGAAACTCTGAGCGCTGTGATGAGCAACAGTCAGTTACTGCTGAGCCTGATACATTGTACTGAGAGATAATATAACAAGCAGCCGATCTCAGCGCTCAGTCACTGGATTTAAAGGACTAAAAGAAAAAAGGCTCCTCTCTGTATAATGTAGATAACATCCTCCTGCATTAATTAATACCCATCTCTGTATAATGTATAGAACAACCATCTGCATTAATTAATGCCCCTCTCTGTATAGAAGAGAACAGCCTACTGCATTGGCATGTGGAGGGTGCAGAACTTCAGAATGCAATGCTTATCCAGCACATCCTCCTGCATTAATCAATACCCCTCTCTGTATAATGTAAAGAACATCCACCTGCATTAATTAATACCCCTCTGTGTATAATGTATACAGCATCCACCTGCATTAATACCCCTCTCTCTATAATGTATAGAACATCCTCCTGCATTAATTAATACCCCTCTCTGTATAACGTATAGAACATCCTCCTGAATTAATGTCCCTCTCTGTAAAGAACATCCTCCTCAATTTATCCCTTTCTCTGTATAATGTGTAGAACATCCTCCTGCATTAGTTCATGCCCCTCTCTGTATAGAACATCCTACTGCATTGGCATGTGGAGGGTGCAGAACTTCGGAATGCAATGCTTATCTAGCACAGGAGAGGGAACTTTTACTTAAACTTTGTATCTCTGTGGGGGAGACAGACAGGATTATAAAAGCAGGGGAGAGGGGAAATATTAACGTAAATCAGTCTGAAAGCTCAGAGAAGAGATGACTGGTGCAAATTAATTATTATATTAAAATAAAGCACTTTAAATGCAGGGAAAATATTCAAATAAATCACACTGAAGGCTCATAATGACAGAGTAACTGTGAGAGCTGGATACTACGGGCTCTATTACAAAGTTGGTGCTAACTTAACCAGAGCTGTTGTAAACTTACCAGAGCCATTATAGTCTATGGAGCTGTTAAGTTAACAAGAGCTCTGGTTAAGTTAGCACCAGCTTTGTAATACTGCCCTAAATGTATCAGAAGTAAAAACCCTTTATAACAAGCAGCACTGGGAGAGGAGAGGGACTTTATATAAAACGTGTATTATAGATGAGGAAAGAGGGATAGTGCTCCTGGATAATATAAAATGTATCAGACCTAAGCCCCTATTATGCAGAGCGGGAGGGGAGATAACACACGTTTTATAAAGTCCCTCTCTTCTCCCAGCGCTGCTTGTTATAAAGGGGTTTTTACTATCCAGCCCTCCTCTGTCATTAGCTTTCAGTGTGATTTATTTGAATGTTTTCCTTCTCCAGCTGCTTTTATCATCTTGTCTGCCTCATAGACATGCAAGGGTTAAGTAAAGGTTTCCTCTCCTGTGCTGGCTGTGAGTGAGTATTCTGGAGCTCTATCACTGGCAGATTTTCGGGTAGGGGTCGGGAAGGATTACGCATACAAACCTTTTCTGTAGCTTTGCGATGTTGCGCTCTTCATTACTGGTCTCCTTCACTCATCAATGTAATATCACAAAAAGGACTGAAACTAAAATGTAGTGCATTTTATTTTAGTTTCTATCGTTTTTTGTACTGAGCAGTTTCGTTTCTCTTGAGTCATACTAAAACTAAATTATCCCAAAATTCAGACTAAATCGTTTTAGTACTAAAACGAATGCACATGTCTAACGTTTACAAGTTTGAACTACATTTCCCATGATGCTTAGCTGACTGTAAAGGTGCCGTAAGCCATCGCTGCTTATTACTGAAGCGTAATGACATTGGACAGGAAAAAAAAGCACGAAAAATTCCATCAGGCTAAATTCCCGCATGAGCTCCCGACACCTGAGACCCTTTCCGCGGCGCATTCATCACCTGACGCGTGTGGCGGCCGCGCGGTTATTAATATCACTCGGAACGGCAGAGATATCAGCAATGCCAACCTGCGCGGCTTCACGTGAGCCCCCTGCTCCCTTACCGCCCCCTTATCGTCTCCGAAAGCGGAGGGAAAAAATCCCATTTCTTTAAGTGTCTTATTAGCATATAAATTCCGGGAGTTAACGCCGACTAATGAGCTGAAAATGCCAGGGGCGACGGCGCGCCGAAACCTCCCGCAAAAAAAACGGTAAAAATAGCAAGGGCTAATTCCTCTCCGCCGCAGATTAGCAATAAACAACGCGCACGTATTGGGCGCCACGCGATGGGGAGAGATTTATTCCGACGTATAGAGCAAGTCGTCCTATAAATTTCGCTCGGCGACGTGACGTTCCCAGGTTCCATAAAAGCCAATTAATATCTAATTCCCGCCGGCACAGGAAACATTTTTTTTCGTGTTTATGTCGGTGGTTTATGTGCCGGCTCTTAAAAGCGCACGGAAAAATAATATATATATGTATAATACAAATGCGCTATACAGCATGTAATGTTTCAGGCAGCTGCTTACACCGTGGCGTGATGCGGAAAATACATCACTATAACACTTAACCCCATCACTACCAAGCACTTTTAGTTGAAACTTTTTTTATAATAACATTTATTTGAACCATTGGATGCAAAGCTAACATTTAAATAATGAGTAATATAGAAACCTCCCACTGATTTTAAATTTTTTATGTATTTGTTTATCCTTTACAGTAATATCACTGGGATGAAAGGTTGTAAACTCTAGATGGCGTCCCTTATCTGGCACAATGTCACACAGCGTCTATATTATCAGCATACACGCAGAAATATCAATGGGATGAAAGGTTGTAAGCATTAGAGGGCATCCCTTATCTGGCACAGTGTCACACGGGGTCTGCATTATCAGCATACAGGCAGAAATGGCCTTTGTGTCAGTAAATGTGCAGCAGACAGATAATAAAATGGTGATATCTCCTGCTTACACGGGGTCTGTGTTATCAGCATACAGGCAGATGCACTAAATGTGCTGCAGACAGATAATAAAATGGTGAGATCTCCTGCTTACACGGGGTCTGCATTACCAGCATACAGGCAGATACAGTAAATGTGCTGCAGATAGATAATAAAATGGTGAGATCTCCTGCTTATGGGGGGTTTGCAGTGATCAGAATGAGATTATTAGCAAAGCAATATCTGTTTGTGCTGCATAATGCCTGTGTATGGCAATTACAGCAATACCTTGTATCTGTATGTGCCGCATAATGCCTGTGTATGACAATTACAGCAACACCTTGTTTCTGTATGTGCTGCATAATGCCTGTGTATGGCAATTACAGCAACACCTTGTATCTGTATGTGCCGTATAATGCCTGTCTATGGCAATTACAGCAACACCTTGTATCTGTATGTGCCACATAATGCCTGTGTATGGCAATTACAGCAACACCTTGTATCTGTATGTGCTGCATAATGCTTGTCTATGGCAATTACAGCAACACCTTGTATCTGTATGTGCCGCATAATGCCTGTCTATGGCAATTACAGCAACACCTTGTATCTGTATGTGCCACATAATGCCTGTGTATGGCAATTACAGCAACACCTTGTATCTGTATGTGCCGCATAATGCCTGTGTATGACAATTACAGCAACACCTTGTTTCTGTATGTGCTGCATAATGCCTGTGTATGGCAATTACAGCAACACCTTGTATCTGTATGTGCCGCATAATGCCTGTCTATGGCAATTACAGCAACACCTTGTTTCTGTATGTGCTGCATAATGCCTGTGTATGGCAATTACAGCAACACCTTGTATCTGTTTGTGCTGCATAATGCCTGTGTATGACAATTACAGCAACACCTTGTATCTGTATGTGCCGCACAATGCCTGTGTATGGCAATTACAGCAACACCGTGTATCTGTATGTGCCGCACAATGCCTGTGTATGACAATTACAGCAACACCTTGTATCTGTATGTGTTGCATAATGCCTGTGTATGGCAATTACAGCAACACCTTGTATCTGTATGTGCCGCACAATGCCTGCGTATGACAATTACAGCAACACCTTGTATCTGTATGTGCTGCATAATGCCTGTGTATGGCAATTACAGCAATACCTTGTATCTGTATGTGCCGCATAATGCCTGTGTATGACAATTACAGCAACACCTTGTATCTGTATGTGTTGCATAATGCCTGTGTATGGCAATTACAGCAACACCTTGTATCTGTATGTGCCGCACAATGCCTGCGTATGACAATTACAGCAACACCTTGTATCTGTATGTGCTGCATAATGCCTGTGTATGGCAATTACACCAACACCTTGTATCTGTACTGTACAGGGATTTACATTCATTATAACCCCCTGAATCTTATCCCTGTACAGCAGCGACTGACTCCACAGCTCTTCCTGTATTCTGACAAATCCCTGGCTGCCGGAATGCTGCAGTAAAGTCTGTCTTTTTTACAGGACAGAATGGGACAGTGTAATGAAATGGGGAAAGAATTTGCTGGAATGGGACGGAATGTGATGAAATGTTATGGAATGAGAAGGAATGTGACAGATTGTGATGGATTGAAAAAGTGAAGGAATAAGACAAATGTGGTAGAGTCTGATGAAACGTGAAGGGCTGAGACAGAATGTGATGGAATATGAAGGAATGGGATGGAGTGTGATGGAATGGGATGGAATGTGAAGGAATGGGCCGGAGTGTGATGAAATGAGACGGAATGTGAAGGAATGGTACAGAGTGTAATGGAATGGGGACAGAATGGGATGGAATGTGTTGGAATGAGAAGGAATGGGACAGATTTTCATGGAATATGACATATAGTGATGGATTGAGATGGAATGTGAAGGAATGGGACTGAGTGTGATGGAATATGACATATTGTGATGGATTGAGATGGAATGTGAAGGAATGGGACTGAGTGTGATGGAATGTGACAGATTGAGACGGAATGTGAAGGAATGGTACTGAGTGTGATGGAATGTGACGGAATGTGAGGGAATGGGATGGAATGTGTTGGAATGAGAAGGAATGGGACAGAGTCTGATAGAATATGACATATTGTGATGGATTGAGATGGAATGTGAAGGAATGGGACTGAGTGTGATGAAATGTGACAGATTGTGATGGATTGAGACGGAATGTGAAGGAATGGTACAGAGTGTGATGGAATGTGACAGAATGTGAGGGAATAAGATGGAATGAGATGGAATGTGACAAAATGTGATGGAAGAAGACAGAATGTGATGGAATGGAACAAAATCTGATGAATTGAGACGGAACGTGGTGGACCAACAAACAAAAAAAAGCATAGTTTTGCACTCAGTCAATTATAGTTGAATTGCAGGTATGGCAAAATGCAGAATACAGAGAGTTCGGGGCTACAGGGCGGCCCACCCAGTGTGTGATCCAAAAACCAATGCAGAGACCTGATACTCCAATGCTGGGTACTTTTATTTTGGGAACATCAAAGTTTCAGCTGTATCACTGCCTTTATCAAGCAAAGAATGGGATGGACTAGCAAGAAATGATACGGAATGGGGTGGAATGGAGCAGAATGAGACGAATTGGGGGGAATGAGATGTAAAATAATGAGGCTGCATGGGATAGAATGTCAGTGAATGGGTCAAAATGGGATGGAATTGGACAGAATGGGACAGAAAAGGATGGAATGTGACAGAATTGGATGATTAGGAGGTATTGAGCTGAAAAGTAACAGAATAGGAGGGAAAGGGATAGAAAAGAAAAGGATAGAATGGGATGGAATAGGAGGGAATGTGACAGAAAAAGATGGAACGGGATGGAATGGGACAGAGTAGGAGGGAGTGGGATGGAATGGGACAGAGTAGGAGGGAATGGGACAGACTAGGAGGGAATGTGAGGGAATGGGACAGAATAGGAGGGGATGGAATGGGACAGACTAGGCGGGAATGTGAGGGAATGGGACAGAATAGGAGGGGATGGAATGGGACAGACTAGGAGGGAATGGGACAGACTAGGAGGGAATGGGATGGAATGGGACAGACTAGGAGACAATGGGAGGGAATGGGACAGACTAGGAGGGAATGGGATGGAATGGGACAGAGTAGGAGGGAATGGGACAGACTAGGAGGGAATGGGATGGAATGGGACAGACTAGGAGACAATGGGATGGAATGGGACAGACTAGGAGGGAATGGGATGGAATGGGACAGACTAGGAGACAATGGGATGGAATGGGACAGACTAGGAGGGAATGGGATGGAATGGGACAGACTAGGAGGGAATGGGATGGAATGGGACAGACTAGGAGGGAATGTGAGGGAATGGGACAGAATAGGAGGGGATGGAATGGGACAGACTAGGAGGGAATGGGATGGAATGGGGACAGACTAGGAGGAATGGGATGGAATGGGACAGAGTAGGAGGGAATGGGACAGACTAGGAGGGAATGGGATGGAATGGGACAGACTAGGAGACAATGGGATGGAATGGGACAGACTAGGAGGGAATGGGATGGAATGGGACAGACTAGGAGGGAATGGGATGGAATGGGACATACTGTAAGGGAATGAGATATAATGTAACATAATGTGAGAGTATTTGACAAAATGTGATGGAATGAGATGGAAAGTGTTGGAATGGGGTAGAATGTGACAGAATTTGATGTAATAAGATAGACTGGAATCTGTACTCAACTTACATAACAGTGTAATTTTGTAACGTGTCAGAGGAAGAATAATGACGGAAAGTGCGGCTCAGTCAGACGGCTCAGAGACGCGTGTCTGGGATTTATGGTGTAAGCGTAGAGGGATTAGGAACGCTGTAAACCTGGAAGCGAGAGGTTAAGAGCCACAATAAATGCAGCTAGAGAACTTTTTTTAACAGACTTTTTTATAGCCATTTTTTATTATTTAGACAGATTTTTACAAAGTTTTGATTGATTTTACCTCCTATTAAGAGAATAGAAAACTTCCTATTATTTTTTTGTTTCAGTTCTGTGGAATTCGCCGAGGCCACTTTGGTGGTTATTGGCGCAATTCGTCGCTTTTTAGCGATGTACTATAACTGCTTCGGCGACTCCAATTTCAGCGAAATATGGTAAACAGCCCACAATTAGTGAATTCACTGTGTTTTCAGCAACATGAAATCACCAAACTGCGCCAAAATGCAGTGAAAAGCAAACCACGGCAAATCGCTGGCAGTTTCGGTGCTTTGTATATAGACTCTATAGTGTTACTGCGGTCGGGAAGCCAGTGATGTAGGTTTGTCTCGTCACCAATCAGAGACAGCCTGAATAGGTTTCAGCACCAAGGACAGCACCCGCTGAATGCAACCAGACTGAAGGAAAGAAAAAAAACTCTGCGTTCGGCAAAGAAAAAAGCCTCGTCATTTTAAAATAATTAGGAATCCAAAAATTTCAATAAAAAAAAATACAAAAATTACTACAAATTATTTAAAGAATTCAAATTAAATCGAACTAGTTTTTCATTCCGAAATAACAAATAGGAACGAAATAACGAATCGATCGAAATACGAATCACGGTAACAGAACAAACGCACCGAAACAAGCTAAAAAATGGAATGGATCCATCCGAAACGAAACAACATTTGTCGTTGTGCACATGTCTAGTCTCTATTGAGCTTTACGTGACGTTCTTCAACCAAGACCTTGAATGTACAGAAAAAGACCTGAGCCCCACCCTCTGTAACAACAAGGGTTTAATGAGAGGCGATGGAAATGTTTTGGGGTCACTGCCCCTCCCCTGGAGAGCTCTGGTCAATCAGAAAGAGGCATCTCATTAGTATATGCAAATATTCCAAAAATCCCAAATCCAGGGACGCACGTGGAGGAGCGCAGCGCAGCTTCTCGTGGTTTACATAAAATGAGACGTTAAATAATTCGTCGGCTAATTAGCATAACCCCTCCTGGTGGAGCCGCAACAAGCTCGGGAACGTGGTGATGATAATGTTTTGTGTTATTAATCGTTAGGAATCTCTCCGTCTGAGTGTGGAATTCCAGATATTACAGGACTGCAAGTCCCATGATGCTCAGTGAGTCGTGAGGCTGGCTGAGCCCCATGGGAGATGTGGTTTGGAAGTCTCTGAGATTGGTGAGTTTCACGGTGAATTTAATTAATCCTCAATCTCTTTCTTCCCGTCATGTTCATGTTTACGTGGCGGCCCAGATTTTCCCAGAGGTACGTCCCCCCCCCACCTGTCTACCGGATGTATCATGGTGTGGATTTTATCCTCATGTCATCTGTATGACCTCTGAAGCTCCTCCCAGGTCTCTCCAAAACCCAGTGTCGGCAAACCCAACGCGTGCATCACGAGGGCCCGTGAAATCGATGAGACCCGGGTGGCATAAATTATTTACCATAAGCCTCCTCGTGGCGACGAGCCCCTCCTCCTTCGTGCGCAATACAAGCCTTAATCACCGCCGGACACTGGATTCCTGGAAAGGAGAGGATGTGGTCACCAGAGGAGCGCTATCACCTTAACCCGCTACCCAAGAGGAACGTATCGACAGACACTCGCAGAGCAAGAAGCGAGCAGGACGCGAGCATTAAACCAGCATACACCATGGAGGCGCGCGCTCCCTTACTCAGCAGAGACTCCCCGTTACCCTCTGCTAATGTCACGGGAGACGAGACTGAGACGTCCGCTGCGCTCCACGTGACATCATCACCCATCATTCCCTTCAGCTTCCCGCGGTCTGAGAGCTGCAGCCTCGCCACGGGAAACGTAAACTATAATATAATGTGAATAAAAATAACCGCAGTCCCCGGCCGGCCAATCACAGCTCAACAATATGTCAGGGATCAAACCATCAGGAATGCCACAATGGTTTCCACGGTAACTGCCTCAAAATGAGTATTTAAGCATCACCTGATACTGAGACCAGAGACGCCAAAAGACAAACCCAAGTGTGCCATAACAGAATATTCCGGATATCATAGTTACTATGGGATAACGGAATATTCCGGATATAATAGTTACTATGAGATAACAGAATATTCCGGATATAATAGTTACTATGGGATAACAGAATATTCCGGATATAATAGTTACTATGGGATAACAGAATATTCCAGATATAATAGTTACTATGGGATAACAGAATATTCCGGATATAATAGTTACTATGGGATAACAGAATATTCCGGATATAATAGTTACTACGGGATAACAGAATATTCCGGTTATAATAGTTACTATGGGATAACAGAATATTCCGGATATCATAGTTACTACGGGATAACGGAATATTCCGGATATAATAGTTACTATGAGATAACAGAATATTCCGGATATAATAGTTACTATGGGATAACAGAATATTCCGGATATAATAGTTACTATGAGATAACAGAATATTCCGGATATAATAGTTACTATGGGATAACAGAATATTCCGGATATCATAGTTACTATGGGATAACGGAATATTCCGGATATAATAGTTACTATGAGATAACAGAATATTCCGGATATAATAGTTACTATGGGATAACAGAATATTCCGGATATAATAGTTACTATGGGATAACAGAATATTCCAGATATAATAGTTACTATGAGATAACAGAATATTCCGGATATAATAGTTACTATGGGATAACAGAATATTCCGGATATAATAGTTACTATGAGATAACAGAATATTCCGGATATAATAGTTACTATGGGATAACAGAATATTCCGGATATAACAGTTACTATGAGATAACAGAATATTCCGGATATAATAGTTACTATGGGATAACAGAATATTCCGGATATAATAGTTACTATGAGATAACAGAATATTCCAGATATAATAGTTACTATGAGATAACAGAATATTCCGGATATAATAGTTACTATGGGATAACAGAATATTCCAGATATAATAGTTACTATGAGATAACAGAATATTCCGGATATAATAGTTACTATGGGATAACAGAATATTCCGGATATAATAGTTACTATGAGATAACAGAATATTCCGGATATAATAGTTACTATGGGATAACAGAATATTCCGGATATAATAGTTACTATGGATAACAGAATATTCCGGATATAATAGTTACTATGGGATAACAGAATATTCCGGATATAATAGTTACTATGAGATAACAGAATATTCCGGATATAATAGTTACTATGGGATAACAGAATATTCCGGATATAACAGTTACTATGGGATAACAGAATATTCCAGATATAATAGTTACTATGGGATAACAGAATATTCCGGATATAACAGTTACTATGAGATAACAGAATATTCCGGATATAATAGTTACTATGAGGTAACAGAATATTCCGGATATAATAGTTACTATGGGATAACAGAATATTCCAGATATAATAGTTACTATGGGATAACAGAATATTCCGGATATAATAGTTACTATGGGATAACAGAATATTCCGGATATAATAGTTACTATGTGATAACAGAATATTCCGGATATAATAGTTACTATGGGATAACAGAATATTCCGGATATAATAGTTACTATGTGATAACAGAATATTCCGGATATAATAGTTACTATGCGATAACAGAATATTCCGGATATAACAGTTACTATGGGATAACAGAATATTCCGGATATAATAGTTACTATGGGATAACAGAATATTCCGGATATAACAGTTACTATGGGATAACAGAATATTCCGGATATAATAGTTACTATGAGATAACAGAATATTCCGGATATAATAGTTACTATGGGATAACAGAATATTCCGGATATAATAGTTACTATGTGATAACAGAATATTCCGGATATAATAGTTACTATGGGATAACAGAATATTCCGGATATAATAGTTACTATGTGATAACAGAATATTCCGGATATAATAGTTACTATGGGATAACAGAATATTCCGGATATAATAGTTACTATGGGATAACAGAATATTCCGGATATAATAGTTACTATGTGATAACAGAATATTCCGGATATAATAGTTACTATAGGATAACAGAATATTCCGGATATAATAGTTACTATGGGATAACAGAATATTCCGGATATAATAGTTACTATGGGATAACAGAATATTCCGGATATAATAGTTACTATGGGATAACAGAATATTCCGGATATAATAGTTACTATGGGATAACAGAATATTCCGGATATAATAGTTACTATGTGATAACAGAATATTCCGGATATAATAGTTACTATGGATAACAGAATATTCCGGATATAATAGTTACTATGGGATAACAGAATATTCCGGATATAATAGTTACTATGTGATAACAGAATATTCCGGATATAATAGTTACTATGGGATAACAGAATATTCCGGATATAATAGTTACTATGGGATAACAGAATATTCCGGATATAATAGTTACTATGGGATAACAGAATATTCCGGATATAATAGTTACTATGGGATAACAGAATATTCCGGATATAATAGTTACTATGGGATAACAGAATATTCCGGATATAATAGTTACTATGGGATAACAGAATATTCCGGATATAATAGTTACTATGGGATAACAGAATATTCCGGATATAATAGTTACTATGGGATAACAGAATATTCCGGATATAATAGTTACTATGGGATAACAGAATATTCCGGATATAATAGTTACTATGGGATAACAGAATATTCCAGATATAATAGTTACTATGGAATAACAGAATATTCCGGATATAATAGTTACTATGGGATAACAGAATATTCCGGATATAATAGTTACTATGGGATAACAGAATATTCCGGATATAATAGTTACTATGGGATAACAGAATATTCCGGATATAATAGTTACTATGGGATAACAGAATATTCCGGATATAATAGTTACTATGGGATAACAGAATATTCCGGATATAATAGTTACTATGGGATAACAATATTCCGGATATAATAGTTACTATGAGATAACAGAATATTCCGGATATAATAGTTACTATGAGATAACAGAATATTCCGGATATAATAGTTACTATGGGATAACAG
Source organism: Leptobrachium leishanense (assembly GCA_009667805.1). Taxonomy (NCBI): domain Eukaryota; kingdom Metazoa; phylum Chordata; class Amphibia; order Anura; family Megophryidae; genus Leptobrachium; species Leptobrachium leishanense. Next base: position 468,936,697 of record CM019064.1, on the reverse strand, counting down.
AATATTCCGGATATAATAGTTACTATGGGATAACAGAATATTCCGGATATAATAGTTACTATGGGATAACAGAATATTCCGGATATAATAGTTACTATGGGATAACAGAATATTCCGGATATAATAGTTACTATGGGATAACAGAATATTCCGGATATAATAGTTACTATGAGATAACAGAATATTCCGGATATAATAGTTACTATGGGATAACAGAATATTCCGGATATAATAGTTACTATGGGATAACAGAATATTCCGGATATAATAGTTACTATGTATAACAGAATATTCCGGATATAATAGTTACTATGGAATAACAGAATATTCCGGATATAATAGTTACTATGGATAACAGAATATTCCGGATAATAGTTACTATGAGATAACAGAATATTCCGGATATAATAGTTACTATGGATAACAGAATATTCGGATATAATAGTTACTATGGATAACAGAATATTCCGGATATAATAGTTACTATGGGATAACAGAATATTCCGGATATAATAGTTACTATGGGATAACAGAATATTCCGGATATAATAGTTACTATGGGATAACAGAATATTCCGGATATAATAGTTACTATGGGATAACAGAATATTCCGGATATAATAGTTACTATGAGATAACAGAATATTCCGGATATAATAGTTACTATGAGATAACAGAATATTCCGGATATAATAGTTACTATGGGATAACAGAATATTCCGGATATAATAGTTACTATGGGATAACAGAATATTCCGGATATATAATAGTTACTATGGGATAACAGAATATTCCGGATATAATAGTTACTATGGGATAACAGAATATTCCGGATATAATAGTTACTATGGTATAACAGAATATTCCGGATATAATAGTTACTATGGGATAACAGAATATTCCGGATATAATAGTTACTATGGATAACAGAATATTCCGGATATAATAGTTACTATGGATAACAGAATATTCCGGATATAATAGTTACTATGGGATAACAGAATATTCCGGATATAATAGTTACTATGAAATAACAGAATATTCCGGATATAATAGTTACTATGGGATAACAGAATATTCCAGATATAATAGTTACTATGGGATAACAGAATATTCCGGATATAATAGTTACTATGGGATAACAAAATATTCCGGATATAATAGTTACTATGGGGTAACAGAATATTCCGGATATAATAGTTACTATGGGATAACAGAATATTCCGGATATAATAGTTACTATGTGATAACAGAATATTCCGGATATAATAGTTACTATGGATAACAGAATATTCCGGATATAATAGTTACTATGGGATAACAGAATATTCCGGATATAATAGTTACTATGGATAACAGAATATTCCGGATATAATAGTTACTATGAGATAACAGAATATACCGGATATAATAGTTACTATGAAATAACAGAATATTCCGGATATAATAGTTACTATGGGATAACAGAATATTCCAGATATAATAGTTACTATGGGATAACAGAATATTCCGGATATTATATTAATAGTTACTATGGGATAACAGAATTATTCCGGATATAATAGTTACTATGGTGTAACAGAATATTCCGGATATAATAGTTACTATGGATAACAGAATATTCCGGATATAATAGTTACTATGGGATAACAGAATATTCCGGATATAATAGTTACTATGGATAACAGAATATTCCGGATATAATAGTTACTATGGATAACAGAATATTCCGGATATAATAGTTACTATGAGATAACAGAATATTCCGGATATAATAGTTACTATGGGATAACAGAATATTCCGGATATAATAGTTACTATGTGATAACAGAATATTCCGGATATAATAGTTACTATGGGATAACAGAATATTCCGGATATAATAGTTACTATGAGATAACAGAATATTCCGGATATAATAGTTACTATGGGATAACAGAATATTCCGGATATAATAGTTACTATGGGATAACAGAATATTCCGGATATAATAGTTACTATGAGATAACAGAATATTCCGGATATAATAGTTACTATGGGATAACAGAATATTCTGGATATAATAGTTACTATTGGATAACAGAATATTCCGGATATAATAGTTACTAGATAACAGAATATTCCAGATATAATAGTTACTATGGGATAACAGAATATTCCGGATATAATAGTTACTATGGGATAACAGAATATTCCGGATATAATAGTTACTATGGGATAACAGAATATTCCGGATATAATAGTTACTAGGATAACAGAATATTCCGGATATAATAGTTACTATGTGATAACAGAATATTCCGGATATAATAGTTACTATGGGATAACAGAATATTCCGGATATAATAGTTACTATGGGATAACAGAATATTCCGGATATAATAGTTACTATGGGATAACAGAATCTTCCGGATATAATAGTTACTATGGGATAACAGAATATTCCGGATATAATAGTTACTATGAGATAACAGAATATTCCGGATATAATAGTTACTATGGGATAACAGAATATTCCAGATATAATAGTTACTATGGGATAACAGAATATTCCGGATATAATAGTTACTATGGGATAACAGAATATTCCAGATATAATAGTTACTATGGGGTAACAGAATATTCCGGATATAATAGTTACTATGTGATAACAGAATATTCCAGATATAATAGTTACTATGAGATAACAGAATATTCCGGATATAATAGTTACTATGGGATAACAGAATATTCCGGATATAATAGTTACTATGGGATAACAGAATATTCCGGATATAATAGTTACTATGGGATAACAGAATATTCCGGATATAATAGTTAGAAACATAGAAAAATGTCGGCAGATAAGAACCTTTCGGCCCATCTAGTCGCCCAATTACATGGATACTTTACCTGGATTTATCTTTTGTTTAGGATAGCCTTATGCCTATCCCATGCTTGCTTAAATTCAATTACTGTTTTGGCCTCTACCACTTCTACTGGAAGACTGTTCCATGTATCCACCACCCTCTCAGTAAAATAATGCTTTCTGATGTTACTTTTAAACCTTTGCCCCTCTAATCTAAGACTATGTCCTCTTGTTTTGCTACTTTGTTTCCTTTTAAATATACTCCCTTCCTTTACCTTGTGGATTCCCTTTACGTATTTAAATGTTTCTATCATATCTCCTCTGTCTCGTCTTTTTTCCAAGCTGTACATGTTAAGATCATTAAGCCTTTCCTGGTAACTTTTCTCCTTCAAGCCGTACACCATTTTAGTAGCCCTTCTCTGAACTCTCTCTAAGATGTCTATATCCTTCTGGAGATACGGTCTCCAGTACTGCACACAGTACTCCAAGTGAGGTCTCACCAGTGCTCTGTACAGTGGCATGAGCACTTCCCTTTTCCTACTGCTAATACCTCTCCCTACACAACCAAGCATTCTGCCAGCATTTCCAAGCATTCTGCCAGCATTTCCTGCTGCTCTATTACATTGACTACTTACCCTTAGATCCTCTGAAATAATGACCCCTAAATCCCTTTCCTCAGATGTTGAGGTTAGGACTGTATCAAATATTCTATACTCAGCCCTTGGGTTTTTACGTCCCAGGTGCATTATCTTGCACTTATCCACATTAAAACTCAATTGCCACAACTCTGACCATTTTTTTAGTTTACCTAAATCATTTGTCATTTGGCTGATCCCTCCAGGAACGTCAACCCTGTTGCAAATCTTTGTGTCATCAGCAAAAAGACATACTTTTGCATTAATACCTTCTGCAATATCACTAATAAAAATATTAAAGAGAATGGGTCCAAGTACTGACCCCTGAGGTACCCCACTGGTAACAAGACCTTGCGCCGAATAAACTCCATTTACCACAACCCTCTGTTGCCTGTCACTCAGCCACTGCCTAATCCATTCAACAATATTGGAATCCAAGATGAAAGATTGCAATTTATTGATAAGCCTTCTATGCGGAACAGTATCAAAAGCCTTACTGAAATCTAAATAAGCAATGTCTACTGCACCACCTGTGTCTATTATTTTTGTTACCCAATCAAAAAAATCAATAAGATTAGTTTGGCATGATCTCCCTGAGGTAAACCCATGTTGTTTCTGATCCTGTAATCTATGTGTTTTTAGATGTTCAACAATCCTTTCCTTTAACATGGTTCCCATTAATTTCCCCACTACTGACGTAAGACTAACTGGCCTATAGTTCCCAGATTCCTCCCTACTACCCTTCTTGTAAATGGGCACAACATTTGCTAATTTCCAGTCTTCTGGGACGACTCCCGTTAGCAAGGATTGGTTAAATAAATCTGTTAACGGTTTTGCTATTACATCACTGAGCTCTTTTAATAATTTAGGATGGATCCCATCAGGCCCCATTGACTTATTTGTCTTTACTTTAGACAGCTGATGTAGAACCTCCTCCTCTGTAAACTCATATGTAAATGTCTCTTTAGTGTTTCCTCCTAACGGAGGTCCCTTTCCTTCCTTTTCTTCTGCAAAGACTGAACAAAAATATTCATTGAGGCAGTCAGCGAGACTTTTATCCTCTTCTACATACCTTCCTTCCTTTGTTTTTAATCTAACTAATCCTTGTTTTACTTTTCTTTTCTTGTTTATGTATCTAAAAATAGTTTTGTCCCCCTTTTTTACTGACTGAGCTATTTTCTCTTCTGCGTGTGCTTTGGAAGCTCTTATAAATTGCTTTGCCTCTTTCTGCCTAATTTTATAGTTACTATGTAATGACAGAATATTCCGAATATAATAGTTACTATGGGATAACAGAATATTCCGGATATAATAGTTACTATGGGATAACAGAATATTCCGGATATAATAGTTACTATGAGATTACAGAATATTCCGGATATAATAGTTACTATGGGATAACAGAATATTCCGGATATAATAGTTACTATGGGATAACAGAATATTCCGGATATAATAGTTACTATGGGATAACAGAATATTCCGGATATAATAGTTACTATGGGATAACAGAATATTCCGGATATAATAGTTACTATGGGATAACAGAATATTCCGGATATAATAGTTACTATGGGATAACAGAATATTCCGGATATAATAGTTACTATGTGATAACAGAATATTCCGGATATAATAGTTTGCTTTCTTATGTTACTGTGTATTGAAGGAAGGAATAACCTGTATCGGGCGCACACAGTGTGGCACAGAGATATTGCAACTCAGAGTAATCACATGTTGTGCAGGTCCTGAGCGGTGCATGAGGTTTGCGTTTAATCCGGGCGCAGGGAGCGCTGCGGTTGCACGTTTTCCGTCGCTGAAGCTCAGACTCACAATTAGCCGTAAATACATTCCTGCCGCAGTGAAAATTGTCCGAAAGCCAATTACCACAGCGGCTTGTAATAAGCAACTCTGCGCGCTGCGCCGCTTCCAGGACAGCCTCACTAAAAGCACTTAACATTTCGAGAGTCATTTGCCGTTAATGTGCAGGATCCCGGTATTTTAAGCAGCAGTCGATATGGAGTATGGAGGCTGGGAAGGTGGTGCGCGGCACTAACGCTCTGTACCTTCCCGCATTCATAAACCCTGTGTGAAGAGGTGAAGTTACCAACCCGGGACATGGCGGAAAGCGTGTAAATAGGAGCCTAGTCATAATCATGCATCATACCACCCCTCCGTCCTGTCTCCAAGGGGTCAAAGTGCTAAAAACCATAGCTGCAGGCAGCGTCTGTGTGTCCCGCAGGGAGTGTTTGTTGCAGGGTGTGTATGTGTGTCTTGCAGGGAGTGTTTGTTGCAGGGAGGGCCTTTGTGTCTTGCAAGGAGTGTCTGTGTCTCCCGCAGGGAGTGTCTCTGTGTCTTGCAGGGAGTGTTTGTTGTGCAGGGAGGGTCTGTGTGTCTTGCAGGGAGTGTTTGTTGTGCTGGGAGGGTCTGTGTGTCTTGCAGGGAGTGTTTGTTGCAGGGAGTGTCTGTGTGTCCCGCAGTGAGGGTACAGGATGTTACAGGGGAAGTGAATGTGCCCGGGGTGGGCTGTCACCACATTATATGAATCAGGAAATCACTGTGAATCCCTGAGGAGCTCGTCACGTGCTCCCTTTAATGTGATCCCCTGAGCCGTGTGAGTATTACCCCTTAAAGAGGCACTGCAGACCCCCAGGTGTCATCACACAGCGCCGCTCATTTAATTTTAATGTAGTATGGTTTTACGCCGTCATCTTGTCACCCTGTAATCTGCACAAGCATTAGGAGGGTGGGACCCGATTAGGGGGGGCAGTGAGTGGAACGCATTGGCATCACAAGGGGGGCAATGGGTGCAGCCCGCACCGGGTGACACACCCATAGAGTGACATCGTAAAAAAAAAATATATACATATATATATATATATATGTATTTTTTTTTTACATTTTTTGACACCTCTGTGTTCTGTTGTTCCCCTTACGTCGGGGAATCAAATTTCCCCACGCTACAGTGAATTCACCAATCACCACAGGGCGTCGCGTTTCCACATCACAGCCAGGTCCCCTGGTAGTGAGAGCGACGCTCAGCAGCTTTTGTGGGGTTTTGGGCTAGCCTCTGCAGATCATCTCCCCTGTGGCTGATAGTCTGTGGTCACATGACCGGCCCTGCCCTATATATAGAGCCAGCAGTGGATCAGATCCTTGCTTCCTTACTGAGTGCTGCATCTGTGATTTTGGTTCCGATATTCTGTTGTTTGACTATTGTCGTGTTTTCCGGTTATTCTCTGTCTGCTCCTTGTACCGCATATTCTGATATCCTGTTGCTGACTTCGGCTTCTATGACTTGATCTTCTGGCTCCTGATCCTCGGTTTCTGGCTGACATCCCCCCTGGCGCCTAGACCTGGCTATTCCCTGACGATTCTTGGTATTCTTGTTTATGTTCTGTATGTCATATTCAGGTCTTTATATTTTGTTGTCCAGCAGCATATTGTAGTGTATATATTAGAGGCCATCCTAAGGACCTCATACATAGTGCAGGGTTCTGTGTTGCTGCTGTGCGTATTGGTTGTGTCTACTAGCACACTTCAGTTGTGTATTGTATTGTTTACCCTGAACCCTGTAATCTGTATTAGTATAGAAGGCTGCTCGAAAACCTTACCCAGTGCAGGGCCTCCTCGTGTCTCTGTATCCTGTCCTGTCATCTCTGGTTCTGTTGTTATACTGTGTGATGGGCTCTGCATCATGCAGCAAAGCACATACCCGCCTAAAGGGCTTAACCGCACTTAGTACCAAGGGCGCTCCATGGCATCTGCTCCGGACGTCCGTGACACAGGGTCCCCGTAGTGCAAGGAATCGGCCGCCAAATGCCGCTGCCACAAACTCGTCGCCTGCTGTTTTCAAAGAAACTACTGAACGAAAATGTCTGGAATTTACATATAAAATCCAATGAATGATAAAAAAAGGTCTGTTACAGAAAAAAGAAAACATGATTCAAAACGGGGAAACAAATTGACGAAAGACAGATACAAAAAAAAATCTATAAATAAAGAGACTTTTTGCTGCAGATTAAAATAATAAACGGTTTATTAGATACTGAATTAAAACGGGAATATTTTTAACATTGAAACCTATGGGATTCGCCTGAATAAACCTGTCGAAAGAAACCACTGAACATTAGGGCAATTCGGCAACTTTTCACTGCTGTTCAATGTGAATAGATTAATCATTGCTTCTCTATGGGGGATTTCACTGCCGCCGAACAGACACTGTATTTCACTGCCGCCGAACAGGCACCGTATTTCACTGCCGCAAACAGACACCGTATTTCACTGCCGCCAAACAGGCACCGTATTTCACTGCCGCCGAACAGGCACCGTATTTCACTGCTGCCGAACAGACACTGTATTTCACTGCCGCCGAACAGGCACCATATTTCACTGCCGCCGAACAGGCACCATATTTCACTGCCGCCGAACAGGCACCATATTTCACTGCCGCCGAACAGGCACCATATTTCACTGCCACGGAACAGACACCGTATTTCACAGGCGCCGAGCAGGCACCATACTTCACTGGCAGTTCGCCAAAATTTGTGTTTGAGCATATCACAGAGCTCCACAGCAATAAACCTCACAGTAATGTGCGCTGTGTGTATGAGCATTAAGCGTTATATGGGAGTAATGATTTACGAGTAAGAGTAATAAAAAAAAGAAACCCTAAAACTGGGGGGGGGATGACACCATGAGTTACTGCACCGGGTGGCACCGACCCTAGTGACGCCACTGGTGGAACGCACGGGTATTTGGTTGTGGTATTGTGGGTGCATGGTTTTGGGGTGGCAGAGATCCTTTAAGCCTGGATAACACAATACAAACACACACCTGGCCTATGAAACCAGATTTCTGGGGCCTAATGTCATCCGATGAGACTTGAGAAAGAGAGATTTCACATACAGCAGAGGAAAGTGTTCCATTAAGGCTCGCTGTGAGCGGGTGGGATGGCTCTGGAATAGATGGAATGTTCCGTTTATTAATGTGTGATAACGCTGCTGATCCAAGGATGAAGCTGGTTGTCCATCGTTTCCGCAGCGGTAACGCGGGGCGTCCGTGTTATCCCCACACGGGCGACAGATCATTTAATAAGAAGTAAAGTAAACGCGCAGGCAGTGAGTCACACCGCCCCCCCCACCCGAGGACGTACGATATGTTTATAGGGGCGCTGACATTTCATTTTAATGCCGGCAGCTGCGTTTCCTCCCACGCCGGAGTCTCGGGTTATTGTGATACCGGATATCAATATAAAATATCGGTTATCAGGACGCGGCACACGGAACATATGGCGCACGGGACACGTGGTGCACGGGACACGCGGTGCACGGGACACGCGGTGCACGGGACACGCGGACGCAGCTGTCAGCGTTAAATGTCAGCAATGCCACGATAATCTGCCGGAGAAATGAAAGAACGAAGGTGTGACGCAGGATGGGCTTCTCTGTGTGTCTGTGTGTCAGTATGTGTGTCTGTGTGTCAGTATGTGTGTCTGCGTGTCAGTATGCGTGTCTGCGTGTCAGTATGTGTGTCTGTGTGTTAGTATGTGTGTCTGCGTGTCAGTATGTGTGTCTGCGTGTCAGTATGCGTGTCTGCGTGTCAGTATTCGTGTCGCTGTATCAATATGTGTGTCTGTGTCTGTATGCGTGTCTGTGTGTCAGTATGCGTGTCTCTGTATCAATATGTGTGTCAATATGTGTGTCTGTGTGTCAGTATTCGTGTCGCTGTATAAATATGTGTGTCTGTGTGTCAGTATGTGTGTCTGTGTGTCAGTATTCGTGTCGCTGTATCAATATGTGTGTCTGTGTGTCTGTATGTGTGCCTCTGTAACAATATGTGTGTCTGTGTGTCAGTATGAATGTCTGTATGTTTGTCTGTGTGTGTAGGTCTGTATGTTTGTCTGTGTGTGTATGTCTGTAGGTTTGTCTGTGTGTGTATGTCAGTATGTGTGTCAGTTTGTGTGTCATTGTGTCAGTATGTGTCTGTGTGTCTGTCTGTATGTCAGTATGTGTCTGTGTGTCTGTCAGTGTTTGTCTGTCAGTGTGTTTGTGTATGTCAGTGTTTGTATGTCAGTGTGTGTCTGTCAGTGTGTTTGTCTGTGTGTCAGTGTGTTTGTCTGTATGTCAGTGTGTGTCTGTCAGTGTGTGTCTGTCAGTGTGTTGTCTGTGTGTCAGTGTCTGTGTGTGTCTGTCTCTGTCAGTGTTTGTCTGTCAGTGTGTTTGTGTGTGTCATTGTGTTTGTCTGTGTGTTTGTCTGTATGTCAGTGTGTTTGTATGTCAGTGTGTGTCTGTCAGTGTGTTTGTATGTTGGTGTGTGTCTGTCAGTGTGTTTGTGTTTGTCTGTATGTCAGTGTGTGTTTGTCAGTGTGTTTGTGTGTCAGTGTGTTTGTGTTTGTGTGTCAGTGTATTTGTCTGTATATCAGTGTGTGTCTGTCAGTGTGTTTGTGTGTCAGTGTGTTTGTCTGTGTGTCAGTGTATTTGTCTGTATATCAGTTTGTGTGTCAGTGTGTCTGTGTCTGTGTGTCTGTGTCTGTGTGTCTGTGTCTGTGTGTCAGTGTCTGTGTGTCAGTGTCTGTGTGTCAGTGTTTGTGTGTCAGTGTCTGTGTGTCAGTGTCTGTGTGTCACTGTCTGTGTGTCAGTGTCTGTGTGTCAGTGTGTGCATGTGTTTATGTATTGAACAACAACAAAATGTTTACTCTCATTGCATTCAGGAGGGGCTGCACAGCTCTAGCAGCCGACCCCGGAACCTGCACAAGAAACTATATATATGTGTGTGTGTCATCGTGCTCAGACCCCGTAAAGCCCAAACAAGTGAGATTTTAGGTTTACTTACAATGGCCAACCCGAGCGTCAGCCCCCCCCCCCAGGACAAGGCAAAGCTCATGGGAGAGCCGGGGCTTGGGGAGGGGGCATGTTTAATGGATGAACAATGGCATGTGCAGCCTTCAGGATTTGTGTAGCCTCCCCTATTGGTGGAGGCTGGTGGGAACAATGTCACGTCTACCCAGCATGCATATGGGGGGTCCAAGGCAGTGGACCTGTCCAGGCCTGCCCTGTGGACTCCGTGGTCAGTAGGAAAACGGGCGCCATTATTATTAGTATTATTTTATGTAGCGCCAACATATTACGCAGCGCTGAACAATGGGCAGGAATTCTCCTGCGAGATGAAGCAGCAGGACAAGCCATTTAACCCTTTCCTGCCTTGGCTCCATCCGTCACACCCTGAATATCCGAAATTGATCAATGAGGTTTATTTTTGATGGTGGATTAACCGTTTAGAGACCAGATCAGCGGACGCAGCGTGCGATTCGTTTTTTCATCACCGGCTTCTAATCCCTTCTGGCAGGGAAAGCGTTAAATCCAAAAAATTGAATGTAAATGATTTGTAATTAATTTCCCCTCCGGTGCGGAGCGCGTCGTGTAACCGGGACGCACGCCCTCACATAATGGGACGGGAGCTGAGCTTAATGAGGTAATGGGCTTAATGAGATCTAATTAAAGGAGACGCGCGGCATCCACTGATTCCACTAATCAGATTAGAGCGCGCGTCGCAATCCATCACAAACACACAGACGCGGGACACAGACTGACGGCTTCCGTACACACGCCCCAACCTCAGCTCTACCTAAAGCGATATAATAATAAAAAACATGGGCGAGTTCATATTTCACCCCGCAGAGGCGGTACAGCCGGCGTTTCGGGTAATTACCCCCTATTGGGCGCTGGTATCACACAGCGGCCACAGACAGAACCAGTTAGAGAGAGATGAGCATATCTTCTGATACCGAATCAAAATTCCGATGAAATTGACCCAATTCGTATTTTGGAAGCACGTCTGAGATACGAATCGGCTCCGTCTGAATTAGCCAATCAATCCGAAAATATGAATTGCGGGAACAACGAGGAAAACTAAATGAAAATGATCTGTAACGAAATAAAGAGAAGAAAAATCAATGCAAAATGGCAACTCACAGGGCACTGTATAACCTAGTCAGGGGTTAATGGGCAACTCACAGGCACAGTATATCCCAGTCAGGGGTTAATGGGTAACTCACAGGACACAGTATATCCCAGTCAGGGGTTAATGGGCAACTCACAGGGCACAGTATATCCCAGTCAGGGGTTAATGGGTAACTCACAGGACACAGTATATCCCAGTCAGGGGTTAATGGGCAACTCACAGGGCACTGTATAACCCAGTCAGGGGTTAATGGGTAACTCACAGGGCACAGTATATCCCAGTCAGGGGTTAATGGGTAACTCACAGGGCACTGTATATCCCAGTCAGGGGTTAATGGGTAACTCACAGGACACAGTATATCCCAGTCAGGGGTTAATGGGTAACTCACAGGGCACAGTATATCCCAGTCAGGGGTTAATGGGTAACTCACAGGACACAGTATATCCCAGTCAGGGGTTAATGGGTAACTCACAGGACACAGTATAACCCAGTCAGGGGTTAATGGGTAACTCACAGGACACAGTATAACCCAGTCAGGGGTTAATGGGCAACTCACAGGACACAGTATATCCCAGTCAGGGGTTAATGGGTAACTCACAGGGCACAGTATATCCCAGTCAGGGGTTAATGGGTAACTCACAGGACACAGTATAACCCAGTCAGGGGTTAATGGGTAACTCACAGGACACAGTATAACCCAGTCAGGGGTTAATAGGTAACTCACAGGGCATCGTGTATCCCAGTCAGGGGTTAATGGGTAACTCACAGGGCACTGTATAACCCAGTCAGGGGTTAATGGGTAACTCACAGGACACAGTATATCCCAGTCAGGGGTTAATGGGTAACTCACAGGGCACAGTATATCCCAGTCAGGGGTTAATGGGTAACTCACAGGACACAGTATATCCCAGTCAGGGGTTAATGGGCAACTCACAGGACACAGTATATCCCAGTCAGGGGTTAATGGGTAACTCACAGGGCACAGTATAACCCAGTCAGGGGTTAATGGGTAACTCACAGGGCACTGTATAACCCAGTCAGGGGTTAATGGGTAACTCACAGGGCACAGTATATCCCAGTCAGGGGTTAATGGGTAACTCACAGGGCACAGTATATCCCAGTCAGGGGTTAATAGGTAACTCACAGGGCATCGTGTATCCCAGTCAGGGGTTAATGGGTAACTCACAGGGCACTGTATAACCCAGTCAGGGGTTAATGGGTAACTCACAGGGCACTGTATAACCCAGTCAGGGGTTAATGGGTAACTCACAGGACACAGTATATCCCAGTCAGGGGTTAATGGGCAACTCACAGGGCACAGTATATCCCAGTCAGGGGTTAATGGGCAACTCACAGGGCACAGTATATCCCAGTCAGGGGTTAATGGGTAACTCACAGGACACAGTATAACCCAGTCAGGGGTTAATAGGTAACTCACAGGGCATCGTGTATCCCAGTCAGGGGTTAATGGGTAACTCACAGGACACAGTATATCCCAGTCAGGGGTTAATGGGCAACTCACAGGGCATCGTGTATCCCAGTCAGGGGTTAATGGGTAACTCACAGGGCACAGTATAACCCAGTCAGGGGTTAATGGGTAACTCACAGGGCACTGTATAACCCAGTCAGGGGTTAATGGGTAACTCACAGGACACAGTATAACCCAGTCAGGGGTTAATAGGTAACTCACAGGGCATCGTGTATCCAGTCAGGGGTTAATGGGTAACTCACAGGACACAGTATACCCAGTCAGGGGTTAATAGGTAACTCACAGGGCATCGTGTATCCCAGTCAGGGGTTAATGGTAACTCACAGGGCACAGTATAACCCAGTCAGGGTTAATGGGTAATCTCACAGGGCACTGTATAACCCAGTCAGGGGTTAATGGGTAACTCACAGGACACAGTATATCCAGTCAGGGGTTAATGGGCAACTCACAGGGCATCGTGTATCCCAGTCAGGGGTTAATGGGTAACTCACAGGACACAGTATATCCCAGTCAGGGGTTAATGGGTAACTCACAGGACACAGTATAACCCAGTCAGGGGTTAATAGGTAACTCACAGGGCATCGTGTATCCCAGTCAGGGGTTAATGGGTAACTCACAGGACACAGTATATCCCAGTCAGGGGTTAATGGGCAACTCACAGGGCATCGTGTATCCCAGTCAGGGGTTAATGGGTAACTCACAGGACACAGTATATCCCAGTCAGGGGTTAATGGGTAACTCACAGGACACAGTATAACCCAGTCAGGGGTTAATGGGTAACTCACAGGGCACTGTATAACCCAGTCAGGGGTTAATGGGTAACTCACAGGGCACTGTATAACGTCAGGGGTTAATGGGTAACTCACAGGACACAGTATATCCCAGTCAGGGGTTAATGGGCAACTCACAGGGCACAGTATATCCCAGTCAGGGGTTAATGGGCAACTCACAGGACACAGTATAACCAGTCAGGGGTTAATGGTAACTCACAGGGCACAGTATATCCCAGTCAGGGGTTAATGGGCAACTCACAGGACACAGTATATTCCCAGTCAGGGTTAATGGGTAACTCACAGGGCACAGTATATCCCAGTCAGGGGTTAATGGGTAACTCACAGGACACAGTATACCCAGTCAGGGGTTATAGGTAACTCACAGGGCATCGTGTATCCCAGTCAGGGGTTAATGGTAACTCACAGGGCACAGTATAACCCAGTCAGGGTTAATGGGTAACTCACAGGGCACAGTATATCCCAGTCAGGGGTTAATGGGCAACTCACAGGGCACAGTATATCCAGTCAGGGGTTAATGGGCAACTCACAGGGCACAGTAATAACCAGTCAGGGTTAATGGGTAACTCACAGGACACAGTATAACCCAGTCAGGGGTTAATGGGTAACTCACAGGACACAGTATAACCAGTCAGGGGTTAATGGGCAACTCACAGGGCACAGTATATCCCAGTCAGGGGTTAATGGGCAACTCACAGGGCACAGTATAACCCAGTCAGGGGTTAATGGGCAACTCACAGGGCACAGTATATCCCAGTCAGGGGTTAATGGGCACTCACAGGGCACAGTATAACCCAGTCAGGGGTTAATGGGCAACTCACAGGGCACAGTATAACCCAGTCAGGGGTTAATAGGTAACTCACAGGGCATCGTATATCCCAGTCAGGGGTTAATGGGCAACTCACAGGGCACAGTATAACCCAGTCAGGGGTTAATGGGCAACTCACAGGGCACAGTATAACCCAGTCAGGGGTTAATAGGTAACTCACAGGGCACAGTGTATCCCAGTCAGGGGTTAATGGGTAACTCACAGGACACAGTATAACCCAGTCAGGGGTTAATGGGTAACTCACAGGGCACAGTATATCCCAGTCAGGGGTTAATGGGCAACTCACAGGGCACAGTATAACCCAGTCAGGGGTTAATGGGTAACTCACAGGACACAGTATATCCCAGTCAGGGGTTAATGGGCAACTCACAGGGCACAGTATAACCCAGTCAGGGGTTAATGGGTAACTCACAGGACACAGTATAACCCAGTCAGGGGTTAATGGGTAACTCACAGGGCACAGTATATCCCAGTCAGGGGTTAATGGGCAACTCACAGGGCATCGTGTATCCCAGTCAGGGGTTAATGGGAAACTCACAGGGCACAGTATATCCCAGTCAGGGGTTAATGGCCAACTCACAGGACACAGTATATCCCAGTCAGGGGTTAATGGGCAACTCACAGGACACAGTATATCCCAGTCAGGGGTTAATGGGTAACTCACAGGACACAGTATATCCCAGTCAGGGGTTAATGGGCAACTCACAGGACACAGTATATCCCAGTCAGGGGTTAATGGGTAACTCACAGGACACAGTATATCCCAGTCAGGGGTTAATGGGCAACTCCGTTGCAAATACGTTGCCTGTTCGGCAGCAGTGAAATAAGGTGCCTGTTCGGCGGCAGTGAAATACGGTGCTGTTCGGCGGCAGTGAAATCCCCCATAGAGAAGCAATGGTTAATCTATTCACATTGAACAGCAGAGAAATGTCAGTGAAATGCCCTGATGTTCAGTGGATTCATTCGGCAGGTTTATTCAGGCGAATCCCATAGGCTTCAATGTTACAAATATTCCCGTTTTTATTAATATCTAATAAACTGTTTATTATTTTTAATCTGCAGCAAAAAAGTCTCTTTATTTATTGATGCTTTAGGATCTTTTAGGCATTTTTCAGGATTTTTTCAGCAAAATTTCTTGTTTTTTTCTCAACGTTTCTTTTTCCTGTTTTCCTGTAACAGACCTTTTTTTATTATCATTCATATAATCTTATATGTAAATTACAGGCGTTTTCGTGCAAACAGCGTTTCAATTTTAAAAAGTTTAATAGTTTTATTATTTTTAATATTTTTTTTATTTTTTTTTACCCAGTTCGTCGGCTTGTCGGCTTTTTCCTGTGCTGTTTTCAGCGGATCGTCGGCTTTGTTGGATGCATTCGGGGTTTTTTTTTTGCGGCGGCGGTTCGAAGTGAACCAATACTTCGGATCGTATTGGCTGCTTTTTTTTCGTTGGATTTTTGGCTTTTTTTGGTGATTTGTCGGCGGTTTTGCGATGGAATTTTTGGATCCCTTCCCCTGCACTCCGGGGACCCTGTGGTGAATGCTGAATTCACCGGAGGGTCGGGGACTTTGATTCTCTGAAATGCGGTGAACGAGAGAGCGACATTATATATATATACTTACAGATATGAAAGGTAACCTGGAAATGAGAAGACGAGGTTTTAGGCTGGGGTCAGACCAGCGCACTTTAAACGTGCGTTTAGGCGCACTTAATCACGGCCGCACTAGCAGCAAATGGTGGGCAATGACGGCCAATATACGAAGTACGGTCGCACGAAAGTCCGGCCGCGCAACGCAAGTGGAAAATGAACGCATTTTTTCGGGAACGCAGAACCGCTAGTACGGACGTACAGAGTGCGCTGCGTCCACTAGCGGCGTGTGTGCGTTATTAGGAGACGTCAGACCCTGCTCATGTCCGGCCAACATCACGTCCAGACGCAAAAAGTTTCCTGGTTTGGATCCGTAAAAATCACGCACAAAAATGCGCATCGTATGACCGTTTTCGCGCAATCTGGGAAAATGTACGTCAATGCGTTCGGACGCACTTTATGACGGTCGCTGCGAATAATGCGTTCATTTGACCCTAGCCTTACTCATATTTTTGTTTTATTCAGGGAATAAAATCTCGCCGTGAATCAAAAAAGCGTTTTTTTTTTTTGATTTTGAGGAGTTGACGGGGAAGTCGGAGTTTTTTTCCGTTTTGCAGTTAATCATTCTGTGTTTCCGCTTGCTGGATGCTGAACACGTGGATACCGGATCCCGCGAGCATCGCGGCACGACGCGGAGATTATCTGTATTAAAAAAAAAAAAAAAACAACAGAAATTCTCTTTTTCTGCACATTTTAATAATATTTATTTATTTATTTATTTATAAAAGGATTTTACCAGGAAGGATACATTGAGATTTCTCTCGTTTTCAAGTATGTCCTGGGTTCGAGAACATTGAAGTGTTAGAGTTACAGAAATACAAAAAAATAGTAAAATGCAAGATATTAACACAAGACCAAATATACAGATTAACAGAAAAATAAATATGGAGGAAATAAAGTCACTATGTTACATGTTTACAGGTGCATTCTGTATATAGTCACTGTGTTACATGTTTACAGGTGCATTCTGTATATAGTCACTGTGTTACATGTTTACAGGTGCATTCTGTATATAGTCACTGTGTTACATGTTTACAGGTGCATTCTGTATATAGTCACTGTGTTACATGTTTACAGGTGCATTCTGTATATAGTCACTGTGTTACATGTTTACAGGTGCATTTCGTATTGAGGTATGTTGATAGGGAGCTCTTAAGGGACTTTAGACTGGGGGAAGATTTAATGGCGTCTGGGAGGTTATTCCATATTTGTGGTGCTCTGTAGGAAAATGAGGATCGAGCCACTGTCTTTTTGTATTGTGGTATTGCAAGTAAGGTGCTGGTCCTGGATCTGAGGTTATAGGATGAGGGAACTGCTGAGGGAAGCAGCCTATTCAGGTAGGGTGGTAGCTTCTCAGAAAAGCTCTTAAACACCAGGTTGGAAAGGTGAAGGGTGCGTCTAGATTCCAGCAATGGCCAGTTTAGCTCTTTTAACATGTCACAATGGTGTGTCATGTAGTTACATTGTAGCACAAAGCGACAGAATGAGTTATACAATGTAGTAAGTTTCTGGAGGTGTGTTTGCGGGGCGGCTGCATACACTACATCTCAATAGCCGGCATAAGCATTTGTTGTACAATCTGCTTTCTTACCGCGGGGCTCAGGCAGGATTTGTTTCTGTACAGGGCACCTAGTTTGGGGTAAAGTTTAGATGAGAGTTTTTCGATGTGGGGGCCAAAAGATAGATTTGGGTCTAACCACATACCTAGGTATTTGAGAGAAGTGACTGTGGTCAGCGTGTCATTTGATTTTGTCCCAACACATAGATGGGGTGTTTGCAATTTGTGTAGTTTAGGTGCGGTTCCAAAGAGCATTGTAACAGTTTTGTCAGTACTTAGAAAAAGTTTGTTGTTTTTGATCCACTTTTCTACCCCTGTGAATTGTTCTTGCAGCACGGCCTCCAGCTGCGGGAGATTTGGTTTGCTGGTATAGATTACAGTGTCATCTGCGTACATGTGTACAGTAGAAGCTTTGCAGACATTGGGCAGATCGTTTATGAATATTGTGAATAGCAGGGGGCCAAGTATCAAGCCTTGGGGTACACCGCACGTGACTGGGAGGGGGAGGGAGGAGCTGTCAGAAATGGACACAAATTGAGACCTATCAGACACATATGATTGGAACCAGGTTAATGTACTATCACCAATACCAGAGTTCTTAAGTTTTTGTAATAGGATGCCATGGTCTACTGTGTCAAAAGCCTTGGCAAAATCAAGGAAGATGGCTCCAGTTAGATTTCCTTGTTCCATGCCAGCTTGGATATCATTACAAATTTTTAAAGGGCAGTTGTAGTTGAATGGTTTGGACGAAAGCCTGATTGATCTGGGGTTAAATAGTTCTGATACTGATAATAATCACGTAATTGAGTGTAGACACATTTTTCCAGAATTTTTGACATTACAGGGAGCAGTGATATTGGGCGGTAGTTGGATACCAAAGTATTGTCTCCACTTTTATGGATAGGTACCACCCTTGCAGTCTTCCAGAGTTTGGGTATGTATCCAGTTGCCAGTGATTCATTAATCAGGGTTGCGACAGGTTTTGCAATTGCTGGTGCACTGATTTTCAGCAGCATTGCTGGTATTTGATCAGGTCCAGACTGGTATTTCATTTTTTGGTTACGGAGAAGTTTAGTGATGGCACTGACAGGCACTGGCCTAAAACTGAATTTCTCTGCGTTACGGGGTCTTTGCACTGTTGGTGGGTCCTGACCTGCGTGCGGCCTTTCTGATTGCGTGTCATTTCCTAGCTTAGCAATCAGGGCGGTGGCGCATCCAACAAAATAATTATTAAAAGCATTTGCTACATCTATGGGGTGTTTTACAGTTTGGTTGTTTACTTTTAAAGCAGCTGGTTGGGAGTGGCTGGGGGGTGCTTGTATGTTACTTATGATTTTCCAAAAATTTCTAGGGTTTGATATGTTATTGTTTAAATTTTCATTGAAGTATTGGGCTTTAGCCATTTTTGTTTCTTTTGTGCATTCATTCCGGCATTTTCGGTATTCACAGTGATCGTTCATGGATCCAGTACTCTTGAACTTTGACCACAGGGAGTCTCTAAGCTGGTACATATACGTGAGGTCAGCTGTAACCCAGGGGAGATGGGCCCCTTTTACTCGCACTTTGCGCAGTGGGGTAAGGGTGTTCCAGACTTTCAGGAGCTCGGCTTGAAAGTATTCAATTGCACAGTCCAGGTCTGGGATTAGGTTTAGTCTGTACCATGGGAGCTGTTTGAGATCATTTAGGAAGGATTCAAGATTAAATTTCTTGAAAGACCTGGTGATTATTACCTTTGGTGGACATTTTATGGCCCTTATTTTGCGCACACAGTACACTAGGCAGTGATCACTGAAACTGTTAGCGAGAACGCCTGCCTCCTGTATTCGATCAGGACATGAGGAGAGAATCCAGTCCAGCAAGGTGTGGTTAGGGCTTTTCATATTAATGCGAGTGGGGGAGGAGATTAATTGTGTTAGCTGCAAAGCCTTAAACAGTGAGCAGTGTTTATTGTTTTTAGGATTCAGCCAATCAACATTAAAGTCGCCGAGGACCAGCAGTTCGCTTTTTTGGTTTTGAGCGACTAATTTACTAAGAATTTGGGTTATGTCAGAAAGGGATTGCACTGGGGAACTCGGTGGGCGGTAGAATCCAGCAACAATAATTGTTTTACTGAATGGGATCTCAATAGTACCAGAAAGGAAATCAAAGGTGGCCGGGAAGCTAGGATTCTGCAATGGGGTGAACTTTATGGAGTTGTCAACATAGATAACAATTCCCCCTCCTCTGTTAGCTCTGTCCTTTCTAGAGCATGAATACCCTTGTATTGCTATGGCAGAGTCTGGCACTTTAGGGGTTAACCATGATTCTGTCAGCACAATGACTTTAGGTTTGTAATAGAAGCACCAAGCTTTAAGCTCATCCAGTTTAGGGAGTAAACTGCGGATGTTGCAATGCACAAAGGAGAGGCCTTTTTTAGTGGGGAGATTAAATATGGTGTCAGCTATTGGACCAGGGTTGGATTCAACATCATTTGCAAGTGCAAGCAGCAGAATAAAAAGGAATTTGGACAGGTTTTTCTTTTTGGTAAATAGTGATTGGAGAGTTTTAAAGCTCTGTTGTGTGGGGGTGGGAGGGCTGGATTTTAACACTCTCCACCAGCACTCAGCTGATAAGTTAAAGGAGCTGAGCAAGCTATGGTGTATTTGGGTTTCTTTTCCAGCTTGCTGTAATTTGTAGGGTGTATAGGGAGGGAGGGGAGATTTAGAGAGAAGGGAGATGGTGGAAAGAAGCAGCAAGAGGGGGAAGAGAGGGAAAAACATTTCTAGAGAATGGTGGTGTGGGAGAAGGGGAGGGAAAAAAAGGAAAAGTGGAAGACAGGGGGTATTGATAAGGAAAGCAGAAGATGGAAGGGAGTCTGGTAGGTGAAATTCCAGAGTGGTGTAGGTTGGTAGCTGAAAATATCACATGACCAAATTAGTTGGGTATAAATGAATGAGACCATGGGGTGGGTGGTGGGAGCTTGAGGACACTGTGAATGAGGCTTGCCCTGTAAGCTGTGTGGAGTTGAGGCTGCGAATAATGTGTTCGTTTGACCCTAGCCTTACTCATATTTTTGTTTTATTCAGGGAATAAAATCTCGCCGTGAATCAAAAAAGTGTTTTTTTTTAGATTTTGAGGAGTTGACGGGGAAGTCGGAGTTTTTTTCCATTTTGCGGTTAATCATTCTGTGTTTCCGCTTGCTGGATGCTGAACACGTGGATACCGGATCCCGCGAGCATCGCGGCACGACGCGGAGATTATCTGTATTAAAAAAAAAAAAAGCAACAGAAATTCTCTTTTTCTGCACATTTTAATAATATGAATGAAAGGCGATAAAGGCTCGTTCGGCGGAGCAGCCTCGGCGAGCAGATCCGTTACAGGACAAGCGGATATTAAAAGCTCTGAACTGAGTATATTGTGAGATTGATAGCGGCGTAAAAAGATGCTCCCTGATTGGCTGACGCCGGCACCGGCAGAGCACAGGAAACGCAGGAACAATCGCCCTCAGCGGCTGCACCCGTGTGTTGGTAACAGAGTTCGCCGGTGCGATCCGCAGCACATGGCAGGCGGCACAGGGGGCCTTCTGTGTGTCCCAGCGCGGCGGCAGCGGCAGGGAGAGCCAGGCTGCTCAGCCCTGACACAATCACTCGCTGTAAATCGCCGAGGAGGCGGCTGCTTTATCCTCCGACACAAAAGCCATTGTCTGCCCGGGGAGAATCATATTAAATGATCTGAGTGCGCCTCCGATGCTCGCCAACGCCGCGGTATGTGGGCATCTGATCCTCCTGGGGGAACCTCGGCACAGCGCACATTGTACTGGCTGGAAAATATCCGATATATCATTGAAAAATGTGCAAAAAGGGTGAAATGAATTGCAATCACGCTGTGAATCCCCAGGCTTTGAAGCTTCAGCCATACAGCTGATCCTGGGGCTGTGTGCGCAGCTGTGCATCAAACGGCAGAGGATTCTGGGGACTGTAGTTAAACTGCAAGCTCATTCATTCCCAAGATGAGTGTCAGGGTTAATGGATGCGGCCAGGAGAGCTTATGGGTAAGATCTCACCTGAGTCACCCTGTGCTACTGTAAAGAAGCTGCAAGGAGAAGCCCCCACCCTCACTGTAACAAAAAGCTCAACAAACCTTACTGCTGAAGCCATACAGAAGCCAGGGAGAGGGCAGAATACAGGGAAAGCTCCAGGGTTATTGACTCCTGTCACCCTGTAGTTCTGTAAACAAGCTACAAGGAGCAGCCCCCATTCTCACTGTAACAAATAGCTCAGCAAACCTTACTGCTGCAATAAAGAAGCCAGGGAGAGGGTAGAATACAGGGAGAGCTCAAGGGTTATTGACTCCTGTCACCCTGTAGTTCTGTAAACAAGCTACAAGGAGCAGCCCCCATTCTCACTGTAACAAAAAGCTCAATAACCCTTATTGCTACAATACAGCAGCCAGGGAGAGGGCAGAATACAGGGAGAGCTCAAGGGTTACTGACTCCTGTCACCCTGTATTACTGTAAAGAAGCTACAAGGGGCAGCCCCCATCCCCACTGTAACAAATAGCTCAACAATCCTTACTGCTGCAATACAGCAGCCAGGGAGAGGGCAGAATACAGGGAGAGCTGTGGGGTTACTGACTCCTGTCACCCTGTATTACTGTAAAGAAGCTACAAGGGGCAGCCCCCACCCACACTGTAACAAAAAGCTTAACAAACCTTACTGCTACAATACAGCAGCCAGGGAGAGGGCAGAATACAGGGAGAGCTCAAGGGTTACTGACTCCTGTCACCCTGTATTACTGTAAAGAAGCTACAAGGAGCAGCCCCCATCCCCACTGTAACAAATAGCTCAACAATCCTTACTGCTGCAATACAGCAGCCAGCGAGAGGGCAGAATACAGGGAGAGCTGTGGGGTTACTGACTCGTGTCACGCTGTATTACAGTAAAGAAGCTGCAAGGAGCAGCCCCCATCTTCACTGTAACAAAAAGCTCAACAAACTTTATTGCAGCATTACAGCAGCCAGAGATTTGGCAGAAAACTGGGAGAGCTGTAGGTTCCCTTACTGCTGTACAGGGATAAAATACTGGGGGTTATAATGAGTGTAAATCCCTGTACAGTACAGATTATATGGTGCAGCTACACTTTCTATATACTGTATATACAGATATTATCAGACCCGACAAGTGCAGCAGGTCTGAGGTCAGGAAGGTGGCAAGAGGCGTGTCTAGCAGAGGGAGTGACTGCAATGCAATTTGCATAACTGGCAACCTCCACGCCCCCAAAACGGGGTGTGATATCTAGTGTGCATGTGCACCAGGACCACCAGTGGCCAATCAGGGCTGCTCATCGACAAGTGCTGCATTAACCCTTGTTGCTTTGGGTTACTCTACATTTTCACGGTTCGGAAGCTGCATTTTGGTCACGACGAATTCCCAAACGTACGATATATTCGATCATTTATAACTTATTTATTTTCTCCACATAATTAAATTCACGATAACCGACACCGTCCAACCTCTAGAACTTTCTTTTCTTTTCTTTTGAAGGCAAAATGCTGAGCAGCAGTGAAGGGGTTAAAAAGCGCTGCCTGGGGTAGACTCCCCGGGGCCATGAAGCGTAAACGTTTCCGTCTGGAGACATTGCGCCGCGCAGGGCGACTGGGTTTGTTCTTCACACCTTTACCAGACAAATACTCCATCATCCGTCTCCCCCCCCCCTTCTCCAATGGATGGATGGATGGATGAGGGTTGCTAGGAGACCGGCGTTTAATACATCGCTCTCAGCTTTTGTTCTGATCTCTGGCTAAAAATAAAAACACGCCGTTACGCTCTCTCTGTAGGTGCTTATTGATTGGCAGCCGGGTAACGCAGAGCACCGCGCCGGCACCAGGGACTTTCGTAGCTGGGCGAATAGGTGTTTGTGTTTCACTGGGCGCTTCTGAGTGTGGGAAAGAGGAGCGTCCGAATGCGGGAAACCAGGGCGTTTCTCTGTGCATCCGCGCAGAAAAAGGAAGGAGCCAGATCCCCCTCATACCTTCCTTGATTCTGTTGAGGCAGCCACACTTTTTGGGTCCTTACATCCCAGGTGTCTTCTCCAGGGTCCTAAATCGATATGGCCAGAGAAGAGGCGTTACCAATAAACCACAAAATGAGCCACACCTCTCCTTCTTCCCCCCGCGTCCATACAGGATGTGGCCGGCAGCCACGCAGCGAGTGTTCAGCCGGCAGGTTTGCCTTGTGTCCATCTCTAATGGTACAGCTGTAACCAGCTCACCAAAACACTGGTGGAAACTGCGGTGACATCTAATGGAAATAACTTCGGCAGAGACTACGAAAAAAGTACGACGACTCTGGCACAAACGGCGGTGTAAAGAATGGTGAAAAGTACCGAGACCTGCAGCGGAACGTCCATAAGTAGTGAATTCACCTCAAATGATCCAGAGTTTCCCCCGAAGTTTGACCAACTAGGTCCATCGTTCCTTAATGGAAGGATCGATTCTTGGGGAACGACCCCTTATGCTTCTGTTTCTTGGTTCGGTTTTGGAAGCCCCGTCTCTACGTCTCATCTCGATCGCCACAATTTCCCAGAACTTTGGGTCTCTGACATGTCTGTTTATTTTCACCGTGTCCTGCAGGACGAAGGACGCCGTCAAGCGTCCAGAACTTTTCAACCCAACGGAAATAACAAATGAAAAATGTGAATTCTGGGGAAAAGAAAGAGATGGGGTCAGCAGCAAGGCCGGTTGTTCCCCTCACCCCTTTTCTTTTTTTGCCTACAGTGTCCGTATAAAGTACAGCGCCCCACATCTAGCCTGCGACATGACTGAGCGGGCCTCGTGTTAACCCTTCGTTCCTCTCTTTCCATGTGTGCCATCCTTCATTCTCCATGTACTTGCCTGTCTCTCTCCACCCTTTCTGCCCTGATCTGTCATTCTGCACAGGCGCTACGGAACTTGCGAACCTCTCACCCCTCCGTTCCTGGGGTATCTCTGGATCTAGCATTGATCGTGCATAGCGTATTATCATAGAACCAGATTCCTTATTTCTACCCCCCCCAATGCTTTCACTTAAGAATGGATTAGTCCACTCCCCCTGTCTAACTGCCTAGTTAGTTTAACCCAGTTTCCCTTTCCTGTGCAGCAAAGCTTCACTTCCTGCATTCTATCTTAATCAGAGGCCTGTTCAATACCTCAGCCGCTGCAAGTGCTAAGTTAGCAACTTGCCATTGAACGCCGTTCAACCGCTCAGCGCTCAGCAGTGCTAACCTAGCACTTGCAGCGACCCGAAGAGATGCTGAGTGTGACGTTTTAAAGATGGCCGCCGCCATGAAGCAAGTAACAATGCCGTACAGCAAGATGGCCGCCACCTCGAAGCAAGTAATAATTCCGTACAGCAATGTTAATTTTGAGGTTTTTGTTCATCAAAGCACAAAATATTTATTTATTATTTCCCCCGGCACACAGACATATATTACAGCTCAATTTATATATTGTTTCAGAAGTAAACATAACGTTTATTCATTAAAAACTATTGTAGCGCTGTGTTAAAAATCTTGCTGTGGCAGTACCTATTTTTGGCCATAAGATGGAGACTATCGCGATCAGAGATACTGGACATTGGGACTACAATGCCCGGCATGCTTTGCCAGAAGACAGGAAGTGGGTGGGGACTGGAGACTTACATCCTCTGCCTCGTGGAGAAAGTTCCAGAGCGCGCCAAGGAACAGGAGAAAGCAGACGCACTGAGGAGATCGCGGGAGAACCTAGGCCAAAGCCCGAGGGAGACCTGTTATTCCTGTTTGGGTCACTCAACCTGAGGAGAAGGAGACTTGCCAGAGCCCAGACACTGCTGCAGACCGGCGGAATCGAACGGAGAGCAGGCGGTGAGCTGGACAAGCTGCATGAAGTCAGACAACGGATCCGGCCGCTAGTATCCCCAGTCAAAATCGGGTGGAGAGACGTCCTGGGTCAGCGGAGCCTAAAGCAATCGTCGGATGGGTGAGAGGCCTCCAAGGCTGTTTTATGATTAAAGGACGCTATGCTGTTTTCTCTTTAAAGTCCACAGGGCCCCAACTGACTAGTCGAAGACCTTCCTTTAATAAACTCACTGGCCAGTTGAACAGTACCCGGGTACCACACACACATATACACCTTTCACATTCTGGGACTTAACTTGTGCAGGACTCATTTCCTTTTACGAATCGGAACAGGGGTTACAGATAAAGTTACGTTCCAAATATATTTTTCCTCTTTTTCCGCTGCGCGTTTACCGTAATATGAAGGGATTGTATGTTTGGGGTTTTGCTACGTGTCCCCTTTTCTGAACTATCGGGAAATTGCATTGCTTTTATGTTCGGTTGCGAATATTTTATTTTCCGAAATACGAAGCCTCGTGTTTCGTTTCTTTTCCGCTGCGCGTTTTACCGTGATACGAAAATACTGTAATAATACTTGTGAATACCGTGTCTCGACATCTGCTTAAATATTTTAGTAAACTATATAAATGATAAAAACTCACAACTGTGTTGGAGTATATTTATTCCCTAGTGCGGGGAGACTGACCCATGGTTCAATTTCAGGGGCTCCTCCGGGAGTGAGCGCTACACTATCATTTGTGGTGTGTGTGTACAAAACGGAATTGCGCTGACTGCTTCTCTTTATTATATTTTGTCCGAGTGATCCGAAAAACAATCTGAATTTTTCATTAAGAAATCGTCGGCCATTTTGGATTCAAAATTCGCATCCAAAGGGTTCAACGACACTGCTGCAGCAAACTGAATTGCTGCGCTGCAGCAATTCAGCAGCTGCTGAGGTATTGAACAGGCCTCTGGACTCATCCAAGCTCTTATTATCTCCTGCCTTGAATACTGTAACCTTCTCCTCTCTGGCCTTAAGAGATCCCATATTCTCCCTCTGCAGTCTGTAATGAATGCCTGTGCCAGACTCCTACACCTCACCTCCCGCACCTCACCTCCTGCACCTCTCACACCTCACCTCCTGCACCTCTCGCACCTCTCACACCTCACCTCCCACACCTCTCCCACACAATTTCGGCGCGCTCTCATTTGGTGCACTTCGGTGTCCCCTTTTTCAGTGTTCACTGCAGGGTCCCTGAAGTGCGGTGAATGGGATCCGCCAAAGACAGGTGAACACCACCGATCAGGCCGCCGAACAGACCGCCGAACGCCACCAAAGATCCGCCAAATGCCGCTGAACTAACTGTAGTACACCGCCAATCAGCCACCGAACTTGTGAAAAAAACGAAACTCTGCTATTTTAAAAACGGTGTTTATAACAATAGAAATGCATTAAAATGTTAGGAAATAATAACAAAGGTCCTATCTATATATATATAAACGCGAAAGTCCTGAACTGACTGACTGACTGACTCATCAACGCCCAGCTGAAACCGTTTAACCTAGGAACGTGAAATTTTGAAGGTGCACTGTTTTTATGATGTAGGCACCCACTAAGGAAGAATTTTTGGAAACTCCGCCCCTAAGGGGGTGAAAAAGGGGGTTGAATATTTTAAACAGAATACCTATAGCTCAAAAACAGAAGATGCTACAGATGTGAAAATTGGTATTTAGATTCATCTCGAAAAATAAAAAAACACGTATTTTACCGTTTTTCAAAAATTCGACTGGGGGCAAAAAAAGGGGGTTGAATATTTTAAATATTTTAAACAGGATACCTATATCTTAAAAACAGACGATGTTACAGACGTGAATATCGGTATTTAGATTCATTTTGAAAAATAAAAAAAAACACGTATTTTACCGTTTTTCCAAACTTCGACTGGGGGGGCAAAAAAAGGGGGGTTGAATATTTTAAATAGGATACCTATATCTTAAAAACAGAAGATGGTACAGACGTGAAAATCGGTATTTAGATCATCTTGACAAATAAAAAAACACGCATTTTACATTTTCTCAAAATTCTTTCGGGGGGAAAAAAGGGGGGTTGAATACTTTTTTCATAAACGCGAAAGTCCTGACTGACTGACTGGCTCATCAACGCCCAGCTGAAACCGTTTAACCTAGGAACGTGAAATTTTGAAGGTGCACTGTTTTTATGATGTAGGCACCCACTAAGCAAGGATTTTTGGAAACTCCGCCCCTAAGTGGGTGAAAAAGGGGTTGAATATTTTAAACAGGATACCTATAGCTCAAAATCAGAAGATGTTACAGATGTGAAAATCGGTATTTAGATTCTTCTTGAAAAATAAAAAAACACGCATTTTACCATTTTCTGAAAATTCCATGGGGGGGGCAAAATGGGGGTTAAATACATCTATATATATAAACGCGAAAGTACTGACTGACTGACTGACTCTTCAACGCCCAGCTGAAACCGTTTAACCTAGGAACGTGAAATTTTGAAGGTGCACTGTTTTTATGATGTAGGCGCCCACTAAAGAAGGATTTTTGGAAAATCCACCCATAAGGGGGTGAAAAAGGGGGTTGAATATTTTAAGCAGGATACCTATAGCTCAAAAACAGAAGATGCCACAGATGTGAAAATCGGTATTTAGATTCGTCTTGAAAAATAAAAAAACACGTATTTTACCATTTTTCAAAAATCGAAGTGGGGGGCCAAAAAAGGGGGTTGAATATTTTAAACGGGATACCCGTATCTCCAAAACAGATGATGTAACAGTCCTGAAAATTGATATTTAGATTAGTCTTGAAAAATAAAGTAACACGTATTTTACCATGTTCTGAAAATTCCTGGGGGGGGGGCAAAAAGGGGGGTTGAATAGTTTTATCAGTATACCTATATTTCAAAAACCGAAGATGTTACGGGTGTGAAATTTGGTATTTACAATCTTCGTGAAAAAAACAAACATGTTTTTTGCCATTTTCCACAAATCCAATTGGGGGGGGGGTCGGGGTCTGAATATTTTCTATCATTATACCTATATTTCAAAAACCGAAGATGTTACAGACGTTAAATTTGGTATTTACAATCTTCTTGAAAAATAAAAACAGGTGTTTTGCCATTTTCCAAAAATGTGGGGGGGGGTGAATACTTCTAATCTCGATACCTATATCTCAAAAATAGAAGATGTTACATACGTGAAAATTGGTATTTAGATTCGTCTTGAGAAACAAAAAAACACCTATTTTACCATTTTCCAAAAATTCAGTGGGAAGGGGGCAAAAAGGGGGGTTGAATACTTTTATCAGTATACCTATATTTCAAAAACCAAAGATGTTACAGGTGTGAAATTTGGTATTTACAATCTTCGTGAAAAAATCAAAACATGTGTGTTACCATTTTCCACAAATCCAAAAAAGGGGGGGGGGTCGAGGGAAAGGGGTCTGAATACTTTTATCAGTATATCTATAGTTCAAAAACCAAGATGTTACAGGTGTGAAGTTTGATAATTACAATCTTTTGAAAATAAAGAAACACGTGTTTTACCATTTTCCAAAAATTCAAGTGGGGGGTAAAAAAAAAAGGGGGTGAATACTGTTAAACAGGATACCTACGTATCAAAAACAGAAGGTGTTACAGACGTGAAAATTGGTATTTAGATTTGTCTTGAGAAACAAAAAAACACCTATTTTACCATTTTCCAAAAATCCAGTGGGAGGGGGCAAAAAGGGGGGGTTGAATACTTTTATCAGTATACCTATATTTCAAAAACCAAAGATGTTACAGGTGTGAAATCTGGCACTTAATCTTCTTGACAAAATAAAAAAACACTTGTTTTACCATTTTCCAAGAATCCCACGTGGTGGGTGAAAAAAGGGGGGTGAATACTTTTCAACAGGATACCTATATCTCAAAAACAGAAGATGTTACAGACGTGAAAATTGGTATTTAGATTCATCTTGAAAATAAAACAACACGTATTTTACCATTTTCCAAAAATACAGTGGGGGTCAAAAAGGGGGATGATTACCTTTATCACTATAGGTATATTTCAAAAACCAATGATGTTACAGGTGTGAAATTCGATATTTACAATCTTCGTGCAAAAAAAACATGTTTTACCATTTTCCGAAAATCCAGTTAAGGGGGGTTGGAGAAAGGGATGTGAATACTTTTAGCACTATACCTATATTTCAAAAAACAAAGATGTTATGGGTGTGAAATTTGGCACTTACATTCTTCTTGAAAAATAAAAAAAACACGTGTTTTACAATTTTCCAAAAATCCCAAGTGGGGAGGAAAGGGGGGGGGGTTCTACCAAAAAAACCTCAAGCTTCTTTTAAAAAACAATTTTAACAAATCCTAAAATCCACGCGAGCGAAGCCGCGGGCAAAAGCTAGTAAAATATATAAATAAAACAGTCTGTTACAGAATAAAAAAAATGCCATTAAAAAAAAATGGGACTCAAAAATGTCACTGTAAAAAATCCAGAAGAATACCTAAAAAAAATTAAATGAATTAAAAAACTTTTTGCTGCAAATGAAAAGAATAAAAAAATGGATTAAAAAAACACAAATATATTTTTCACGTTGAATCCTATGGGATTCGTCTGCTTAAACCTGTCGAACTTAACCCCTTCAGTACCAAGTGATTTTCCAAAAAAACATTGTCAGAAACCAGTGGTTTTTTTTGTAAAAATCATTTTTAATTAATCGTACATTAAGAAATATCTGAGCTTATACCCATTGTATTTCTTGCTGTAAATAACCTATTTTGGCCAGTAGGTGGTGCCGTTTACTGCCAAATAGAGCTACAGCAGCTTGAGCTCTGGTCTATTTTCTTCTTTTTTTCCTGCATCGGCTGCTGAAAGCCCAACGTAAGGGCATCACCAGATGATTTTACACAGTTTTAGCTCTTTGGGCATTATGCCCACAGGGCTAAAACTTTGGGGGCGCCTTCTGGAGCCCAAAACCAAACGAATTTCATTTGCTTTTGGGCTGCAGATCACCAGATCGAGATATCTCGATATCGGGGCACGGATGGTGCCTTTGAAGCCCGAGATATCTCGATCTTGGTAATGAAGGGGTTAATTACAGACAACCCGGACATTTTGCCAATATTTCGGCGCAGTTCGGCGTTCTGTGAATAGATTAACCATCACTTCTCTGTGGGACAATTTCTATGGCACCGTATTTCGCTAATATTTGGTGAATTGACAGCTTTCTGAATAGTCAAACTGACAAAAAAATGGAGCGATACGGGGAAAGTCACTATTCGGTGCAATTCGGTAGCAAGTTCGGCGCTCATTGAATAACCCCTTATGTTTAATTAAAACAATGTAACTGACGGGCCCCTCCCCTGCCCTCCATGGCCTTTGTTTCTCTCCTGTCTATGTGTGCTCCTCCACCAGGAGCTGATTGACAGCCTTCTGGGTTGAAGGACATCCCCTGCTTTAATCACCTTCACTTTCCCAGAACGGAAGGCTGTCAATCATGCACCAGAAGATGTACATTCTCCGATCGGCAAAGCTTCCCGCAGCCGGAGCCTTGCACCCTAAAAACCATGTAAAGGGACACAGTCTGGGGATAAAGGTGACTATTGATTCGACTTTTGAGGCGGCTTTAAGCTTAAAACCAGTGGCATTCTGCTTTTTCTCATATGCACCCAATTATGCTAATTTGTTAACTCGACCCACGTGGAACGCAGATTTTCTGACTCTCGTGCCGCAGGTTCACATGGAGCCTCATCGCTGACTCTTCAATTCGCTGGTTACGTTTCCTGGCAGGTACCATCACTCCCGTCCCAATCCACTGATAGCAGGAATCGCAGGTCGGAGTTGGTTCCCGCGCTGCTCGTGCATCATTATTTCTGTTTTATGTTTATTTTTAGCCGTGGCAACGCGTTCACAAAACCGTCAGCCTGTGTTATCTGGGACACGGAGATTGCGATGTATACCAGAGGATTCTCTGCCTCGCCGCCATCAAAAGCAGCCAAGCGGCCCGACGCCAGTGCCGACCAACGGCAGGACGGTGCGTTTGATATTTTATTTAAAGTGAGCCGGAGGGTAAGCTGACACTGGGCTTTATTTGGAGAATCTCAGAAATACTGTAAATCAGGGGGAAAAAAGCAAAGAGTGAAATGTCAAAATGCTGGAAAACTGTTGTTTCAGTTCCTTGTTGTAAAAGCCGCTTCCAAAAGGAGCTTTTTCCACGGCTGTGCTGGAATGGACTTCATTCCTGGTGGTCCTGCAAGGCGATAAAAAAAGATTACCTGGTGGGAGAGTGTAACTGATCTCCGTGCCCGAACAGGGTCACATCTGCCAATGCCGCTTCCTCGCTGGACACCTGTGTTCTCCTTGTGTCTCACGTGTCTTTCTCCAGTCTTTAGCCACAGCTTAAAGACGGGTACACACCAGGGGCGGATCCAGGGGGGCAACGGGGCAATTGCCCCCCCCCCCCGAGATTTGAGCCGGGGACCCAGATGCCGGGCAGCGCCGGAGTGCCTGCCCGGTCCTGAAGAGTCCGTCCTGTAGGGAAGCGGCTGAGTGCAGGCGCCAGCGGTCACGTGGTCCGGCTAATCAGGTGGTACTGAGTCTCTGTACCACCTGACTGGCCGGACCGCGTGACCTGCGCACGCACGCCACGCAGCCGCATCACTCAACAGGACGGACTCTTCAGGACCGGGCAGGCACTCCGGCGCTGCCCGGCATCTGGGTCCCCGGCTCAGAGTCAACCCCTGCCGGAGCTGGAGGCCTGGAGCAATATCCAGGTGAGAGCTGGGCAAATCCATGTGTAACCTGGGGGCAAATCCATGAGCTGGGGGCAAATCCATGAGCTGGGGCAAATCCATGAGCTGGGGGCAAATCCATGACATGGGGGCAAATCCATGAGCTGGGGGCAAATCCATGACCTGGGGGCAAATCCATGTGCTGGGCAAATCCATGAGCTTGGGGCAAATCCATGAGCTGGGCAAATCCATGAGCTGGGGGCAAATCCATGAGCTGGGCAAATCCATGAGCTGGGGGCAAATCCATGAGCTGGGGGCAAATCCATGAGCTGGGCAAATCCATGAGCTGGGCAAATCCATGACCTGGGGGCAAATCCATGTGCTGGGCAAATCCATGAGCTGGGGGCAAATCCATGAGCTGGGGGCAAATCCATGACCTGGGGCAAATCCATGAGCTGGGGCAAATCCATGAGCTGGGGGCAAATCCATGAGCTGGGCAAATCCATGAGCTGGGCAAATCCATGACCTGGGGGCAAATCCATGTGCTGGGCAAATCCATGACCTGGGCGCAAATCCATGAGCTGGGCAAATCCATGACCTGGGGGCAAATCCATGAGCTGGGGGCAAATCCATGAGCTGGGCAAATCCATGAGCTGGGGCAAATCCATGAGCTGGGCAAATCCATGAGCTGGGCAAATCCATGACCTGGGGGCAAATCCATGAGCTGGGGGCAAATCCATGACCTGGGGGCAAATCCATGTGCTGGGCAAATCCATGAGCTGGGGGCAAATCCATGAGCTGGGCAAATCCATGACCTGGGGGCAAATCCATGTGCTGGGCAAATCCATGACCTGGGGGCAAATTCATGAGCTGGGCAAATCCATGACCTGGGGGCAAATCCATGAGCTGGGCAAATCCATGACCTGGGGGCAAATCCATGAGCTGGGCAAATCCATGACCTGGGGGCAAATCCATGAGCTGGGGCAAATCCATGAGCTGGGTGCAAATCCATGAGCTGGGGCAAATCCATGACCTGGGGGCAAATCCATGAGCTGGGCAAATCCATGAGCTGGGGGCAAATCCCGAACTGGGGGCAAATCCATGAGCTGGGCAAATCCATGAGCTGGGGGCAAATCCATGACCTGGGGGTAAATCCATGAGCTGGGCAAATCCATGAGCTGGGGGCAAATCCATGAGCTGGGCAAATCCATGTGCTGGGCAAATCCATGACCTGGGGGCAAATCCATGAGCTGGGCAAATCCATGACCTGGGGGCAAATCCATGAGCTGGGCAAATCCATGAGCTGGGCAAATCCATGAGCTGGGGGCAAATCCATGTGTGAGCTGGGGGCTCTCTGCTCCTCTAGATTGTAAAATCCGGGGTGCCCTCTGCTCCTCTAGATTGTAAACTCCTGGGTGTCCTCTGCTCCTCTAGATTGTAAGCTCCTGGTGCCCTCTGCTCTTCTAGATTGTAAGCTCCTGTGAGCCGGGCCCTCTGTAAATTCTCGTGAGTCGGGCTCTCTGCTAAAACACCTTATTTTCTGTAAGTGCCCCTCCCGAGACTAGTCTCTGGATCCGCCCCTGGTACACACAGAGAGACTGGCTAGCGTCCCCCAGAAATAAGCTGTGGCTGTAGACCTGGAGCCTTTCCTTGACACAGCGAGCAGAAGATAGCTGCTACCCAAACCATGAGCCGTGACTTCATGTAGTGTCAGAATAGAACTGCTTTAATCAGGGACACACACATAGATTTATAAGATCACACATGGGTCATTTACATAGACAATACCCCCATCCCCCTAGAAACTGCTGGGGGACCTAATTACACTGAAACAGATAATTGGACAACATTTGCTTTTTGGAAGGTGAAACATTATTAGATTTAGGTACAGGCAGTGAGAACATTACTTAAACTTTCTAAACGAATTAAGACAATGGCGATTAACAAACAGATTATGTCTGAGGAGCTGTTAATCAGATATTTACACCTCTCTGAGGACTTTTTTACTGGAAGGCTAATCTGATCAGCAGATTGTAACAGACAATGACATTCTTGCATAATCACAATTATACCAACATTCTGCGCACAAGAGAGGGCAATGGGCCAATATTGATTATGAGTCCTGTACCCTACAAATATGCCTCCATGCCCATTCATCCAAAGTTCAAAATGATTTATGTCACAGAGAGCTTTCAGTCTGCTCCTCTACCTGGCACAGACCATACTAATCGCTCCTTCAGTGATGAGTCAGAGTGCTCCTGCTGACCCCAGATGCAGCGGGCCACTGGGAAATATACTGGTGGGGCAGTTTTGGTTGGTATGAAAGGGCCCTTACCACTGTGGCACTTACAAAAGCTGCACGGGTCCTCTTAACATACAGACTGTCACCCTCTTGATGGAAGCCTTGCTGTTGATCCCTTACCTAGTCCATGCAATAAGAATAATCTATGAAGCTGAAAGGGCATCACAAACATACGTTTTACTGTCAGGATGTTTGTCTGTGGATTTCTAAACCATCCAGTGCTCGGTCTCGCTCCAGGAAAGCTGACAGTGTTTATTTGCAGAATTTCATTGAGCTGGATGTTGCGGATTAATGTGAAGGACTCTGGATCACTGTCTCGGGGTCCCAGGTGCAAAAACCAAGACGTGCCGCTAAGCAGTGAGTTACGTAGCAACTGATCAACACGTGATGTAATCACA
Source organism: Leptobrachium leishanense (assembly GCA_009667805.1). Classification (NCBI taxonomy): domain Eukaryota; kingdom Metazoa; phylum Chordata; class Amphibia; order Anura; family Megophryidae; genus Leptobrachium; species Leptobrachium leishanense. Next base: position 468,901,658 of record CM019064.1, on the reverse strand, counting down.
GCAGGAGATCCAAATCCAAAGCATCCTGGAGGATCCAGATTTGGGGTCCTAATCGCAAATCCGCTGTCAGTTTTGTGTTCTTGTATGTGCACTTGAACGCACCCTGGGTAGCGCCATCCGCAGGGCAGACTCAGCTCTACTTGAAGTTGTATGTATCACTGAGTGTTATCCTGAGGGCAGAGTGATGAACCGATACATTGTGTCTCCCTCTGTTACTCACTAAAGGTTCCTGACACGTTCTTGTTACAGACCATTCTCCATTCCTTATATTGGAGAACATCATGACTGACAGGGTGCCCGGGGCCGAGGTGGTGATTGAGGTTTGGCAGGTCTTTGGCTCCACAGAGAAAGAGCAGAAAGCTCCACCGTGTGTGACTTTATGGCTAATGATCAGCTTCCCTCGCAATGTGAAAGCCATCAGCGTGTTCCTGTCATCGCGTTCCAGGTCCCAGATCTCCATAAAGTGATGCTGCATCCTATTCCATCCCGTAACGCTTTAGGATAAGAATTTTTTTTTTTACTGGCCTCGATTCACCGTCCGTCAATCATGCGCACGGGAGCGACCTGCGACTTCCCGCTCCAAAAACTCAATGCTCCACTAGAGCCTCGGGTTAAAGGCTGCTCGGCTGCACTCACCGGGCACTTAAAGGTATACGCTGCTGAAAAATAGAGTCCCCTGTCTTTGCCCATAATTAATTGGTACATCCTGCTGACAGCCTCTACACAATTATTTTTTTCTATTTTTGGGTGATTTTCCTCCCTTTTCTAGAGATGTGCATGCCATCTCTTTTTTTTTCCTTACGGGGTTTTTTCAGAACACTTTTTTCGTGTTGGGTCATTTCGGACAGGTTTGTGTTTCGTTTCGGTCCAGTTCGTTTCAGAATTTCATATCGATTCGGAATTTCGGATCGATTCAGAATTTTTCGATCGATTCAACATTCTGTTTTAATGGGTTATTTGTTTTTTTGTTTTTGTGAGATATTTTGTATTTTGTATTGATTTGTATTTCTTTTTTATGAGTTATTGGGTTTTTTATTGGTTATTTCAGAATGGGAGACAGATTACTACCAATAGAATTAAAGTCTTCATACCTATTTGTATTTTTAGGATTTTTTGGGTTAAACTTTAGGTTTCCTAACGTATTTTAAAGAAACAAGGCTTTTTTCCAGCATAGTTAAAATATTAAATATTTATTAAACCGTTTATTATTTTCAATTGCAGCAATAAGCCATTTTCTTTATTTATTCTTTAGGATTTTTTTGGGAAATTTTGGGTTAAACTTTAGGTTTTCTAACTTATTTTAAATGTAATAATGAGGTGTGTTTTTTTCTTCGCAAAACGCATGCAGCTGTATTATTTTCTTAAAGTCCGTCTGCGTTCAGCAATGAATTGGATACATTGTGACAGAACCATGGACAGTTCTGAGCCTTACACATGGTCCTGAAAGTGAAATATAGTATGATAATATGTTTCACTTTCAATACTCCTCGTCCTGCTCCTCTTCGGCTCAGGGACTCCCAAACCCAGAAGACACTGAAGCTTTTCTGCGCAGTTTGTGCTCCTATACAACTTGTGTAGTGTAGGAACCGCATATTGCGCAACACTGCAGGACTCACACACTTTACGTAAACACGTTACGTTGCATAGCGCCTGCACAGAGCGATTAATCGGAGCTGCACGCGCATGCACAGATCTGATCCATCGCTGCCTCTCTGAGAACGCTCGCTACAGCGATTGGTCTCAGAGGGTGACGTCAACCGCTCTCTGTGTATGACAAAACTAGTGACCGGCAGCCGGCAAATTCAAACTTCCAACTGCTGGTGATGATGAGTGCTGGAAGGAAACTCCTCTGCTTCCCCCAGTGATTTCACCAGATATAAAGAGTTGGAGGGGGGGCATTCCTCATTTCCTGATCACTGTATAACTGTAAAGTGGTCAGGATGAGTAGAGCGTCCCTTTAAGGTTTGCTGCGAGCGAGCAACTGTGGCTTAAACCTGAACGTGCAAAATGTGGGATACGCTCGGAATGTTAGCCAGTAAAAAAGACGCATCATTAAAAAAGCGTCAAAGCTCCATTAGGAGGAGCGCAAAAACATAACTGTGGGGAGAGTCACTTTGAACTTGGCGTACATGGAGCTAGAGATGTATTTGGGGGGTGCAGGCCTGATGTTCTATATTGTTTCCCTGCCCTCTCCTATGTTGAAGTTGCCCTGTAGCTACAATTCTAATTGCAGGGTGTTTGTGTCGTCTGTGCTTTGCATGAATACTGTCGTTGTTATTATCATTATTGTCTATGTTTATCTGTTACTATCTGCTAATAGGATTACTGTGTGGGTCACTGTAACCTTTCCCAGCTCCCCCTATCTAGAATATGTTTACATCTGTTGAAGGTTGGAGTGGTCTTTATTTATCTTGATTGGCAAACACTGCCCTATTATCAGATACTGTTTAATCAGAATCCCCCATTTATCCTCACATTTTGCTATTGTTCTGGTTTGTTAAAATGTTACACTTTGCGTTTTGGTGACCATAATGTCCCTCTTGTTGTCTGTGACCTAAAAAGACCAGGGACAGATAATAGGATTACTATTATCTGTCCCTGGTCTTTTTAGGTTACAGACACCAAGAAGTCAGGCAGTGATTCCTGATGTGTCACAGTAAGACGCCAGGAGAGGGATTCCGGTTGCATTGCATTTAGACACCAGGGTGTAATTTTCCATTGGTTGCTAGGAAACTGATTGCCCTGTATATATAACTCATTAAAAGCTCAGTTCAAGCTGACTGTCCTAACCCCAAGATCTGCGTGCTGCGCCATTTCTGGGGAATGTACTTTCAGTGTACCCGCCCTTAAGCTTGGCTAAGGACTGGAGAAAGGCATGAAAGACTGCTGGTGGGAGAAAGAGGGTCCGGCAAGGGAGCAGCATTAACAGATGTGACCAATCGGGGTACGGGGATCTGTTACAATAACAAAACATGGGAAACAAGTCGACGCTGACCCAGAAATGCCCAGGATCCATGGTGAACAGAGGGAGCTGAGGAGCTCAGGCAGATCGCTGAGGTTCACTATGATCAAAACCCACCCACAATAGTATGCCCAGATCCAGACCCAGGCAAGTCCACCGCAAACCTGCGCCAGAACCTTTATAGGAATAACTGATGAATAATCATTTTATGCCTTAAACATTATTTCTTGCTTTGCTGTGACGGTCAGATGTACATTATTTAGTATTGTTTTTATTCTTAATAAGAAGAATTTTTATTATTTCACTGTTCTTATCCGGAGCAAATTCTCCCCCCCCCCCGTGAGTTGTGCTCGGCGAGTGTGTGCTAAGTTTAGATCATGCGCCAATTACTAGCTTTAATAACAGAGCGCAGCGTTGCAGGAAACGTGATGTTTAGTGACTCAAGGCCAGGAGCAACATGTGCGTCACACACATATATAGTATGATCAGTCACTACGAAACTCACTGCATCGCTTCTAGATCTATAGAACATCAACGCTGGGACAGTAACCATGCAGAATGTACTGTATGTGGATATAATGTCCCTCTGTATCTCTCTCAGTAATATATATACACACATACTATAAAAATATATACACAGTACACACAATACTATGAAGATATACATATACAGTACACATAACAGTGCATATATACTGGATATAATGTAGTGTATATGGTCTGCTGCATACATGATTTGCTGTGTATGATGTTGTATACATGATACTGTGTATATATGATCCGGTGTATACATGATCCGATGTATATATGATCCGGTGTATATATAATCTGTTTTATATATATATATATAAAACGGATTATATATACACCGGATCATGTATACACCGGATCATATATACATCGGATCATGTATACACCGGATCATGTATACACCGGATCATATATACACAGGATCATGTATACCACATCATATATATGACCCGGTGTATATATGATCTGGTGTATATATTATCCAGTGTATATATGATCTGGTGTACATATGATCTGGTGTATATATGATCCGGTGTATACATGATCCGGTGTATATATAATCTGATATATATATATATGATCCGGTGTATATATTATCCAGTGTATATATGATCTGGTGTATATATAATCCGGTGTACATATGATCCGTTATATATAAGATCTGGTATACATGATCTGGTGTACATATGATCTGGTGTATACATGATACGGTGTATATATGACACGGTGTATACATGATAAGGTGCATATATGATCCGGTGTACATGACGGCTGATGAGCAGCACGGGCTCTATGAAGGTGTATTTTTATCTGCTGGTGTCGGACGCGTGTGAGTGGTGACATAGCTGGAATATTTCACTTGTATTCCAGCACTGTCTGCTGGTGAGACGCGTCCACAATGTATGGAATAACACGGCGTGTGTGGCGAGATAATGCCAGCCGTGCTGTGAGTGCCGTGCCGGGGGACGGCGGGATAATCCCCGGCCTGGTGTGACGAGATATATACCACCTGTTCTCCAGTATGTCAGGTTATTCCTGAAACCGTCCCAGCATACGCCATAACCGCGTATAAAACCCAGATGGCTCCCTCAACCCTGAATGTTTAATATTCCCCACATGAATAAAACCCAGGCGGCACCCTCAACCCTGAATGTTTAATGTTCCCACATGAATAAAACCCAGGCGGCTCCCTCAACCCTGAATGTTTAATGTTCCCACATGAATAAAACCCAGGCGGCTCCCTCAACCCTGAATGTTTAATGTTCCCACATGAATAAAACCCAGGCGGCTCCCTCAACCCTGAATGTTTAATGTTCCCACATGAATAAAACCCAGGCGGCTCCCTCAGCCCTGAATGTTTAATGTTCCTCACATGAATAAAACCCAGGCGGCTCCCTCAACCCTGAATGTTTAATGTTCCCACATGAATAAAACCCAGGCGGCTCCCTCAACCCTGAATGTTTAATGTTCCTCACATGAATAAAACCCAGGCGGCTCCCTCACCCTGAATGTTTAATGTTCCCACATGAATAAAACCCAGGCGGCTCCCTCAACCCTGAATGTTTAATGTTCCCACATGAATAAAACCCAGGCGGCTCCCTCAACCCTGAATGTTTAATGTTCCTCACATGAATAAAACCCAAGCGGCTCCCTCAACCCTGAATGTTTAATGTTCCCACATGAATAAAACCCAGGCGGCACCCTCAACCCTGAATGTTTAATGTTCCCACATGAATAAAACCCAGGCGGCACCCTCAACCCTGAATGTTTAATGTTCCCACATGAATAAAACCCAGGCGGCACCCTCAACCCTGAATGTTTAATATTCCTCACATGAATAAAACCCAGGCGGCTCCCTCAGCCCTGAATGTTTAATATTCCTCACATGAATAAAACGCAGGCGGCTCCCTCAACCCTGAATGTTTAATGTTCCCACATGAATAAAACCCAGGCGGCTCCCTCAACCCTGAATGTTTAATGTTCCCACATGAATAAAACCCAGGCGGCACCCTCAACCCTGAATGTTTAATGTTCCCCACATGAATAAAACCCAGGCGGCTCCCTCAACCCTGAATGTTTAATATTCCCCACATGAATAAAACCCAGGCGCTCCCTCAACCCTGAATGTTTAATGTTCCCACATGAATAAAACCCAGGCGGCTCCCTCAACCCTGAATGTTTAATGTTCCCCACATGAATAAACCCAGGCGGCTCCCTCAACCCTGAATGTTTAATGTTCCCCACATGAATAAAACCCAGGCGGCTCCCTCAACCCTGAATGTTTAATGTTCCCCACATGAATAAAACCCAGGCGGCTCCCTCAACATTGAATGTTTAATGTTGCTAACATTAATAAATCCCAGGCGGCTCCCTCAACCCTGAATGTTTAATGTTCCCACATGAAAAAACCCAGGCGGCTCCCTCAACCCTGAATGTTTAATGTTCCCACATGAATAAAACCCAGGCGGCTCCCTCAACCCTGAATGTTTAATGTTCCCCACATGAATAAAACCCAGGCGGCTCCCTCAACCCTGAATGTTTAATATTCCTCACATGAATAAAACCCAGGCGGCACCCTCAACCCTGAATGTTTAATGTTCCTCACATGAATAAAACCCAGGCGGCTCCCTCAACCCTGAATGTTTAATGTCCCTCACATGAATAAAACCCAGGCGGCACCCTCAACCCTGAATGTTTAATGTTCCCACATGAATAAAACCCAGGCGACTCCCTCAACCCTGAATGTTTAATGTTCCAACATGAATAAAACCCAGGCGGCTCCCTCAACCCTGAATGTTTAATGTTCCCCACATGAATAAAACCCAGGCGGCTCCCTCAACCCTGAATGTTTAATGTTCCCACATGAATAAGGCTAGGGTCAGACGAGCGTGATTTCTACGGGCTGTACGTCCGTGCAGTACGGACATCGTCAGTACGGATGACGCAGTAGTGGTCACACAGTCCGTTTTTTCACTGAAGTTATTTTTGACGGATGTAGGAGGGAAAAATAAATTACAATGAAAAAACATTCTGTCCGTCAAAAATGCTGGACGTATAAATGCAGTCCGTCTGACCATGCTCCATCACTCACACACAAAGCTATGCAGACGTTGTGGACGTGGCGCACTCCGCACGTCCGTTCTAGCAGTATTACGTTCTTGCCTAACCTGCGTCCGTTTGCCGCGGCCGTTGTGCATCCGCAGTTCAGTGCGGACGTACTTCATGTGTCAGGCTCCAATGGACTTACTTTCATGCTATCACGGACGTACTTTTAGGCGCAATCACGGACGTGAACACTACGCTCGTCTGACCCCAGCCTAAAACCCAGGCGGCACCCTCAACCCTGAATGTTTAATGTTCCCCACATGAATAAAACCCAGGCGGCTCCCTCAACCCTGAATGTTTAATGTTCCCACATGAATAAAACCCAGGCGGCTCCCTCAACCTGAATGTTTAATGTTCCCACATGAATAAAACCCAGGCGGCTCCCTCAACCCTGAATGTTTAATGTTCCCACATGAATAAAACCCAGACGGCTCCCTCAACCCTGAATGTTTAATGTTCCCACATGAATAAAACCCAGGCGGCACCCTCAACCCTGAATGTTTAATGTTCCCCATGAATAAAACCCAGGCAGCACCCTCAACCCTGAATGTTTAATGTTCCCACATGAATAAAACCCAGGCGGCACCTCTCAACCCTGAATGTTTAATGTTCCTCACATGAATAAAACCCAGGCGGCTCCCTCAACCCTGAATGTTTAATGTCCTCACATGAATAAAACCCAGGCGGCTCCCTCAACCCTGAATGTTTAATGTTCCTCACATGAATAAAACCCAGGCGGCTCCCTCAACCCTGAATGTTTAATGTTCCTCACATGAATAAAACCCAGGCGGCACCCTCAACCCTGAATGTTTAATGTTCCTCACATGAATAAAACCCAGGCGGCTCCCTCAGCCCTGAATGTTTAATGTTCCCCACATGAATAAAACCCAGGCGGCTCCCTCAACCCTGAATGTTTAATGTTCCCCACACATGAATAAACCCAGGCGGCTCCCTCAACCCTGAATGTTTAATGTTCCTCACATGAATAAAACCCAGGCGACTCCCTCAACCCTGAATGTTTAATGTTTCCCACATGAATAAAACCAGGCGGCACCCTCAACCCTGAATGTTTAATGTTCCCACATGAATAAAACCCAGGCGGCACCCTCAACCCTGAATGTTTAATGTTCCCACATGAATAAAACCCAGGCGGCACCCTCAACCCTGAATGTTTAATGTTCCCACATGAATAAAACCCAGGCGGCTCCCTCAACCCTGAATGTTTAATGTTCCCACATGAATAAAACCCAGGCGCTCCCTCAACCCTGAATGTTTAATGTTCTCACATGAATAAAACCCAGGCGGCTCCCTCAACCCTGAATGTTTAATGTTCCCACATGAATAAAACCCAGGCGGCTCCCTCAACCCTGAATGTTTAATGTTCCCACATGAATAAAACCCAGGCGGCTCCCTCAACCCTGAATGTTTAATGTTCCCCACATGAATAAAACCCAGGCGGCTCCCTCAACCCTGAATGTTTAATATTCCCCACATGAATAAAACCCAGGCGGCACCCTCAACCCTGAATGTTTAATGTTCCCCACATGAATAAAACCCAGGCGGCACCCTCAACCCTGAATGTTTAATGTTCCCCACATGAATAAAACCAGGCGGCTCCCTCAACCCTGAATGTTTAATATTCCCCACATGAATAAAACCAGGCGGCACCCTCAACCCTGAATGTTTAATGTTCCCACATGAATAAAACCCAGGCGGCTCCCTCAACCCTGAATGTTTAATGTTCCCACATGAATAAATCCCAGGCGACTCCCTCAACCCTGAATGTTTAATATTCCCCACATGAATAAAACCCAGGCGACTCCCTCAACCCTGAATGTTTAATATTCCCCACATGAATAAAACCCAGGCGGCTCCCTCAACCCTGAATGTTTAATGTTCCCACATGAATAAAACCCAGGCGACTCCCTCAACCCTGAATGTTTAATATTCCCCACATGAATAAAACCCAGGCGACTCCCTCAACCCTGAATGTTTAATGTTCCCCACATGAATAAAACCCAGGCGGCTCCCTCAACCCTGAATGTTTAATGTCCCCACATGAATAAAACCCAGGCGGCACCCTCAACCCTGAATGTTTAATGTTCCCACATGAATAAAACCCAGGCGGCTCCCTCAACCCTGAATGTTTAATGTTCCCCACATGAATAAAACCCAGGCGGCTCCCTCAACCCTGAATGTTTAATGTTCCCCACATGAATAAAACCCAGGCGGCTCCCTCAACCCTGAATGTTTAATGTCCCTCACATGAATAAAACCCAGGCGGCTCCCTCAACCCTGAATGTTTAATGTTCCCACATGAATAAAACCCAGGCGGCTCCCTCAACCCTGAATTTTAATGTTCCCACATGAATAAAACCCAGGCGGCTCCCTCAACATTGAATGTTTAATGTTGCTAACATTAATAAATCCCAGGCGGCTCCCTCAACCCTGAATGTTTAATGTTCCCACATGAATAAAACCCAGGCGGCTCCCTCAACCCTGAATGTTTAATGTTCCCACATGAATAAAACCCAGGCGGCTCCCTCAACCCTGAATGTTTAATGTTCCTCACATGAATAAAACCCAGGCGGCACCCTCAACCCTGAATGTTTAATGTTCCTCACATGAATAAAACCCAGGCGGCTCCCTCAACCCTGAATGTTTAATGTCCCTCACATGAATAAAACCCAGGCGGCACCCTCAACCCTGAATGTTTAATGTTCCCACATGAATAAAACCCAGGCGACTCCCTCAACCCTGAATGTTTAATGTTCCAACATGAATAAAACCCAGGCGGCTCCCTCAACCCTGAATGTTTAATGTTCCCCACATGAATAAAACCCAGGCGGCTCCCTCAACCCTGAATGTTTAATGTTCCCACATGAATAAGGCTAGGGTCAGACGAGCGTGATTTCTACGGGCTGTACGTCCGTGCAGTACGGACATCGTCAGTACGGATGACGCAGTAGTGGTCACACAGTCCGTTTTTTCACTGAAGTTATTTTTGACGGATGTAGGAGGGAAAAATAAATTACAATGAAAAAACATTCTGTCCGTCAAAAATGCTGGACGTATAAATGCAGTCCGTCTGACCATGCTCCATCACTCACACACAAAGCTATGCAGACGTTGTGGACGTGGCGCACTCCGCACGTCCGTTCTAGCAGTATTACGTTCTTGCCTAACCTGCGTCCGTTTGCCGCGGCGTTGTGCATCCGCAGTTCAGTGCGGACGTACTTCATGTGTCAGGCTCCAATGGACTTACTTTCATGCTATCACGGACGTACTTTTAGGCGCAATCACGGACGTGAACACTACGCTCGTCTGACCCCAGCCTAAAACCCAGGCGGCACCCTCAACCCTGAATGTTTAATGTTCCCCACATGAATAAAACCCAGGCGGCTCCCTCAACCCTGAATGTTTAATGTTCCCACATGAATAAAACCCAGGCGGCTCCCTCAACCCTGAATGTTTAATGTTCCCACATGAATAAAACCCAGGCGGCTCCCTCAACCCTGAATGTTTAATGTTCCCCACATGAATAAAACCCAGACGGCTCCCTCAACCCTGAATGTTTAATGTTCCCACATGAATAAAACCCAGGCGGCACCCTCAACCCTGAATGTTTAATGTTCCCACATGAATAAAACCCAGGCGACTCCCTCAACCCTGAATGTTTAATGTTCCCACATGAATAAAACCCAGACGGCTCCCTCAACCCTGAATGTTTAATGTTCCCACATGAATAAAACCCAGGCGGCACCCTCAACCCTGAATGTTTAATGTTCCCACATGAATAAAACCCAGGCGGCACCCTCAACCCTGAATGTTTAATGTTCCTCACATGAATAAAACCCAGGCGGCTCCCTCAACCCTGAATGTTTAATGTTCCTCACATGAATAAAGCCCAGGCGGCTCCCTCAACCCTGAATGTTTAATGTTCCCCACATGAATAAAACCCAGACGGCTCCCTCAACCCTGAATGTTTAATGTTCCCACATGAATAAAACCCAGGCGGCACCCTCAACCCTGAATGTTTAATGTTCCCACATGAATAAAACCCAGGCGACTCCCTCAACCCTGAATGTTTAATGTTCCCACATGAATAAAACCCAGGCGGCTCCCTCAACCCTGAATGTTTAATGTTCCCACATGAATAAAACCCAGGCGGCACCTCAACCCTGAATGTTTAATGTTCCACATGAATAAAACCCAGGCGGCACCCTCAACCCTGAATGTTTAATGTTCCTCACATGAATAAAACCCAGGCGGCTCCCTCAACACTGAATGTTTAATGTTCCTCACATGAATAAAACCCAGGCGGCTCCCTCAACCCTGAATGTTTAATGTTCCTCACATGAATAAAACCCAGGCGACTCCCTCAACCCTGAATGTTTAATGTTCCCACATGAATAAAACCCAGGCGGCACCCTCAACCCTGAATGTTTAATGTTCCCACATGAATAAAACCCAGGCGGCACCCTCAACCCTGAATGTTTAATGTTCCTCACATGAATAAAACCCAGGCGACTCCCTCAACCCTGAATGTTTAATGTTCCCCACATGAATAAAACCCAGGCGGCTCCCTCAACCCTGAATGTTTAATGTTCCCACATGAATAAAACCCAGGCGGCACCCTCAACCCTGAATGTTTAATGTTCCCACATGAATAACACCCAGGCGGCACCCTCAACCCTGAATGTTTAATGTTCCCCACATGAATAAAACCCAGGCGGCTCCCTCAACCCTGAATGTTTAATGTTCCCCACATGAATAAAACCCAGGCGGCTCCCTCAACCCTGAATGTTTAATGTTCCCACATGAATATAACCCAGGCGCTCCCTCAACCCTGAATGTTTAATGTTCCCACATGAATAAAACCCAGGCGGCACCCTCAACCCTGAATGTTTAATGTTCCCCACATGAATAAAACCCAGGCGGCTCCCTCAACCCTGAATGTTTAATGTTCCCCACAATGAATAAAACCCAGGCGGCACCCTCAACCCTGAATGTTTAATGTTCCCACATGAATAAAACCCAGGCGGCTCCCTCAACCCTGAATGTTTAATGTTCCTCACATGAATAAAACCCAGGCGGCTCCCTCAACCCTGAATGTTTAATGTTCCCCACATGAATAAAACCCAGGCGGCACCCTCAACCCTGAATGTTTAATGTTCCTCACATGAATAAAGCCCAGGCGGCTCCCTCAACCCTGAATGTTTAATGTTCCCACATGAATAAAACCCAGGCGGCTCCCTCAACCCTGAATGTTTAATGTCCCCACATGAATAAAACCAGGCGGCTCCCTCAACCCTGAATGTTTAATGTTCCCACATGAATAAAACCCAGGCGGCACCCTCAACCCTGAATGTTTAATGTTCACACATGAATAAAACCCAGGCGGCTCCCTCAACCTGAATGTTTAATGTTCCCACATGAATAAAACCCAGGCGGCTCCCTCAACCCTGAATGTTTAATGTTCCCCACATGAATAAAACCCAGGCGGCTCCCTCAACCCTGATGTTTAATGTTCCCACATGAATAAAACCCAGGCGGCTCCCAACCCTGAATGTTTAATGTTCCCACACATGAATAAAACCCAGGCGGCTCCCTCAACCCTGAATGTTTAATGTTCCCACATGAATAAAACCCAGGCGGCTCCCTCAACCCTGAATGTTTAATGTTCCTCACATGAAATAAACCCAGGCGGCTCCCTCAACCCTGAATGTTTAATGTTCCCACATGAATAAAACCCAGGCGGCTCCCTCAACCCTGAATGTTTAATGTTCCCCACATGAATAAAACCCAGGCGGCTCCCTCAACCCTGAATGTTTAATGTTCCCACATGAATAAAACCCAGGCGGCTCCCTCAACCCTGAATGTTTAATGTTCCCCACATGAATAAAACCCAGGCGGCTCCCTCAACCCTGAATGTTTAATATTCCAAACATGAATAAAACTCAGGTGGGCGGCTATACCACTGGGGGGGGGGTAACTTGATATTGCCAAGCAGGATTTGCGTATGGGGGTACCCGAGCTTCCAGCTGCTCTCTCCCCTCAATATAAAAACTACCTAACATCTCATTATAATAAAAGAGGGGTGCGGCCCCGTAATAATATCTATTATATAAAGTGCTATATCCAGCACCAATAAAGCCCCTCCTAAAAAAATATATAAAATTAACTGGAACACAAAAAAGAAAATATACCAATGTGATTTATAAAATCAAAACAACAACTGTGCCCTCCCCCCATCAATGCTAAAAAGCCACCCATCCTAATGGCTCTTCAGGCGGGGAAGCTCTTTATAAGCCCCTCCCACGCTTAACAGAGTCCTCTGATTCATTGGTTAGCCTGATGATGACAGAAACCAGCAACAATAGGCAGCTCTGATTGGTCAGTTACAGTGTATGTTACATCATCTCCGGAATATTCTGTTATCCCATAGTAACTATTATATCCGGAATATTCTGTTATCCCATAGTAACTATTATATCTGGAATATTCTATTATCCCATAGTAACTATTATATCCGGAATATTCTGTTATCCCATAGTAACTATTATATCCGGAATATTCTGTTATCCCATAGTAACTATTATATCTGGAATATTCTGTTATCCCATAGTAACTATTATATCCAGAATATTCTGTAATCTCATAGTAACTATTATATCCGGAATATTCTGTTATCTCATAGTAACTATTATATCCGGAATATTCTGTTATCCCATAGTATCTATTATATCCGGAATATTCTGTTATCCCATAGTAACTATTATATCCAGAATATTCTGTTATCCCATAGTAACTATTATATCCAGAATATTCCGTTATCCCATAGTAACTATTATATCTGGAATATTCTGTTATCTCATAGTAACTATTATATCCGGAATATTCTGTTATCCCATAGTAACTATTATATCCGGAATATTCTGTTATCCCATAGTATCTATTATATCCGGAATATTCTGTTATCCCATAGTAACTATTATATCCAGAATATTCTGTTATCCCATAGTAACTATTATATCTGGAATATTCTGTTATCTCATAGTAACTATTATATCCGGAATATTCTGTTATCCCATAGTAACTATTATATCTGGAATATTCTGTTATCTCATAGTAACTATTATATCCGGAATATTCTATTATCCCATAGTAACTATTATATCCGGAATATTCTGTTATCCCATAGTAACTATTATATCCGGAATATTCTATTATCCCATAGTAACTATTATATCCGGAATATTCTGTTATCCCATAGTAACTATTATATCCGGAATATTCTGTTATCCCATAGTAACTATTATATCTGGAATATTCTGTTATCTCATAGTAACTATTATATATCCGGAATATTCTATTATCCCATAGTAACTATTATATCCGGAATATTCTGTTATCCCATAGTAACTATTATATCCGGAATATTCTATTATCCCATAGTAACTATTATATCCGGAATATTCTGTTATCCCATAGTAACTATTATATCCGGAATATTCTGTTATCCCATAGTAACTATTATATCCGGAATATTCTGTTATCTCATAGTAACTATTATATCCGGAATATTCTGTTATCCCATAGTAACTATTATATCCGGAATATTCTGTTATCCCATAGTAACTATTATATCCGGAATATTCTATTATCCCATAGTAACTATTATATCCGGAATATTCTGTTATCCATAGTAACTATTATATCCGGAATATTCTGTTATACCATAGTAACTATTATATCCGGAATATTCTGTTATCTCATAGTAACTATTATATCTGTAATATTCTGTTATGTTAGGTATAACTATTATATCCGGAATATTCTGTTATCTCATAGTAACTATTATATCTGGAATATTCTGTTATCCCATAGTAACTATTATATCCGGAATATTCTGTTATCCCATAGTAACTATTATATCCGGAATATTCTGTTATCCCATAGTAACTATTATATCCGGAATATTCTGTTATCCATAGTAACTATTATATCCGGAATATTCTGTTATCCCATAGTAACTATTATATCCGGAATATTCTGTTATCCCATAGTAACTATTATATCCGGAATATTCTGTTATCCCATAGTAACTATTATATCTGGAATATTCTGTTATCCCATAGTAACTATTATATCCAGAATATTCTGTTATCCCATAGTAACTATTATATCCAGAATATTCTGTAATCTCATAGTAACTATTATATCCGGAATATTCTGTTATCTCATAGTAACTATTATATCCAGAATATTCTGTTATCCCATAGTAACTATTATATCCGGAATATTCTGTTATCCCATAGTAACTATTATATCCGGAATATTCTGTTATCTCATAGTAACTATTATATCCGGAATATTCTGTTATCCCATAGTAACTATTATATCCGAATATTCTGTTATCCCATAGTAACTATTATATCCGGAATATTCTGTTATCACATAGTAACTATTATATCCGGAATATTCTGTTATCCCATAGTAACTATTATATCCAGAATATTCTGTTATCCCATAGTAACTATTATATCCGGAATATTCTGTTATCTCATAGTAACTATTATATCCGGAATATTCTGTTATCTCATTATATTCCGGAATATTCTGTTATCCCATAGTAACTATTATATCCGGAATATTCTGTTATCCCATAGTAACTATTATATCCAGAATATTCTGTTATCCCATAGTAACTATTATATCCGGAATATTCTGTTATCCCATAGTAACTATTATATCCAGAATATTCTGTTACCTCATAGTAACTATTATATCCGGAATATTCTATTACCCCATAGTAACTATTATATCCGGAATATTCTGTTATCCCATAGTAACTATTATAAACGGAATATTCTGTTATCCCATAGTAACTATTATATCCGGAATATTCTGTTATCACATAGTAACTATTATATCCGGAATATTCTGTTATCACATAGTAACTATTATATCCGGAATATTCTGTTATCCCATAGTAACTATTATATCCGGAATATTCTGTTATCTCATAGTAACTATTATATCCGGAATATTCTGTTATCACATAGTAACTATTATATCCGGAATATTCTGTTATCGCATAGTAACTATTATATCCGGAATATTCTGTTATACCATAGTAACTATTATATCCGGAATATTCTGTTATACCATAGTAACTATTATATCCGGAATATTCTGTTACCTCATAGTAACAATAATATCCGGAATATTCTGTTATCCTATAGTAACTATTATATCTGGAATATTCTGTTATCCTATAGTAACTATTATATCCGGAATATTCTGGTATACCATAGTAACTATTATATCCGGAATATTCTGTTATACCATAGTAACTATTATATCCGGAATATTCTGTTATACCATAGTAACTATTATATCCGGAATATTCCGTTATCCCATAGTAACTATTATATCCGGAATATTCTGTTATCCTATAGTAACTATTATATCCGGAATATTCTGTTATACCATAGTAACTATTATATCCGGAATATTCTGTTACCTCATAGTAACTATTATATCTGGAATATTCTGTTATCCCATAGTAACTATTATATCCGGAATATTCTGTTATCTCATAGTAACTATTATATCCGGAATATTCTGTTATCTAATAGTAACTATTATATCCGGAATATTCTGTTATCCTATAGTAACTATTATATCCGGAATATTCTGTTATCCTATAGTAACTATTATATCCGGAATATTCTGTTACCCCATAGTAACTATTATATCTGGAATATTCTGTTATCCCATAGTAACTATTATATCCGGAATATTCTGTTATCCCATAGTAACTATTATATCCGGAATATTCTGTTATCTCATAGTAACTATTATATCCGGAATATTCTGTTATACCATAGTAACTATTATATCCGGAATATTCTGTTACCTCATAGTAACTATTATATCTGGAATATTCTGTTATCTCATAGTAACTATTATATCCGGAATATTCTATTATCCCATAGTAACTATTATATCCGGAATATTCTGTTATCCCATAGTAACTATTATATCCGGAATATTCTATTATCCCATAGTAACTATTATATCCGGAATATTCTGTTATCCCATAGTATTATTATATCCGGAATATTCTGTTATCCATAGTAACTATTATATCCGGAATATTCTGTTATCTCATAGTAACTATTATATCCGGAATATTCTGTTATCCCATAGTAACTATTATATCCGGAATATTCTGTTATCTCATAGTAACTATTATATCCGGAATATTCTGTTATCTCATAGTAACTATTATATCTGTAATATTCTGTTATGTTAGGTATAACTATTATATCCGGAATATTCTGTTATCTCATAGTAACTATTATATCTGGAATATTCTGTTATCCCATAGTAACTATTATATCCGGAATATTCTGTTATCCCATAGTAACTATTATATCCGGAATATTCTGTTATCCCATAGTAACTATTATATCCGGAATATTCTGTTATCCCATAGTAACTATTATATCCGGAATATTCTGTTATCCTATAGTAACTATTATATCCGGAATATTCTGTTATCCCATAGTAACTATTATATCCGGAATATTCTGTTATCCCATAGTAACTATTATATCCGGAATATTCTGTTATCCCATAGTAACTATTATATCTGGAATATTCTGTTATCCCATAGTAACTATTATATCCAGAATATTCTGTTATCCCATAGTAACTATTATATCCAGAATATTCTGTTATCTCATAGTAACTATTATATCCGGAATATTCTGTTATCTCATAGTAACTATTATATCCAGAATATTCTGTTATCCCATAGTAACTATTATATCCGGAATATTCTGTTATCCCATAGTAACTATTATATCCGGAATATTCTGTTATCTCATAGTAACTATTATATCCGGAATATTCTGTTATCCCATAGTAACTATTATATCCCGAATATTCTGTTATCCCATAGTAACTATTATATCCGGAATATTCTGTTATCACATAGTAACTATTATATCCGGAATATTCTGTTATCTCATAGTAACTATTATATCCGGAATATTCTGTTATCCCATAGTAACTATTATATCCGGAATATTCTGTTATCCCACAGTAACTATTATATCCGGAATATTCTGTTATCCCACATTAACTATTATATCCGGAATATTCTGTTATCTCATAGTAACTATTATATCCAGAATATTCTGTTATCTCATAGTAACTATTATATCCGGAATATTCTGTTATCCCATAGTAACTATTATATCCGGAATATTCTGTTATCTCATAGTAACTATTATATCCGGAATATTCTGTTATCTCATAGTAACTATTATATACGGAATATTCTGTTATCCCATAGTAACTATTATATCCGGAATATTCTGTTATCCCATAGTAACTATTATATCCAGAATATTCTGTTATCCCATAGTAACTATTATATCCGGAATATTCTGTTATCCCATAGTAACTATTATATCCAGAATATTCTGTTACCTCATAGTAACTATTATATCCGGAATATTCTATTACCCCATAGTAACTATTATATCCGGAATATTCTGTTATCCCATAGTAACTATTATAAACGGAATATTCTGTTATCCCATAGTAACTATTATATCCGGAATATTCTGTTATCACATAGTAACTATTATATCCGGAATATTCTGTTATCACATAGTAACTATTATATCCGGAATATTCTGTTATCCATAGTAACTATTATATCCGGAATATTCTGTTATCTCATAGTAACTATTATATCCGGAATATTCTGTTATCACATAGTAACTATTATATCCGGAATATTCTGGTTATCGCATAGTAAACTATTATATCCGGAATATTCTGTTATACCATAGTAACTATTATATCCGGAATATTCTGTTATACCATAGTAACTATTATATCCGGAATATTCTGTTACCTCATAGTAACAATAATATCCGGAATATTCTGTTATCCTATAGCAACTATTATTATCTGAAGATATTCTGTTATCCTATAGTAACTATTATATCCGGAATATTCTGTTATACCATAGTAACTATTATATCCGGAATATTCTGTTATACCATAGTAACTATTATATCCGGAATATTCTGTTATACCATAGTAACTATTATATCCGGAATATTCCGTTATCCCATAGTAACTATTATATCCGGAATATTCTGTTATCTCATAGTAACTATTATAATCCGGAATATTCTGTTATACCATAGTAACTATTATATCCGGAATATTCTGTACCTCATAGTAACTATTATATCTGGAATATTCTGTTATCCCATAGTAACTATTATATCGCGGAATATTCTGTTATCTATAGTAACTATTATATCCGGAATATTCTGTTATCTAATAGTAACTATTATATCCGGAATATTCTGTTATCCTATAGTAACTATTATATCCGGAATTTCTGTTATCCTATAGTAACTATTATATCCGGAATATTCTGTTTACCCCTATATAGTAACTATTATATCTGGAATATTCTGTTATCCATAGTAACTATTATATCCGGAATATTCTGTTATCCCATAGTAACTATTATATCCGGAATATTCTGTTATCTCATAGTAACTATTATATCCGGAATATTCTGTTATACCATAGTAACTATTATATCCGGAATATTCTGTTACCTCATAGTAACTATTATATCTGGAATATTCTGTTATCCATAGTAACTATTATATCTGGAATATTCTGTTATCTCAATAGTAACTATTATATCCGGAATATTCTGTTATCCCATAGTAACTATTATATCCGGAATATTCTGTTAATCCTATAGTAACTATTATATCCGGAATATTCTGTTATCCCATAGTAACTATTATATCCGGAATATTCTGTTATCCCATAGTAACTATTATATCCGGAATATTCTGTTATCCCATAGTAACCTATTATATCCGGAATATTCTGTTATCCTATAGTAACTATTATATCCGGAATATTCTGTTATCCCATAGTAACTATTATATCCGGAATATTCTGTAATCCTATAGTAAACTATTCATATCCGGAATATTCTGTTATCCATAGTAACTATTATATCCGGAATATTCTGTAATCCTATGTAACTATTATATCCGGAATATCCTGTTATCCCATAGTAACTATTATATCCGGAATATTCTGTTAGCCTCATAGTAACAATAATATCCGGAATATTCTGTTATCCATAGTAACTATTATATCCGGAATATTCTGTTATCCCATAGTAACTATTATATCCAGAATATTCTGTTATCCTATAGTAACTATTATATCCGGAATATTCTGTAATCCTATAGTAACTATTATATCCGGAATATTCTGTTATCCCATAGTAACTATTATTATACGTCCGGAATATTCTGTTATCCCATAGTAACTATTATATCCGCAATATCTGTTATCCCATAGTAACTATTATATCCGGAATATTCTGTATCATCTCATAGTAACTATTATATCCGGAATATTCTGTTATCCCATAGTAACTATTATATCCGGATATTCTGTTATCCCATAGTAACTATTATATCCGGAATATTCTGTTATCCCATAGTAACTATTATATCCGGAATATCTGTATATCCCATAGTAACTTATTATCCGGAATATTCTGTCATTCCATAGTAACTATTATATCCGGAATATTCTTTTATCCATAGTAACTATTATATCCGGAATATTCTGTCATTCCATAGTAACTATTATATCCGGTATTCTGTTATCCCATAGTAACTATTATATCCGGAATATTCTGTCATTCCATAGTAACTATTATATCCGGAATATTCTGTTATCCCATAGTAACTATTATATCCGGAATATTCTGTCATTCCATAGTAACTATTATATCTGGAATATTCTGTTATACCATAGTAACTATTATATCCGGAATATTCTGTTATCTCATAGTAACTATTATATCCGGAATATTCTGTTATCCCATAGTAACTATTATATCCGCAATATTCTGTTATCCCATAGTAACTATTATATCCGGAATATTCTGTTATCCCATAGTAACTATTATATCCGGAATATTCTGTTATCCCATAGTAACTATTATATCCGGAATATTCTGTCATTCCATAGTAACTATTATATCCGGAATATTCTTTTATCCATAGTAACTATTATATCCGGAATATTCTGTCATTCCATAGTAACTATTATATCCGGAATATTCTGTTATCCCATAGTAACTATTATATCCGGAATATTCTGTCATTCCATAGTAACTATTATATCCGGAATATTCTGTTATCCCATAGTAACTATTATATCCGGAATATTCTGTCATTCCATAGTAACTATTATATCCGGAATATTCTGTTATCCCATAGTAACTATTATATCCGGAATATTCTGTCATTCCATAGTAACTATTATATCCGGAATATTCTGTTATCTCATAGTAACTATTATATCCGGAATATTCTGTTATCCCATAGTAACTATTATATCCGGAATATTCTGTTATCCCATAGTAACTATTATATCCGGAATATTCTGTCATTCCATAGTAACTATTATATCCGGAATATTCTGTTATCTCATAGTAACTATTATATCCGGAATATTCTGTTATCCATAGTAACTATTATATCCGGAATATTCTTTTATCCCATAGTAACTATTATATCCGAATATTCTGTTATCACATAGTAACTATTATATCCGGAATATTTGTTATCCATAGTAACTATTATATCCGGAATATTCTGTTATCCCATAGTAACTATTATATCCGGAATATTCTGTTATCACATAGTAACTATTATATCCGGAATATTCTGTTATCCCATAGTAACCATTATATCCGGAATATTCTGTCATTCCATGTCATATCCCACGTTTTTCGGCTCTGCGTTCGCTGTCTGATGCCTCACTTTGTGCGGTTCTATTATTGAACAGGTCACATGATCAGAGATTTGGTTGCTCGGGCTTTATATGTACTCGCTCAGTGTAATCATTGTGTGCTCTTTTTCATGCACTTTGATTGGTCGCCCAGTGAGCATTAAAAATGTAAAATCCAATGTGTTCCAGGTGAGGTTCAGCCAACACCAAATCCCAGTATATCGCTCCATGGCAGCGGCGTGGTATGTTGTGTAGATGAGGATATGGAGCATTGCTGCTCAGTTTTCATGATTTTCTAAATTTTTGGGGTTTTATCATCACATTAAGTCGGCTTGTTGGCCTCCAGGGGAAGCGTTTTATTGGGATACGGGCGAGTGTTTATACCTTGTTACTGTTTAGCGGTCAGGTGGCCCCGGCAGCGTCGTGCTCGCTGTGTGACCCATTTTGCACTTCGCTCCCCACGCGCTTTGTCGCTTATAGCAGGTAATCAGAATTCACGGCCGTGGAGAGCGCTCCCCGAGACATCCGAGGGTTCACCAATCGGCATCGGAAAAATAAAGTCATTATTGTCAGACGAGAAGCGGCGTCGCGGCCGATCCCCGGGAGGAGAGAACGCTCTGTTATCAATAAAACACCTGCACGAACGAGCAAACTCCTCCGATTCATCCGCGGCGAGAAACAGACTCGCTTCCGAAATTGGAAAAACACAGGAGACATTTCACTCATAAATGGCGCAAACTCTGAGCGTGACGAAAAGGACGATCAATAAATTATATCTTAACAAGCGCAATCAAACTCCCCGAACAGGTTAGAATCCGCGGTGACCGGAGTTATCCGAGGCGACCGGTAAAGCCGTGCGTTCTGATTTATTCCCTTCCTTCAGCCCCATGTGCACATTGTCTCTCGTAATGAGTGTGTGGGTGTGTGTGGGTGTGTGTGTGTCCCTAATGTAGAGATGTGCATTAGTTGTCATCTGAAATCAATTTCGGACAAAATATCAACGTTTTGGAGCATCTGAAACTCCGAAAGCGATAAAACAATAAAATTAAATCAGATTGATCTGAAAATTATCGAATGAATTAAAAACATTTTACTAACTAAAATAATCACATTCTTTGTGCAATATTAACCCTAATACAAATAGTTACTGTATCCCCAACACAGAGTAATCCTAACACTAACCCTAAACCTAACCCTTAAAAATAACACTAATCCTAAACCTAACACTAACCCTAAAAATAACACTAACCCTAAACCTAACACTAACCCTTAACCTAACCCTAAAAATAACACTAACCCTAAAAATAACACTAACCCTAAACCTAAAAATAACACTAACCCTAAACCTAACCCTATTAATAACACTAATCCTAAACCTAACCCTATTAATAACACTAATCCTAAACCTAACCCTATTAATAACCCTAATCCTAAACCTAACACTAACCCTAAATCTAACCCTAAACATAACACTAACCCTAAACCTAACCCTAAACATAACACTATCCCTAAACCTAACCTTAAAATTAACACTAACCCTAAACCTAAAAATAACACTAACTTTAAACCTAAAACTAACCCTAACCCTAAAAATAACTCTAACCCTAACTCTAACTCTAACCCTAACCCTAACACTAAACCTAAACACTAAACCTAAACACTAACCCTAAACTCTAACCCTAACACTAACCCTAAACACTAACCCTAACTCTAACCCTAACTCTAACCCTAACCACTAACCATAAAACTAACCCTAAACACTAACCCTAACACTAACCCTAACTCTAACCCTAACCCTAACACTAAGCTTAAACACTAACCCTAACCCTAACTCTAACCCTAACCCTAAACACTAACCTTAAACACTAACCCTAAACCTAACACTAACCCTAACCCAGACAGAACCAGTAACTCTAACAGTGTGGCCAGTGGTTTAGGGATTGTCCCTTTTTATTGAACAAAATCAGCTTTTTTCATATTATAAAGTCCAATGCATATTGTTACTGAGGAACGCATCCAAAATGGCATGTGAAGAAGACGTTATGTCAGAAAAGCATCGGCAGCCAATCAAAAGTGGCAAAAAGTATCGCTTTTCATATAAGTAAATGCTAAGTGCAACAATGTGACACTGAGTGATCATTTGGGAATATGTCTGTATGACATCCCCCCAACTGATCCTGCAGCGAGACCAACGTGCAATAACTTCTCTTGGCCATGAGATGGCGAAACCTGCTGCTAATAGCTTGTTACATTGTGTCTTCTTTCACTTTCCGTTGTTCCGGCGGATACATTTGTCTGTATGTAGTCACGTTTTGAATGTGCAAGTTGGTTTGCAAATGCACATTCGTCAAGTGGTCGGCACCGGCCTTAGAGATTGTCTCTCAGGGCTAGGTCGCTTATGTACTTCTCGCGACTGAAGCTGTTCCACCGAGTACTCAGGGGTTTACAGTACTGGTATACATATTCATGTCTTATGACCGACTCTGTCGTTGTACTTAATTAGGGATGAGCTGTTCGGGTTCGGACGGTTCGGAGTTCGGCCTGAACTTTGGCAGTTGGAAAGTTCGCGAACTTCGAATGTTTTGGGTGTGTTCGGTTCGAGTTCGAAAAAAAAAAAGAAATTTTGAAAAAAGTATAGAAAATGCTTAAAAAAAATACTAAAAAATCTAGAAATAAAGAGACTCTTTACTGCAGAATATTATAAGCAACGGTTTATTAGATATTGAATTAAAAACTAATGTGTACGTTTAACCACTTGAATGCGGAGGACGCGCTCAGCGCGTCCTCCGCATTACCGCTGGTATGCGGAGGACGCGCTCAGCGCGTCCTCCCATTGGGGTCAGCGTTCGGCTGAGTTCCGGCCGATCGCTGGCCCCTCCGGTGCGGGCTGACATCCTCGATGACACCTAATTCAGGCGCCCCCCCCCGCATGTGCGGAGGAGGCGCCTGAAAGGGAGGGGGGGAGGTCCTTCGGACCTCTCTCCCTCCCGATCGGCGGCGTTGCGGGGGTTAACCCAGGCATCATTTGGAAGGGCACAGCCTGCCCTTCCAAATGGTGCCTGGCATTAACCCCTGGGGAGCTGGATCGCGAATCGGCGCTGAAAAGCGCCGGTTCGCGATCCTTTCCCGGAGCTGGCCGACATCCAAGATGTCGGCCAAGCCTCCGGGAACTCCCCCTGAGGACTGGCGTCATCGTGCGTAGCACGATGACGCCAGTCCTAGAGTTAACCCCTAACTGCCACCAACGGTGGAGATAGGGAGTTCCAATGAACTCCCTATCTCCCGATCCGTGGCAGCTAGGGGTTAATATTTGGTATGGTTGGATCGGCCAGAGCATGGCCGTTCCAACGATACCAAACACGAATGTGAAAAAAGTTTTTAAAAAAAAATTAAAATTAAAAATAAAAATATATTTTAAAAAAAAGTTATAAAAAAAAAATAAACTTTTTTTTTCTTTTTTTTGGTTTGTTAGTGTAGCAATATTGTTCCCATTTCAATTATAATGTGAACAATGATGCTGCACTAACGATTTTTGTATGCGGTGCGTTTGTTAAAAATCACATAATTTTCCCCAAAAAAAATGTAACGAGACCCCATCTCTAAATTTTTTTAACAAGCGCACCCCATACAAAATATAACCGCAATTGCTCGCATGTTAAAATGTGAAAAAAAACACTTTACACGTTGTAAATTATTGAAAATACATATTTTATTGCATTTTTTGTTATAATATACAGACATGACATAACGTATACATATAATAATGACATATTATGAATCTGCCGAGTCTGACGGAAAGAACGATATATAATATGTCTGGGTCATATACTAAAATAAGCCTTCAAAACACGTTTAAACATGATGAGCAAAACCGGTAAAAATGACCTCAGCACAGAGGCGGGAAAAGCCTCAGCAGCGAAAGGGTTAAAGATTATCAACTCTAAATGACCTCTGTTCACAAACGGGCATAACACCATGTGTTTTTAGTCTGGTAATCAATTTGATACATTGTACACTATACTGAGGGGGTGGGGTGGTGTCTGCTTCTGACTGAGATTTGAGAATTAATTTCCCTCCTAAAACATCCTAATATGCTGCATTTAACTGGTGTTTGAAAAAAATTCAAAATAACATCTAAAGCAATGTTATTTTTCACCTCGGGATTAAACATTCACAGGGTTATTCAGAGAGCGGTGAAAAGCAGGAGAATAACTGGAGAAGTGAAAATTCTAGGTCAAAATAGCCAAACCAGAAAAATTCTCCCATTTAACTCACTTTCCAAATTGGCTATTTGGTCTAGATTGTTCTCTTCTCCTGCCAGTTCTCCTGGCTTTCACCTCTCTATCAGGGTTGTTCAGAGAAAGGTGAAAACCAGGAGAATGGCAGGAAAAGAGAACAATTTGGACCAAATAGCCGATCTGGAAAGTGAGATAAGGCTAGGGTCAGACTATCGCATTTTTCACAGCGACCGCCAAAAAGTGTGTCCGAACGCATTGCCGTATTTTTTCACGGAATGCGTGAAAACGGTCATACGATGCGCATTTTTGTGTGTGATTTTTTACGGATCCAAACCAGGAAACTTTGGGTGTCTGGACGTTATGTTGGCCGGACATGAGCAGGGTCTGACGTCTCCAAATCACGCACACACGCCGCTAGTGGACGCAGCGCACTCTGTACGTCCGTACTAGCGGTTCTGCGTTCTCGAAAAAATGCATTCATTTTCCACTTGCGTTGCGCAGCCGGACTTTTGTGCGACCGTACTTCGTATATTGGCCGTCATTTGCTGCTAGTGCGGCCGTGATTAAGTGCGCCTAAACGCACGTTAAAAATTCGCTAGTCTGACCCCAGCCTAAATGGCAGAATTTTTCTGGTTTGGCTATTTTGACCTAGAATTTTCCATTCTCCAGTCATTCTCCTGCTCTTCACCGCTCTCTGAATAACCCTGACAGGGTTATTCAGAGAAAGGTGAAACTCAGGAGAATGACTGAAGAGAAAATTCTAGGTCAAAATAGCCAAACCAGAAAAATTCTCCCATTTATCTCACTTTCCAAATCGGCTATTTGGTCTAGAAGTTTCCATTCTCCAGTCATTCTCCTGCTTTTCACCGCCAAAAAATCAGTAAACTTTTTCTGCGTGTCCAAAAATGTCTCCTCTTTTCATACAGGCTGCCGCCCCAAGCAGTTGTTTATGGATAGATTAAAGGAAAAGCATTTACCGTCATTTGAAATGTCATTTTTTGTTTTTTACATATTTCTATACATCCTAGAAATCCGCCACTTCACGGGCAGGTTATGGGGACCTCCTAGGCACGATATTTGAAGGAATTTTTTGTTTTTATTTTTAACCCTTATTTCATGGAAAACTCACTGTCCCTTTAACCCTTTCGCTGCTGAGGCTTTTCCCGCCCCTATGCTGAGGTCATTTTTACCTGTTTTGCGCATCATGTTTAAACGTGTTTTGAAGGCTTATTTTAGTATATGACCCAGACATATTACATATCGTTCTTTCCGTCAGACTCGGTAGATTCATAATATGTCATTATTATATGTATACGTTATGTCATGTCTGTATATTATAACAAAAAATGCAATAAAATATGTATTTTCAATAATTTACAATGTGTAAAGTGTTTTTTTCCACATTTTAACATGCGAGCAATTGCGGTTATATTTTGTATGGGGTGCGCTTGTTAAAATAATTAGAGATGGGGGTCTCGTTACATTTTTTTTTGGGGAAAATGACACTATTTTTAACAAACGCACCGCATACAAAAATCGTTAGTGCAGCATCATTGTTCACATTATAATTGAAATGGGAACAATATTGCTGCATTAACAAACCAAAAAAAATAAAAAAAGTGTTTATTTTTTTTTTTTTAATTATTTTTTTACAAAATTTTTTTATTTTTATTTTTCATTTTTTTTTTTTTTACAAAATTTTTCACTTTCATGTTTGGTATCGTTGGAACGGCCATGCTCTGGCCGATCCAACGATACCAAAATTTAACCCCTAGCTGCCACGGATCGGGAGATAGGGAGTTCATTGGAACTCCCTATCTCCACAGTTGGTGGCAGTTAGGGGTTAACTCTAGGACTGGCGTCATCGTGCTACGCACGATGACGCCAGTCCTCTGGGGGAGTTCCCGGAGGCTTGGCCGACATCCAAGATGTCGGCCAGCTCCGGGAAAGGATCGCGAACCGGCGCTTTTCAGCGCCGATTCGCGATCCAGCTCCCCAGGGGTTAATGCCAGGCATCATTTGGAAGGGCAGGCTGTGCCCTTCCAAATTATGCCTGGGTTAACCCCCGCAGAGCCGCCGATCGGGAGGGAGAGAGGTCCGAAGGACCTCCCCCCCCTCCCTTTCAGGCGCCTCCTCCGTACATGCGGGGGGGGCGCCTGAATTAGGTGTCATCGCGCCCCCGCGATGACACCTAATTCTGGCGGCTGCTGGTCCGGATGCCGGGCTGACATCCAGGATATCAGCCCGCACCGGAGGGGCCAGCGATCGGCCGGAACCCGGCCGAACGCTGACCCCAATGGGAGGACGCGCTCAGCGCGTCCTCAGCACACCAGCGGGACTGCTGAGGACGCGCTGAGCGCGTCCTCAGCAGCGAAGTGGTTAAAAACTTTTTTTTTTTACTTTTTGTCCTTGTTTCCTGTCCCCCAGGGCACTACCCGGACCCCCATACACCTTTTATGGCAAATATCTAGCATATATGCCCTCTTGGAGGGCACTCTAAAACACGAATTTTCAGCCCCATTGGCTTGCATGGAGTTCGAGTTCGGGTTCGGGTTCGGATTTGAACATTTGGAAAGTTCGGGTTCGGCTCCGAACCGAACTCGGGGAGTGTTCGGCTCATCCCTATACTTAATGTATATGTGGACCGAAATGCTGTGCACTGCTACACATGATGTCGATCTCTGTATATGTGTATTCGTGCAATAAAACTTTATTATTCCAAAAGAATACATTGTGAATATTCCCAGATATTTCTAACAAAATAATTCAAAATATTTTACATGAAATCAATGGGCCTTTATCTGTCACCCCCCCCAACCCAGTTCCAATGCCCCTTTTTTCAGTCACCATGGGGGCTCTAGTGCCAGAGTTTGTTGAGGAAGGTTTGGAATCCAGAGCTAAATCTGTAAACCACGACTTCCATTATGGAATTAATAAATATTTCCCCCAATTGGAAATTGTTTCACATAGTTCTTTTTTCCTCTTCTTTTGGATCGGTGGTAATAACGGGTCCAGGGAAGCTCGGATCCCACAGACAAGTGGCTTTTCTTCTTCTTCCTCTGTCGATACATTCCCAGGAAGCTCTGGATCTCTGCACAACATGTAGCAATAAGTCCGGCGGGAAACAATCCTGCAAGATTTTAGAGGTGTGCGTAGCCTTCCCAATGGGGCAGAACCAACAACTTTTTTCTCTTGTACTTAAAGGGATACACTATTAAATACAGAGTTTCCTTCTTTTGCCCTTAAATATCTGGGCAGATCCTGATGACAAACCCTGAACAATTATTATATTTTTTTATTTTCAGTGATTTCACATTTTCCCCCATTCGCCGCGCGCTGCTCCTCCTCTTCGGCTCAGAGTCTCCCGAACCTGGAAGTCCCTGATAGAGATGCACATTTCATTGCGTTCCGAATCGCAATTCAGACATTATAATGCTTCACTTGTTTTACAGATTCTGCACCGTGTCCCTGTCCATCGGCCGTGGTGCTGAATCTGTTGCATTCAGCACCACAGGCCATGGACAGCGCCATGGTCCTGTCCTGTGCCTGTTCGGCAGGAGTGAAATCCCCCATAGAGAAGCAATGGTTAATCTATTCACATTGAACAGCAAAGAAATGTCAGTGAAATGCCCTGATGTTCACTGGTTTCATTCGGCAGGTTTATTCAGGCGAATCCCATAGGTTTCAATGTTACAAATATTCCCGTTTTAATCCAATATCTAATTAACCGTTTATTATAATATTCTGCAGCAAAAAGTCTATTTATTTAATTACCTTTTAAAATCTTTAGGCGAAATTTTTGGATTTTCAATTATTTTAAAAAGACTAGGCTTTTTTTCTATGCCAAACGCAGTGTTTTTTTTTTTCTTTCCCTCAGCCTGGCTGCTTTCAGCGGCTGCTGTCCTTGGTGCTGCAACCTATTACTTTCCTTTTAACCCTTGTTTTTTAACCCTAATCTAACAGTAATTAATTCATCCGTTTCACCATTCCGAAATAATGAATAAAAACGAAACAACAAATCGATCAGAAATACGAATCATAACGAACACACGAAACAAATCAAAAAAGTAACGAATAGATTCGTAACTAAACAAATACTTTTGTAGTGCACATGTCTAGTCCCTGAAGCTTTTCTGTTCAATGTGTGCTCCTATACAACTTGCGTAGCATAGGAGCAGAAAATTGCTACGGGAGTTGCACACAAGTTACATAGCGCCTGCGCACAGCGAAGGATCAAAGCTGCACGCGCATGCACAGATCTGATCCATTGCTGCCTCTCTGAGAACGCTCTCTACAGCGATTGGTCTCACAGGGTGATGTCGGCCGCTCTCTGCGTGACATCTATAGTGACCGATCTGGTGACCGGCAGCCGGGAAATTCAAAATCCCGGCTGCTGGTGGTGCTGGGTGGGGGAGGAAACTCCTCTGCTTCACCCAGAGATTTCCCCAGATTGGGGGAGCTGGGGGAAGGGGGCACTCCTCACATCCTGATCACTTTTAAAAGATAAAGCGGTCAGTATGAGTATTGTGTCGCTTTAAAATTAGCAGAAAAGAGAATGCAAAATAATCGCCTTCGGTCTTTATTAAAATTCAGTTTATTCTGACATCAAGGCTGGAATAATCCACAATCACTCTCACTAATGAAGGCAAGCCGATATGTCCCCCTGCGCGGCTCGCACGCAGACGATTGGCCGGTCGCAGAGTCGCCCATTCAGATCCATCGATTAAATCTTCACTTAACCTTTCTCAGTAAAAGTCAGCAGAAGCGACATCTCCCCGTAATGAGTTTAATGGAGCTCCGTGCAGACACGCCGGCCGCCGCCATTATTCACATGGCTCATTTCAATATCTAAGTATAGAAATGGAGATCTTATGCAAAAAGGGTTGAAAGATCTCACGAGCGGCTCAACGGCCGTCCCTCTAATTATAATGCTAAATATATGGTAATATGTCACCGCTGACACAGACCTCACGCCTCCGGGAATTAAACCCAGAAATAAAAACTGAATAAAAACAATGGGGCAAAGTTTTTATATGTACTGACCAGGGAGCTGAGTGACAAGGAGCTGAGTGACCAAGGAGCTGAGTGACCGGGAGCTGAGTGACCAGGAGCTGAGTGACCAAGGAGCTGAGTGACCGGGAAGCTGAGTGACCAGGGAGCTGAGTGACCAGGGAGCTGAGTGACCAAGGAGCTGAGTGACCGGGAAGCTGAGTGACCAGGGAGCTGAGTGACCGGGAAGCTGAGTGACCAGGGAACTGAGTGACCGGGAAGCTGAGTAACGGGGAAGCTGAGTGACCAGGGAGCTGAGTGACCGGGAAGCTGAATGACCAGGGAGCTGAGTGACCGGGAAGCTGAGTAACCAGGGAGCTGAGTGACCGGGAAGCTGAGTGACCGGGAAGCTGAGTGACCGGGAAGCTGAGTGACCAGGAAGCTGAGTGACCAGGGAGCTGAGTGACCAGGGAGCTGAGTGACCAGTGAGCTGAGTGACCGGTAAGCTGAGTAACCAGGAAGCTGAGTGACCAGGGAGCTGAGTGACCAGGGAGCTGAGTAACCAAGGAGCTGAGTGACCGGTGAGCTGAGTGACCGGTAAGCTGAGTGACCGGTAAACTGAGTGACCGGTAAGCTGAGTGACCGGGAAGCTGAGTGACCAGGAAGCTGAGTGACCAGGGAGCTGAGTGACCGGTGAGCTGAGTGACCGGTAAGCTGAGTGACCAGGAAGCTGAGTGACCAGGGAGCTGAGTGACCACCGAGCTGAGTGACCAAGGAGCTGAGTGACCAGGGAGCTGAGTGACCAGGAAGCTGAGTGACCAGGGAGCTGAGTGACCGCCGGGAAGCTGAGTGACCGGGAAGCTGAGTGTCTTTTTAAACAATATATTCCAGTCCATTTTTCCCCCCAGTTTGTGAGGTTGGGCTGTTTCCAGTTTGTACATAATAAATGAAACACGTGTAGAAATGCCTCGTAAAGCCGACTGTGACGCTTCTGTATTTTGTTGTTTTAATTTTTAGGTACTTTCTCCATTTTTTTATTTTTTTGCTGGCGCCGTGTATTCTTTATTTGTTTATATGTAACCGTTATGTATCGGCTGCCCGCGGTGTCCATGCGGTCCAATCTTTAAATCCGGGGAAACCGCCAAGAGACAAAGCGCGCTTTTTAATACGAGGCGTGTTTTGTTGACTCCGGTTTTTCCTTTGTTGCCTCTGATGGCGCCGTAATTAATTTACATCGATACTGAGGGAAACAGTCGTTAGATTCAGACGTCTCGTTTACGCAGGTAATAAAATTATCGCTAATTATCTCCCGCGCGCGGCGTGCTCCGTGCGCCGCCTTTATGAACGTCGCATTTTTTTTTAGGAGTAATAAATTTTTTTTATAAAACGAGTAAACATTCCTAATCTTGCGGATCCACGTGAAGACGCCAAAGGGGTGATTTCCTGGCGGCCGGGTTGACCAAGTGCGGAGACTCGTAAAGCGTCACTTGTTCGGACGAGGAGCAAACATACGTTTTTTAGTCAACGGGCGAAATTTACACATCGATACATATCCTGGTGCCGGGGGGTTTGCGTGTTGGTTTTTGGCGCTTCGGCATATGGATTAGGTCGGTCATTCAAAGGGGGGGCAGAAGCCTGGACGATGCTGGTAACATGTGATCGGATGTGCGACATCATGTTGATTATGGAAATCTGAACTCAATTACCAAAATGTTGCAACTTTAAGGATGTGATCACAAACAAACCATGACGTCTATATGCACCTGCAGTTACGGAACGCTCTGTGCGCTTTACCTTTTCAAAGTGGTCAGGATGTGAGGCGTGCCCCCACTTCTCCCCTACTATGGTGAAACCGCGCCGTGAAGCAGAGGGGTTACCTTCCCCCACCCAGCGTCCAGGGCCGGACTGGGGATAAAAACCAGCCCTGGAAAGAATTTCACACCAGCCCCAGTGGCTGGCTGGCCTGGCGCTGGGCGGCAGTGATGATGACTCCACTAGGGGACCCGTCTTTAGCGCGGCACCTGCGCAATGACTACGTAAGTGAGGGCGGCGCCAATGCAGCGTGTGTGCTGTCCAGCAAACACAAGGCTGGGAAACGGTATTCACGCTGCTGCGGCTGTCACCCCGGCAGCCCCTCCCTTGCCAGTAAGTCAACAGACGGCCACGTGGTGGCCTTGCAGTGCATAGTAACCCGCGGGCCGGCCTGGCCGCTACCAGCCCGCGCTTTGCTTCTCAAGGTCAAGGGATGATGATGCTGTGGGCCTGCAGCCCAAATATTGCAGCAGCCTACCGGGATTCCTCCCGGTATCCCGGTAGGCCAGTCCGGCCCTGTCAGCGTCACCAGCAGCCAGGATTTAGAATTTCCCGGCTGCCGGTCACCAGATCGGTCACAAGAGACACTGAGAGTGGCTGCTGTCACCCTGTGAGATCAATCGCTGTAGCGAGTGTTCTCAGAAACAGCGATGGATCAGATCTGTGCATGCGCGTGCAGCTCTGATTCACCGCTCTGCGCAGGCGCTACGGAAATTGTGTATGTAAAGTGTGTGAATTTTGACCAAATCCCTGCCCCGCTGGTAACTTATCTTGAGCCACAACCAGAGAGTTATAAAATGACCGTCACAGAGCCTCGCGGCGCAGCGACTCCAAACAGGTGCAGTGACTCCAAACAAACCCCAACCCCAAAGACAGAGCTAAGAAACCTGAAATGAACCAGTAATGATTACGGCCTGGCAGCGCTGCGCACAGGAAAATATAAAGAGGTTCCCCTCGCTGGCAATAATATTCACTTACCGCACCATTTATCACTCGATGGACCATTGGGCACGCAGCCTTCTATGCAGAGCGAGGTTAATATGAAGATTAAGATCTTAATTAAGACACGCCATGCTTTGTTTGGGACCGAGTTGCCATAGGGATCCACGCAGCGACGCGGCTCGTAATCACAAACAATAACCACGCGGCTTGTATACATAATCCTTCCGCAATAAGAAGATATTTCTAGAAATACTATATATAAAATAGAAATAAAATGACTAAAGGATTTCTCTCCATATAACACAACATGTGATTTTTAAAGAGTTAATGTGGGCCGCGACACGCAGAGATTAAAAATGTACAGGGCCCGGGACATTAAAGCACACCCCGACATTTATTAAAGGGACGCTCTACTCGTCCTGAGCACTTTATTCTTTTAGGAGTGTGGTATAAAAGGAGTCTGAGGAGCGCCCCCCCCCTCCGGTTTCCCCCTCCTCCCACCGCTCCCCGATCTGATGGAATTGGGTTATTACGCATTGCATGATTTAAAACACAATCTGTCACACCGCTGCAAGGAGCAACGCCTGTAACGCCACTACTTATACCCTTATACCTCACAATGTCAAGAGAGGTATCATTGGAAAGGTCAGAGTCTGTCCTTTCCAACGATACCAAACATGACCATGCAATGTGTAAAATAAATGTAAACATTGCACAATAACCCCCTCCCCACATTTTAAGTTGACGGCATCATGTCCTTTCACTTATAAAGCAAACGATGCCGCTGCAAGGACTCATCTACTTATTTCCCATGTCAGGAGCAAATGTGGCGGCGACGGA
Source organism: Leptobrachium leishanense (assembly GCA_009667805.1). Lineage (NCBI taxonomy): Eukaryota > Metazoa > Chordata > Amphibia > Anura > Megophryidae > Leptobrachium > Leptobrachium leishanense. The sequence continues at coordinate 468,867,359 of CM019064.1, read as the reverse complement.
GCAGTGTGTTATTACGCATATAATATACATTATTACCCATATAATACACAAGCCACCACACCTCTGCATGGAGCGCTGGGGGATCTTTGGACCTTGCTATCAATCTTTATCGCCCACAAGATCACGTGAGGTGTCATTGGTCAGAGTCTGGCCTTTCCAATGATATCAAACACGACCATGTCAAATTTAAATGGAAAAAAAAAAAGAAAGGGAAAAATATAGACAAAAATATATATATATTTTTTTATAGTTCTATGGTAGTTGAATTGTTCATTTCTCATGTATAAGGTGATCAATGACGCCGCCGTTACTCACCTTCTCCTTTCCCAGGCAAGCGAGCAAGTTCAGTGATTTACACTTAACCCTTTCGCTGTTAAGCCCTGTGTGGCGGAGCTCATTTTTTTACCGCTTTCGCTCATCATGTTTAAACGCGATTTGAAGTCACATTTTATTATATAACCCAGACATATTATATATCAATTTTTTTTCGACAGACTCAGCCGATTCATAATATATCAATCATTATTATATGTATATGTCATGTCCTGCCAGAATGCTGTAACAACGAAATGTAAAAAATGTGAATTTCCAATCATCTACAGCGTGTAAAATGAATTTTTTGACATTTTATCATGCGAGCCTTTACGTTTATATTTTCTATGGGGTGCGCTTGTTAAAAAATTAGAAATGGGGACTAGTTACTTTTATTTTTCTGAGAAATGACGTGATTGTAGCTAAAACTCCCCCCACCAAAAAAAAATCATTAGTACAGCATCATTCACATTATAATTGAAATGTGACCAATAATGCTGCATTAATGAGAAAAAAAAAAGGTTTTTATTTTTTCAATTTTTTTTTAATTCTTATTTTTATTAATTTTTTTTTTCTTTACGCATAAAGAGTGTCCATAGCACAGAAAGCCCATTCGGGAGAAAGCACTGAGCGCGTCCATAGCAGTGAAGCGGTTACGGGGTTAATCAAAGAGCACCGAACTGGCCGCTGAATTGCACCGAACAGTGAATTTACCCGTACGGTGCGATTTTGTGGACATTCGGCTATTGAAAAAGCTGGCTAACAAAATACATTGACCTCCGACGGCAGTGAAATCCCCCATAGAGAATCAATGGTTAATCTATTCAGAGACACCGAACAGCAGAGAAATGTCAGTGAAATGTCCTGCTGTTCAATGGTTTCATTCGGCAGGTTTGATCAGACGAATCCCATAGGTTTCAATGTTCCAAATATTCCCGTTTTTATTCAATATTTAATAAACCATTTATTCTTTTTATTTGCAGCAAAAAAAGTCTCTTTATTATATTTTAGAATTTTTTAGGCATTTTTCAGGATATTTTCGGCAAAATATTTGATTCCAATTTTTTTATATTTTTGGCTTTTTTTAAATTCTGTAACAGACCTTTTTATTGTTACTCACAGGACGTTACACATCATTTCCAGGCATTTTTATTCACTGTTATTTTTTAAAAAAACGTTTTAACCTCTTCACTACCAAGTGATTTTCCAAAAAGGGGGTTATTCAGAGCACACTGAAATGTCACCGACTCTGTCGTTCCCCGCACTTCGGGGAATCACATTTCCTCACACTGCAGTAAATTCACCGCAGGGTCCTCGAAGTGCAGGGATTCCGCTGCGCAGCTGGCAACCCTCCGGACATCCACCGCAAACCTGCCCGAGGGCCGCCAAACACAGCCGAGCAGCCGCAAAAAAAAGCTGACAAGTCGCCGGACGAATAAAAAAAAACCAAAGCATTATAGAACTACATTATACACACTTTATAAAACGCATTATAAAACTCAGAAACGCATTATAGAAAATTATACACACATTATAAAACACACTATAGGAACAAATTATACACACATTATAGAAACACATTATAAAGCACATTATAAAACACATTATACACACATTATAGAAACACATTATAAAGCACATTATAAAACACATACACAGAAACAAATTATACACACATTATAGAAACACATTATACACACATTATACACACATTATAGAAACACATTATAAAGCACATTATAGAAACACATTATAAAGCACATTATAAAACACATACACAGAAACAAATTATACACACATTACAAAACACATTATACACACATTAAGAAACACATTATACAAACAGAAACAAATTATACACACATAGAAACACATTATAAAGCACATTATAGAAACACATTATAAAACACATACACACAGAAACAAATTATACACACATTTCAAAACACATTATACACACAGTATAGAAACACATTATGAAACACATTATACAAACAGAAACAAGTTATACACACATTATAGAAACACATTATACACACAGTATAGAAACACATTATGAACACATTATAAAACACATTATACACCAGGGCTGGACTGAGACAAAAATTCAGCCCTGGAGTTCATCCAGACCGGCCCACTTTAATTATGCCAACATGCACAAAAATAGTATATAAACCAACCGGATCGCTCAGTCAATCGCTCTACAGATACTGGAGTTGCTGCACAGGGATTGGGCAGAGCGACGCAGCGACACTGAGGTTGAGTGCGCACCATGTCCTAAGATGAGGCGGATGCACAGTCGGTCTCACAACCACAGCGGCCCCAATTTGGGATTGTGGCAGACTGCGTCTGTTTTACCTCAGCCATTAAGGGCAGTGAACAACGCGGTGAACCAGCATTCTCACTGGCCCACTGAGCCATCGGCCCACCGGGAATCTCCTTGTAGTCCCTATGGCCAGTACATGCCTGTTATACACGCATTGTAGAAACACATTATACACACATTATACCGGCTGGGTGGAGTAGAGGTAACATCACTGCTTTGCGTGGAGAGAGCCTGTGGAGACATGGGTTCGATCCCGGCAAGAGCACCTCTCCAGTAAGTGTCCTTGGGCAAGACACCGAACGGTACATAATCGCCACCCAGGACATACTGAAAACCAGAGAAATCTCAATGTATCCATCCTGGGAAAATACTTTCTCAAAAAAAAAGACGAACAAAAAAAACATTATAAACACATTATATACACAGCATAGAAACACATTATACACACATTATATACACAGCATAGAAACACATTATATACACAGTACAGAAACACAATATAAAGCACATTATACACACATTATAGAAACACATTATAAAACATTATAGAAACACATTATATACACATTATAGAAACACATTATAGAAACACATTATATACACATTATAGAAACACATTATACACACATTATAGAAACACATTATACACACATTATAGAAACACATTATAAAACATTATAGAAACACATTATATACACAGTATAGAAACACATTATAAAACATTATAGAAACACATTATATACACAGCATAGAAACACATTATATACACAGCATAGAAACACATTATAAAACATTATAGAAACACATTATATACACAGCATAGAAACACATTATAAAACATTATAGAAACACATTATATACACAGCATAGAAACACATTATATACACAGTATAGAAACACATTATATACACAGTATAGAAACACATTATATACACAGCATAGAAACACATTATAAAACATTATAGAAACACATTATATACACAGTATAGAAACACATTATAAAACATTATAGAAACACATTATATACACAGTATAGAAACACATTATATACACAGCATAGAAACACATTATAAAACATAGAAACACATTATATACACAGCATAGAAACACATTATAAAACATTATAGAAACACATTATATACACAGTATAGAAACACATTATATACACAGTATAGAAACACATTATAAAACATTATAGAAACACATTATATACACAGTATAGAAACACATTATATACACAGTATAGAAACACATTATAAAACATTATGGAAACACATTATATACACAGTATAGAAACACATTATAAAACATAGAAACACATTATATACACAGTATAGAAACACATTATAAAACATTATAGAAACACATTATATACACAGTATAGAAACACATTATAAAACATAGAAACACATTATATACACAGCATAGAAACACATTATAAAACATTATAGAAACACATTATATACACAGTATAGAAACACATTATAAAACATTATAGAAACACATTATATACACAGTATAGAAACACATTATATACACAGTATAGAAACACATTATAAAACATTATAGAAACACATTATATACACAGTATAGAAACACATTATAAAACATTATAGAAACACATTATATACACAGTATAGAAACACATTATAAAACATAGAAACACATTATATACACAGTATAGAAACACATTATAAAACATTATAGAAACACATTATATACACAGTATAGAAACACATTATATACACAGTATAGAAACACATTATAAAACATTATAGAAACACATTATATACACAGTATAGAAACACATTATATACACAGTATAGAAACACATTATAAAACATTATAGAAACACATTATATACACAGTATAGAAACACATTATAAAACATTATAGAACACATTATATACACAGTATAGAAACACATTATAAAACATAGAAACACATTATATACACAGCATAGAAACACATTATAAAACATAGAAACACATTATATACACAGTATAGAAACACATTATAAAACATTATAGAAACACATTATATACACAGTATAGAAACACATTATATACACAGTATAGAAACACATTATAAAACATTATAGAAACACATTATATACACAGTATAGAAACACATTATAAAACATTATAGAAACACATTATATACACAGTATAGAAACACATTATATACACAGCATAGAAACACATTATAAAACATTATAGAAACACATTATATACACAGTATAGAAACACATTATAAACACAGTATAGAAACACATTATATACACAGCATAGAAACACATTATAAAACATTATAGAAACACATTATATACACAGCATAGAAACACATTATATACACAGTATAGAAACACATTATATACACAGTATAGAAACACATTATATACACAGCATAGAAACACATTATAAAACATTATAGAAACACATTATATACACAGTATAGAAACACATTATATACACAGTATAGAAACACATTATAAAACATTATAGAAACACATTATATACACAGTATAGAAACACATTATAAAACATTATAGAAACACATTATATACACAGTATAGAAACACATTATAAAACATTATAGAAACACATTATATACACAGTATAGAAACACATTATATACACAGTATAGAAACACATTATAAAACATTATAGAAACACATTATATACACAGTATAGAAACACATTATAAAACATTATAGAAACACATTATATACACAGTATAGAAACACATTATAAAACATAGAAACACATTATATACACAGTATAGAAACACATTATAAAAACATTATAGAAAAACATTATATACACAGTATAGAAACACATTATAAAACATAGAAAACATTATATACACAGCATAGAAACACATTATAAAACATATAGAAACACATTATATACACAGTATAGAAACACATTATATACACAGTATAGAAACACATTATAAAACATTATAGAAACACATTATATACACAGTATAGAAACACATTATAAAACATTATAGAAACACATTATATACACAGTATAGAAACACATTATATACACAGTATAGAAACACATTATAAAACATTATAGAAACACATTATATACACAGTATAGAAACACATTATATACACAGTATAGAAACACATTATAAAACATAGAAACACATTATATACACAGTATAGAAACACATTATAAAACATTATAGAAACACATTATATACACAGTATAGAAACACATTATAAAACATTATAGAAAACACATTATATACACAGCATAGAAACACATTATATACACAGCATTAGAAACACATTATATACATTATAGAAACACATTATATACACAGCATAGAAACACATTATAAAACATTATAGAAACACATTATATACACAGTATAGAAACACATTATATACACAGCATAGAAACACATTATATACACAGCATAGAAACACATTATAAAACATTATAGAAACACATTATATACACAGTATAGAAACACATTATAAAACATCATAGAAACACATTATATACACAGTATAGAAACACATTATATACACAGTATAGAAACACATTATAAAACATTATAGAAACACATTATATACACAGTATAGAAACACATTATATACACAGCATAGAAACACATTATAAAACATTATAGAAACACATTATATACACATTATAGAAACACATTATATACACAGCATAGAAACACATTATAAAACATTATAGAAACACATTATATACACAGTATAGAAACACATTATATACACAGCATAGAAAACACATTATAAACACAGTATAGAAACACATTATAAACACAGCATAGAAACACATTATAAAACATTATAGAAACACATTATATACACAGTATAGAAACACATTATAAAACATTATAGAAACACATTATATACACAGCATAGAAACACATTATATACACAGCATAGATACACATTATATACACATTATAGAAACACATTATATACACAGCATAGAAACACATTATAAAACATTATAGAAACACATTATAAACACAGTATAGAAACACATTATATACACAGCATAGAAACACATTATAAACACAGTATAGAAACACATTATAAACACAGTATAGAAACACATTATAAAACATTATAGAAACACATTATATACACAGCATAGAAACACATTATATACACAGCATAGATACACATTATATAAACACATTATATACACAGCATAGAAACACATTATAAAACATTATAGAAACACATTATATACACAGTATAGAAACACATTATATACACAGTATAGAAACACATTATATACACAGCATAGAAACACATTATAAACACAGTATAGAAACACATTATAAACACAGTATAGAAACACATTATAAAACATTATAGAAACACATTATATACACAGCATAGAAACACATTATATACACAGCATAGATACACATTATATAAACACATTATATACACAGCATAGAAACACATTATAAAACATTATAGAAACACATTATAAACACAGTATAGAAACACATTATATACACAGCATAGAAACACATTATAAAACATTATAGAAACACATTATATACACAGTATAGAAACACATTATAAAACATTATAGAAACACATTATATACACAGTATAGAAACACATTATAAAACATTATAGAAACACATTATATACACAGTATAGAAACACATTATAAAACATAGAAACACATTATATACACAGTATAGAAACACATTATAAACATTATAGAAACACATTATATACACAGTATAGAAACACATTATATACACAGTATAGAAACACATTATAAAACATTATAGAAACACATTATATACACAGTATAGAAACACATTATATACACAGTATAGAAACACATTATAAAACATTATAGAAACACATTATATACACAGTATAGAAACACATTATAAAACATTATAGAAACACATTATATACACAGTATAGAAACACATTATAAAACATAGAAACACATTATATACACAGCATAGAAACACATTATAAAACATAGAAACACATTATATACACAGTATAGAAACACATTATAAAACATTTAGAAACACATTATATACACAGTATAGAAACACATTATATACACAGTATAGAAACACATTATAAAACATTATAGAAACACATTATATACACAGTATAGAAACACATTATAAAACATTATAGAAACACATTATATACACAGTATAGAAACACATTATATACACAGCATAGAAACACATTATAAAACATTATAGAAACACATTATATACACAGTATAGAAACACATTATAAACACAGTATAGAAACACATTATATACACAGCATAGAAACACATTATAAAACATTATAGAAACACATTATATACACAGCATAGAAACACATTATATACACAGTATAGAAACACATTATATACACAGTATAGAAACACATTATATACACAGCATAGAAACACATTATAAACATTATAGAAACACATTATATACACAGTATAGAAACACATTATATACACAGTATAGAAACACATTATAAAACATTATAGAAACACATTATATACACAGTATAGAAACACATTATAAAACATTATAGAAACACAATTATATACACAGTATAGAAACACATTATATACACAGTATAGAAACACATTATAAAACATTATAGAAACACATTATATACACAGTATAGAACACATTATAAAACATTATAGAAACACATTATATACACAGTATAGAAACACATTATAAAACATAGAAACACATTATATACACAGTATAGAAAACACATTATAAAACATTATAGAAACACATTATATACACAGTATATAGAAACACATTATAAAACATAGAAACACATTATATACACAGCATAGAAACACATTATAAAACATTATAGAAACACATTATATACACAGTATAGAAACACATTATATACACAGTATAGAAACACATTATAAAACATTATAGAAACACATTATATACAGAGTATAGAAACACATTATAAACATTATAGAAACACATTATATACACAGTATAGAAACACATTATATACACAGTATAGAAACACATTATAAAACATTATAGAAACACATTATATACACAGTATAGAAACACATTATATACACAGTATAGAAACACATTATAAAACATAGAAACACATTATATACACAGTATAGAAACACATTATAAAACATTATAGAAACACATTATATACACAGTATAGAAACACATTATAAAACATTATAGAAACACATTATATACACAGCATAGAAACACATTATATACACAGCATAGAAACACATTATATACACATTATAGAAACACATTATATACACAGCATAGAAACACATTATAAAACATTATAGAAACACATTATATACACAGTATAGAAACACATTATATACACAGCATAGAAACACTTATATACACAGCATAGAAACACATTATAAAACATTATAGAAAACACATTATATACACAGTATAGAGAAACACATTATAAAACATCATAGAAACACATTATATACACAGTATAGAAACACATATATACACAGTATAGAAACACATTATAAAACATTATAGAAACACATTATATTACACAGTATAGAAACACATTATATACACAGCATAGAAACACATTATAAAACATTATAGAAACACATTATATACACATTATAGAAACACATTATATACACAGCATAGAAACACATTATAAAACATTATAGAAACACATTATATACACAGTATAGAAACACATTATATACACAGCATAGAAACACATTATAAACACAGTATAGAAACACATTATAAACACAGCATAGAAACACATTATAAAACATTATAGAAACACATTAATATACACAGTATATAGAAAACACATTATAAAACATTATAGAAACACATTATATACACAGCATAGAAACACATTATATACACAGCATAGAAACACATTATAAACACAGTATAGAAACACATTATAAACACATTATATCAAGATTGTAAGTTCCCACGGGAATAGGGCCCTCATATCCTGTATCTACAGGCAGGAATACTGACCGGCCTTCCTGTATGTATTGTACAATTGTCCTGTCTTTACCCAGTGCACCTTGTACAGCGCTGCGGAATGTGTTGGCACTTAATAAATAATAATACACGTATAAAACACATTATGAAACGCATTATAAACTCATTTACAGCAGTACACATCTTTGCACACCTGTACAAACCTTACCACACAAGCATATACTTTTGCATGCCTTTACACAGCTACAGTATATACACTTTCTCACACCCATAAAAGCCCGTACACAACTTTTCACACAGGCATTCACTTTCGCATTTACACATCTGTACACACCTATAAAAATCAGTACACAACTTTGCGCACCGTTTCACACACGCATACTCATTTGCAAGCCTTTACAAATCTATACACACCAGTACACATCTTTTCACACAATAATACATCTCTGCGTGCCATTACACAGCTTTTCACACATACAAACTCCTTTCCCGCACCTGCCGGCATTTATACACATCATTATATATCCATACACACCTGTAAACAATGTACACACGTTTACACACTTTCCCGCACCTGCCTACTAGGTAAAACACTGTACACACCTGCACACTCATGTACACACATGAAGCTGAAGTTGTACACACACACACTGAAAAAAACTCATTGTGTAAAGTATAAAATATTCACAATCTTTATAATATTAATAAAAATCCACCTGTATAAACCTCCATAAATATCTATAGGCGTCTATTAACCCCTCTGTCGCCACCGTGAAGTGCCACCGAGTGTGGAGCCGCTTATCACTTCCTGTTGGCGATAATAGAATCCCAATTCTCCAGGTTGCGGATACTTCCAGTCCCGGCGAGAGCGCCCGGCGCGGTGGAAGCGCAGCGCCTGTATATCTGCTGCTGCGGAGATTCCTCCGGGGAACGTGTGGCTTCATTTATTCTGCCTGATTAAATTCCTCTCCAATTTTCACCTGGCGGCGGAGACATCTAACGTAGACTAAACGCTGCGTGCGTCTCCGGGGCTCAACACGGCGGCCGTAATGTCTGGCGGATTGCTGGATAATAATGTGTGTGCGACCTTCCACCCGGACGCGGGACCGGCACGCTTTATCCGAAAAATAAATGATCAGCTTCCCGGGGGCGATTACCACAACAACACAAACATGCCTCACTTTATTAACAACACAAACATTAAAAACAACACAAACATTAAAAACAACACAAACATTCATCACTTTATTAACAACACAAACATTAAAAACAACACAAACATTAAAAACAACACAAACATGCCTCACTTTATTAACAACACAAACATTAAAAACAACACAAACATTAAAAACAACACAAACATTAAAAACAACACAAACATTCATCACTTTATTAACAACACAAACATTAAAAACAACACAAACATTAAAAACAACACAAACATTAAAAACAACACAAACATTCATCACTTTATTAACAACACAAACATTAAAAACAACACAAACATTAAAAACAACACAAACATTCATCACTTTATTAACAACACAAACATTAAAAACAACACAAACATTAAAAACAACACAAACATTCATCACTTTATTAACAACACAAACATTAAAAACAACACAAACATTAAAAACAACACAAACATGCCTCGCTTTATTAACAACACAAACATTAAAAACAACACAAACATTAAAAACAACACAAACATTAAAAACAACACAAACATTAAAAACAACACAAACATGCCTCGCTTTATTAACAACACAAACATTAAAAACAACACAAACATTAAAAACAACACAAACATTCATCACTTTATTAACAACACAAACATTAAAAACAACACAAACATTCATCACTTTATTAACAACACAAACACGCACCGAATTGCGCCCGCACAACGCACGTGGCAAACGGACGCAAGTTAGGCAAGAACTTAAAACCGCTGCCCCGGGCGCGCAGAGTGCACCACGTCCGCATAGCGTTGTGTGTGAGCGATGAGGTGTCAGACGCAGCGCATTTACGACGTCCAGCACCTTGTGACGCACACAACGGCTTTTCATATCTTTTTCACATTTTTATCATTTTTCATATTAGTTTTATTTCCCATATTTCCCTCTTTTTTCTACATCCATCAAGAAAAAGGATCGTGTGGTGTCTACAGTATCTTCCGTCAGTACGTCCATCCGTTATGCACGCAGAGTGCGCTCAGACTGCGCTCGTCTGACTCTAGCCTTAGTGCAAATTACACGGGCACTGACTGCACATTATACCGGCGCTGACTGCACATTATACCGGCGCTGACTGCACATTATACTGGCACTGACTGCACATTATACCGGCGCTGACTGCACATTATACCGGCGCTGACTGCACATTATACCGGCGCTAACTGCACATTATACCGGCGCTGACTGTACATTATACCGGCGCTGACTGCACATTATACCGGCGCTGACTGCACATTATACCGGCACTGACTGCACATTATACCGGCGCTGACTGTACATTATACCGGCGCTGACTGCACATTATACCGGCGCTAACTGCACATTATACCGGCGCTGACTGCACATTATACCGGCGCTGACTGCACATTATACCGGCGCTGACTGCACATATACCGGCGCTAACTGCACATTATACCGGCGCTGACTGCACATTATACCAGCGCTGACTGCACATTATACCGGCGCTAACTGCACATTATACCGGCGCTGACTGCACATTATACCGGCGCTGACTGCACATTATACTGGCGCTGACTGCACATTATACCGGCACTGACTGCACATTATACTGGCACTGACTGCACATTATACCGGCACTGACTGCACATTATACTGGCGCTGACTGCACATTATATTGGCGCTGACTGCACATTATACCGGCGCTGACTGCACATTATACCGGCGCTGACTGCACATTATACTGGCGCTGACTGCACATTATACCGGCGCTGACTGCACATTATACCGGCACTGACTGCACATTATACTGGCGCTGACTGCACATTATACCGGCACTGACTGCACATTATACCGGCGCTGACTGCACATTATACCGGCACTGACTGCACATTATACTGGCGCTGACTGCACATTATACCGGCACTGACTGCACATTATACCGGCGCTGACTGCACATTATACCGGCACTGACTGCACATTATACTGGCGCTGACTGCACATTATACCGGCGCTGACTGCACATTATACCGGCACTGACTGCACATTATACTGGCGCTGACTGCACATTATAAATTTTAGATTTCCACAGGACGGTCACAGGATGGCAGGGCAGGCTTCACGGTCGCGCATAGGCCTCGCATTTTAATGGATGTCACTCACAATCTGAAATGCCTCCCAGAAATCCCTAATCCGTTCTCGGTGGGACGCGTCTGCCTCCTCAATTTATGGGCAGATTGTAGTAGTTACAGGCTTCGACCACTGTAATCCACCGCCGCGGCGTCGCGTGAAAACCATCGCTGTCTGTGAAAGGCGCTGCGGCCGCAGGCGACGAAGAGAAGGTAGAACAGGGAGATCTGAGAATCCGATTATCAAAAAACACCGAAAACAGAACAAAAACACAGCTTTCTGCGGCAAATCAAAGGGATTCTATAAAAACGTTACAGTTACGAAGGTTATTCTGTTTAATTGCTAGAAATTGATAGGGTTTATTCAGAGACAGCCGAACTGACACCGAAATTACACCAAACAGTGAGTTTCCCCGAACGTGGCCATTCGGCTATTCAGAGAGCAGGCAGTTCGCCAAATATTGGCAAATTGCCAGCAAGTACGGTGCCTGTTCGGTGGCAGTGAAATACGGTGCCTGTTCGGCGGCAGTGAAATACGATACTGTTCGGCGGCAGTGAAATACGATACTGTTCGGCGGCAGTGAAATACGGTGTCTGTTCAGTGGCAGTGAAATACGATACTGTTCGGCGGCAGTGAAATACGATACTGTTCGGCGGCAGTGAAATACGGTGTCTGTTCGGTGGCAGTGAAATACGGTGCCTGTTCGGCGGCAGTGAAATACGATACTGTTCGGCGGCAGTGAAATACGATACTGTTCGGCGGCAGTGAAATACGGTGTCTGTTCAGTGGCAGTGAAATACGATACTGTTCGGCGGCAGTGAAATACGATACTGTTCGGCGGCAGTGAAATACGGTGTCTGTTCGGTGGCAGTGAAATACGGTGCCTGTTCGGCGGCAGTGAAATATGATACTGTTCGGCGGCAGTGAAATACGATACTGTTCGGCGGCAGTGAAATACGGTGTCTGTTCGACAGCAGTGAAATACGGTGTCTGTTCGACGGCAGTGAAATACGGCACCTGTTCGGCGGCAGTGGAAACCCCCATAGAGCAGATAAATGTCAGTAAAATGCCCTGCTGTTCGGTGGTTTCATTCGGCAGGTTTAATCAGGCGAATCCCATAGGTTTCAATGTTAAAAATATTCCCGTTTTTACTCAATATCTAATAAACTGTTTATTATTTTAATCTGCAGCAAAAAGTCTCTTTAGTTATTATTATTTTTTTAGGATCTTTTAGGCATTTTTTTGGATTTTTTTCAGCAATTTGTTTTCCCGGATTTTTTTTTAAAGTGTTTTTTCCTGTAACAGACCCTTTTATTATTATTCATAGGATCTTATGTGTAAATTCTCGGCATTTTCGTGCAGTAGAGTTTTTTGCAAACAGCGTTTAAAAGTTGCGGTGGTTTTTCATTTTCTTTTACCTCGTTTGTCAGCTTTTTTCAGCGGCTGGTCGGAGCTGTGTTCGGCGGATCATTGTCATTTTTTGTAAGCGGTTGGCGGTGTTGCATTCGACTTTTTTTCTTCGGGGGTTTTGCGTTCAAATCGGCGGTTTTTGGCATGCGTGGATGTGGTCAGCGGCTTTTCCCTGCATTTCGGGGACCCTGAATTCTGTATTCACCACCAATTTAATTGGCCGATTTGCATTGAACGAAAGCACTGAAATTCCACTCTTTGAATATCCCTGTATATAAAAGCCCACACAATCTAGCAGCGATCTGATAACACACTTAATTACACTAATAACCTTAAACCCCGAGTACACGCGTTCCACAATCCAAATATATTTATTTACAGAGGCTGAACAAGCGAGTACAATATATATTTACAGTAATAACAATGGAAACTTAACCCCTTCTAAGCTAATGGACGCAGCACCTGCTGTATGGACACCCAGTTAGTGTGTGGGTGTCTTTTTAGGGGCTCCTCCATATATTCAGGGTGTGCAGGTGTCTTTTTTAGGAGTTCCTCCATATATTCAGGGGGTGTGGGTGTTTTTAGGGGTTCCTCCATATATTCAGGGTGTGGGTGTTTTTTAGGGGTTCCTCCATATATTCAGGGTGTGGGGGTGTCTTTTTAGGGGTTCCTCCATATATTCAGGGTGTGGGGGGTCTTTTTAGGGGCTCCTCCATATATTCAGGGTGTGCAGGTGTCTTTTTTAGGAGTTCCTCCATATATTCAGGGGGTGTGGGTGTTTTTAGAGGTTCCTCCATATATTCAGGGTGTGCAGGTGTTTTTTAGGGGTTCCTCCATATATTCAGGGTGTGCGGGTGTCTTTTTAGGGGTTCCTCCATATATTCAGGGTGTGGGTGTCTTTTTAGGGGCTCCTCCATATATTCAGGGTGTGCAAGTGTCTTTTTAGGGGTTCCTCCATATATTCAGGGTGTGTGGGTGTTTTTTAGGGGCTCCTCTATATATTCAGGGTGTGCGGGTGTCTTTTTAGGGGCTCCTCCATATATTCAGGTGTGGGGGTGTCTTTTTAGGGGCTCCTCCATATATTCAGGGTGTGCAAGTGTCTTTTTAGGGGTTCCTCCATATATTCAGGGTGTGTGGGTGTTTTTTAGGGGCTCCTCTATATATTCAGGGTGTGCGGGTGTCTTTTTAGGGGCTCCTCCATATATTCAGGGTGTGTGGGTGTATTTTTAGGGGCTCCTCCATATATTCAGGGTGTGTGGGTGTATTTTAGGGGTTCCTCCATATATTCAGGGTGTGTGGGTGTCTTTTTAGAGGCTCCTCCATATATTCAGGGTGTGTGGGTGTCTTTTTAGAGGCTCCTCCATACATTCAAGGTGTGTGGGTGTAGTTTTAGGGGTTCCTCCATATATTCAGTGTGCGTGGTGTCTTTTTTGAGGTTCCTCCATAAGTTCAGGGTGTGCGGGTGTCTTTTTAGGGGTTTCTCCATATATTCATATATATATCCATATATATATATATATTTGTGACAGACCGCCTGGCACACCGACCGTGTGCCTGTCAAACGCTAGCTTTCTCAAAGCTGAACCCCGAAATCCAGCTTTAGCAGCTCCCAAACCACTACAATCACCAGGCACGACCAGTGTTGTTGAGCAGCAAAACAAAGACTGACTCTTTATTTGAAACACACAGGTAAAACCCAGTTGAGACACAACCCCCTCCCTTCCAGAATACGTTACAGATTAGAGCAGATATCTTCAGCACAGAACAATAGGAAGAGACATTCAACACATGCAAACTAGCAGGAGGGGAAGGGGTAAGCAGGGAAAACAAAGGAATCTTTCTACACTATACAGAAAGCAAAGTGTTCTTATACAGAGGGAATAATTCACGGACATCAGGGGATAGGGCATTAATGAACCAAATGTAGTTTCTTCTGCTGTAATTGGCCATTAAACCTAGACCCCTGGAGGACTTTACCAACACCCCCAAACAAACAGATACCCGGAGAAATATTTAATCCCTGCAGCCTTGGTCTGTCAGAGTATTTATCGTAGGAGTCTGCTGTGGTGTAACTGTATTCTGTGCTGTTCTTTTCCTTTGTGTATTTGTGAGTAATGGATTCCTTTGTTTTCACATGCTTCCACCAACCCCTCTCCTTCCCCCCAGCAACTAGCTTGAACCGGATCGCTGTGCTACTCCAGAACTTTTGTTTCAATGCTGGGTGTGTTTCCATTGTCTTATTATACCTTGCCTTGTGCGTGTGTTTTTCCCAATTGTAAAATGTAAATAAAGGCAGTTCCAGTTTGGTTTTCACCCTGCAAGGATCTCCAGTTATTGCCTGGGTTCTGGACCAGAATCAGTACTCCTGCGGGAAACTGGCGGCGAGGGGAACATTCTGCACATTGGCAGGGAACCCCCACATTACAGTCCTATGTTGCTTGGTATGTGCCTTGTGGTCTCTGCTCTCTCTGCACAATTGACTGTTGTGTTAGTCTTAAACCCATGTATTTGTCTGCAATGCTAATTAAACCAAGCCGAAGTTGCCACACAAACCTTGTGTCCTTCGCTGCCTGCTTTGATAAGTTCTACCTGAATTCCTTGCATAGTTCGTGTGAAGAACACAAAGGGAAGCCATGTTTCCCCGGTGAAGATCATTTCACAGCAATTCCATCCATTCGTCTGTCCTTCCACCTACTGATCTCATTGCCTGTAACTGACATCTGGGCAGTAAAGCAGATCCAATCAATGCGGCCATCAATGTGGCTTCATCTGCCAAATGTAGCGGAATTTCTCACTCTCGTTCACGGGTAATTAGCGCAATTTCTGAATGGCAGAAGAAAGGATGGACAATTAAACCCGGCAGAGAGATCCTCCTCACTGAGCAAACAGCCGACGTTTGCAGAGCATGAGATTGAGTGCAACGGGCGTTTTACAGCCTGTATTATCGACGTGTCCATCTGGAGATCACTGTTACAAGGAACCGCAACGAAAAGCTACTCCAAATAACCAAAAGATTTTACAATATCCCTGTATTTACTATGTATACATTGTGATATAGCCACCGCAGACACAGCTTTGCCACTGTTTGAGATTGTTTAGTTTCAGCAACAAAACACCACCGGGTTACAGCTTCTGTTAGCTCATAATGGGACAAAAAAAACAAACTAAAACCTACTCCTCTCCTGATCATATATATACACAGAGTGAGTGTTAGATACTCAAGAGGTGATGATTTCTTCATAAATTAAAGCAAGTTGCCAGCAATTCAATCCTCTGTCTGACTTTGAGGGGACGTGGATCACACGCTTAGCATGAATTTCTGCTGAGAGAAAAGCAGGGGGGAATCACTGGCTGAAAATATGGGGTTTAACACCCTGGAGGACATGAGGACAGAGTGATGCGAGTGATCATCAACTGAATGATGGATTAAATATGTCTGAATGTCGAGTGAATGATGAGTGACTGACAGGTGAATGATGGGTGAATCGCAGGTGAATGAAGGGTGAATTGCCAGTGAATTATGCATAAAGGAGAGCTGAATAATGGCAGAATGACTGATGAAAGTAGGGTAAATGGTTGATGAATGATATATGATTATTGGATGAATTATGAGTGAATGAAAGTTGGATGGTGAATGATGGGTGAAAGACAGTTGAATGGTTAATGAATGAGAGGTGAGAGACAGGTGCTCGATGAATGAATAGTTGACGAATAACAGGCGAATGGTGGCTGAATGATGAGGGATTAATGGTTGATGAATTACAGGTGAATGGTTGATGAAAGACGGGGGATTTTTTGATGAAAGATGGGTGAATGACACATGGGAGACAGGTGAATGATCGATAAAACCTGGGTAAATGAAAGATGAATGATGGGAGAATGGTAGATGACTGACAGGTAAATGACGTATAAATGATAGATGAGTGACTGATGAATGGTGGTTGAATGGTTGATGAATGACAGATGAATGGTTGATCGGTGAATGATGGGTAAAGGATGAATGAATGGTTGATGAATGATAGATGAATGACAGGTGAATGGTTGATGAAAGATGGGCAAATGTCACGAGAGACAGGTGAATGATGAATGAACCCTGGGTAAATAAAAGCTGAATAATGGGAGTATGGCAGATGACTGACAGGTCATTGGTCAATGAGAAAGAAATGATAGATGAGTGACTAGTGAATGATGGTTGATGAATTATGGGTAAATGACAGATAAATGGTTGATGAATGGTGGTGGGTGAATGACGAATGTAAAATGGGTGAATGACAGGCCAATGGAAGTTGAGTTTCTGGTGTATGATGGCTGTATGATGTATTGATGAATGATGGCTGAGTGACGGGTGAAAGGTTGATGAATGGTGAGTGAATGATGGATGAATAAGGGCTGAATGACTGGATGACCGGTCAATGATAGATGAGTGACTGGTGAATGATGGTTGATGAATGCTGGTTAATTGATGAATGACAGGTGAATGATAGATGAGATCAATGAATGATGATTGAATCACAGATAAATTATGGGTGAATGGATGATGAATGACAGGTGAAAGGTGGATGAATGATGGGTTATTGACGATTGAATGACAGCTGAATGATGGGTGAATGATTGATGAATGATGATTAAATGACACATGAAAGATGGGTGAATAATGGCTGAATGACAGGTGAATGCTCGGTGAATGATGATGAATGACAGGTGAATGCTCCGTGATTGGTGATGAATGACGGATGAATGATGGGTTTATAACGTTCCATAGGATAAGCCCAAATCCATGTAATGCTTGAGGTGAGCGGGTGCAGAGAAATCAGATCGGCCTGACGTGAGTAGTAGTAACATGTTGTGCGGCTCCGAGTCACGGGGAATGTAGCTCTCATACCAGTGGAGTGCCAGGGTCAGGGCATTGCTTATTTTCGGCTCCGCTTTTTATTCCTTTATGTTTTTTTAATAATAACTTCCAGAAGTGCAGAGTGGAGAAAGCGATACGGAGCATTGTTTGGAAACCTCTTACCTGTGCGGCTAATGCATCCTCTCTTCCCTCCATGTGGCAACAATTATTATTACTCTGCCAGCAATCATCTCTTCATCCCACAGCAAGTGCGAGCGATTTATTGCAAAGCTATAGTGTTTCTATAGAAACCATTCTGTTTCCACTCCACCACGCACTGCGCACTCCATGAGGTTTAGAAAATGACAGGCCATCATCCGCTTGACCTTTCCATAGATAACCAGGACGATTGTAAACCCCTTCAGGTCTGCTCCCACCTGTGGCTGCAAAGCGGGGAGCACAAAGGGAACATAATACCGGCATTATCTCATTATCCTGAACTTTACCTCCTTTTACACCGGACTTTATCTCGTTATGCCGGACTTTACCTCAATATACTGGACTTTACCTCAATATACTGGACTTTACCTCGTTATGCCAGACTTTACCTCAATATGCCGGACTTTACCTCAATAGGCCGGACTTTACCTCGTTATACCGAACGCTACCTCAATATACCAGACTTTACCTCAATATGCCGGACTTTACCTCAATATACTGGACTTTACCTCAATATACCAGACTTTACCTCAATATGCCGGACTTTACCTCAATATGCCGGACTTTACCTCAATATACTGGACTTTACCTCAATATACCAGACTTTACCTCAATATGCCGGACTTTACCTCAATATACTGGACTTTACCACAATATGCCGGACTTTACCTCATTATACCGGACTTTACCTCATTATACCAGACTGTACCTCATTATGCCGGATGTTACCTATATTATGCTGGACTTTACCTCATTATACCGGACGTTACCTCATTATGCCGGACGTTACCTCATTATGCCGGACGTTACCTCATTATACCGAACGTTACCTCATTATGCCAGACGTTACCTCATTATGCCAGACGTTACCTCATTATACCGAACATTACCTCATTATACCGAACGTTACCTCATTATGCCGGATGTTACCTCATTATACCGAACGTTACCTCATTATGCCGGACGTTACCTCATTATGCCGGACGTTACCTCATTATACCGAACGTTACCTCATTATACCAAACATTACCTCATTATACTGGACTTTACCTCAATATACCGGACTTTAGAAACATATAAACATAGAAAAATGTCGGCAGATAAGAACCTTTTCGGCCCATCTAGTCGCCCAATTACATGGATACTTTACCTGGATTTATCTTTTGTTTAGGATAGCCTTATGCCTATCCCATGCCTGCTTAAATTCAATCACTGTTTTGGCCTCTACCACTTCAACTGGAAGACTGTTCCATGTATCCACTTTAACTCAATATCCCGGACTTCAACTCAATATACCAAACATTACCTCATTATACTGGACGTTACCTCAATATACCGAACATTACCTCAATATACCGGAGTTTACCTCAATATACCGAACATTACCTCAATATACCGGACTTTACCTCAATATACCGGACTTTACCTCATTATACCGGACTTTACCTCAATATACCGGACTTTAACTCAATATACCAGACTTTACCTCAATATACCGGACTTTACCTCAATATACCGGACTTTAACTCAATATACCAGACTTTACCTCAATATACCGGACTTTACCTCATTATACCGGACTTTACCTCATTATACCGGACTTTACCTCAATATACCGGACTTTACCTCAATATACCGGACGTTACCTCATTATGCCGGACGTTACCTCATTATGCCAGACGTTACCTCATTATGCCGAACGTTACCTCATTATGCCGGACGTTACCTCATTATGCCGGACGTTACCTCATTATACCGAACGTTACCTCATTATGCCGGATGTTACCTCATTATACCGAACGTTACCTCATTATGCCGGACGTTACCTCATTATGCCAGACGTTACCTCATTATACCGCACGTTACCTCATTATACCGAACATTACCTCATTATACTGGACTTTACCTCAATATACCGGACTTTAGAAACATATAAACATAGAAAAATGTCGGCAGATAAGAACCTTTCGGCCCATCTAGTCGCCCAATTACATGGATACTTTACCTGGATTTATCTTTTGTTTAGGATAGCCTTATGCCTATCCCATGCCTGCTTAAATTCAATCACTGTTTTGGCCTCTACCACTTCTACTGGAAGACTGTTCCATGTATCCACTTTAACTCAATATCCCGGACTTCAACTCAATATACCAAACATTACCTCATTATACTGGACTTTACCTCAATATACCGGACTTTACCTCATAATACCGAACATTACCTCATTATACTGGACTTTACCTCAATATACCGGACTTTACCTCAATATATCGGACATTACCTCATAATACCGAACATTACCTCATTATACTGGACTTTACCTCAATATACCGGACTTTACCTCAATATACCGGACTTTAACTCAATATACCGGACTTTAACTCAATATACCAGACTTTACCTCAATATACCGGACTTTAACTCAATATACCGGACTTTACCTCATTATACCGGACGTTACCTCATTATACCGAACGTTACCTCATTATGCCAGACGTTACCTCATTATGCCAGACGTTACCTCATTATACCGAACATTACCTCATTATACCGAACGTTACCTCATTATGCCGGATGTTACCTCATTATACCGAACGTTACCTCATTATGCCGGACGTTACCTCATTATGCCGGACGTTACCTCATTATACCGAACGTTACCTCATTATACCAAACATTACCTCATTATACTGGACTTTACCTCAATATACTGGACTTTAGAAACATATAAACATAGAAAAATGTCGGCAGATAAGATTTTCGGCCCATCTAGTCGCCCAATTACATGGATACTTTACCTGGATTTATCTTTTGTTTAGGATAGCCTTATGCCTATCCCATGCCTGCTTAAATTCAATCACTGTTTTGGCCTCTACCACTTCAACTGGAAGACTGTTCCATGTATCCACTTTAACTCAATATCCCGGACTTCAACTCAATATACCAAACATTACCTCATTATACTGGACGTTACCTCAATATACCGAACATTACCTCAATATACCGGACTTTACCTCAATATACCGGACTTTACCTCATTATACCGGACTTTACCTCAATATACCGGACTTTAACTCAATATACCAGACTTTACCTCAATATACCGGACTTTACCTCAATATACCGGACTTTAACTCAATATACCAGACTTTACCTCAATATACCGGACTTTACCTCATTATACCGGACTTTACCTCATTATACCGGACTTTACCTCAATATACCGGACTTTACCTCAATATACCGGACGTTACCTCATTATGCCGGACGTTACCTCATTATGCCAGACGTTACCTCATTATGCCGAACGTTACCTCATTATGCCGGACGTTACCTCATTATGCGGACGTTACCTCATTATACCGAACGTTACCTCATTATGCCGGATGTTACCTCATTATACCGAACGTTACCTCATTATGCCGGACGTTACCTCATTATGCCAGACGTTACCTCATTATACCGCACGTTACCTCATTATACCGAACATTACCTCATTATACTGGACTTTACCTCAATATACCGGACTTTAGAAACATATAAACATAGAAAAATGTCGGCAGATAAGAACCTTTCGGCCCATCTAGTCGCCCAATTACATGGATACTTTACCTGGATTTATCTTTTGTTTAGGATAGCCTTATGCCTATCCCATGCCTGCTTAAATTCAATTACTGTTTTGGCCTCTACCACTTCTACTGGAAGGCTGTTCCATGTATCCACTTTAACTCAATATCCCGGACTTCAACTCAATATACCAAACATTACCTCATTATACTGGACTTTACCTCAATATGCCGGACTTTACCTCAATATACCGGACTTTACCTCAATATACCGGACTTTACCTCAATATACCGGACATTACCTCATAATACCGAACATTACCTCATTATACCGGACTTTACCTCAATATATCGGACATTACCTCATAATACCGAACATTACCTCATTATACCGGACTTTACCTCATTATACCGGACTTTACCTCAATATACCGGACTTTAACTCAATATACCAGACTTTACCTCAATATACCGGACTTTAACTCAATATACCGGACTTTACCTCAATATACCGGACTTTAACTCAATATACCGGACTTTACCTCAATATACCGGACTTTACCTCAATATACCGGACTTTACCTCAATATACCGGACTTTACCTCAATATGCCGGACTTTACCTCAATATACCGGACTTTACCTCAATATACCGGACTTTACCTCAATATACCGGACATTACCTCATAATACCGAACATTACCTCATTATACCGGACTTTACCTCAATATACCGGACTTTACCTCAATATACCTCAATATACCGGACTTTAACTCAATATACCAGACTTTACCTCAATATACCGGACTTTAACTCAATATACCGGACTTTACCTCAATATACCGGACTTTAACTCAATATACCGGACTTTACCTCAATATACCGGACTTTACCTCAATATATCGGACATTACCTCATAATACCGAACATTACCTCATTATACCGAACTTTACCTCAATATACCGGACTTTACCTCAATATACCGGACTTTAACTCAATATACCGGACTTTACCTCAATATACCGGACTTTACCTCAATATATCGGACATTACCTCATAATACCGAACATTACCTCATTATACCGGACTTTACCTCATTATACCGGACTTTACCTCAATATACCGGACTTTAACTCAATATACCAGACTTTACCTCAATATACCGGACTTTAACTCAATATACCGGACTTTACCTCAATATACCGGACTTTAACTCAATATACCGGACTTTAACTCAATATACCGGACTTTACCTCAATATACCGGACTTTACCTCAATATACCGGACTTTACCTCAATATACCGGACTTTACCTCATTATACCGGACTTTAACTCAATATACCGGACTTTACCTCAATATACCGGACGTTACCTCATTATACCGAACGTTACCTCATTATGCCGGACGTTACCTCATTATGCCGGACGTTACCTCATTATACCGAACGTTACCTCATTATACCGAACATTACCTCATTATACTGGACTTTACCTCAATATACCGGACTTTAGAAACATATAAACATAGAAAAATGTCGGCAGATAAGAACCTTTCGGCCCATCTAGTCGCCCAATTACATGGATACTTTACCTGGATTTATCTTTTGTTTAGGATAGCCTTATGCCTATCCCATGCCTGCTTAAATTCAATTACTGTTTTGGCCTCTACCACTTCTACTGGAAGACTGTTCCATGTATCCACTTTAACTCAATATCCCGGACTTCAACTCAATATACCAAACATTACCTCATTATACTGGACTTTACCTCAATATACCGAACATTACCTCAATATACTGGACTTTACCTCATTATACTGGACTTTACCTCAATATACCGGACTTTACCTCAATATATCGGACATTACCTCATAATACCGGACTTTACCTCAATATACCGGACTTTACCTCAATATATCGGACATTACCTCATAATACCGGACTTTACCTCAATATACCGGACTTTAACTCAATATACCGGACTTTACCTCAATATACCGGACTTTACCTCAATATACCGGACTTTACCTCATTATACTGGACTTTACCTCAATATACCGGACTTTAACTCAATATACCGGACTTTACCTCAATATACCGGACGTTACCTCATTATACCGGACGTTACCTCATTATGCCGAACGTTACCTCATTATGCCGAATGTTACCTCATTATGCCGAACGTTACCTCATTATGCCGAACGTTACCTCATTATGCCGAACGTTACCTCATTATACCGGACTTTACCTCAATATACCGGACTTTACCTCATTATACCGGACTTTACCTCATTATACCGGACTTTACCTCAATATACCGGACTTTAACTCAATATACTGGACGTTACCTCATTATACCGGACTTAATATGCCGGACTTTAACTCATTATACAGAGGTTTAATGGGAAATTAAAGCCGGCTGGGTGGAGTAGAGGTAGCGTTACTGCTCTGTAACCGTGGAGAGAGACTGTGATGACACAGGTTCGATCCCGGCAAGAGCACCTCTCCAGTAAGTGCCCTTGGGCAAGACACCTAACGGTACAGACTCGACACCCAGGACATACTTGAAAATGAGAAAAATCTAAATTCCTGGTAAAATACTTTCCCCCCCCAAAAAACAAAAATCCCGTTGAAATCAGAAATGACAGGGTCACTTTTATCTTGATTATTTTGCCCAAAATGTGCACCTTCCAATCTCTGGAGCAGGAAGATGCCTGCCTCGCTTGCTGTTTGTAACTTGGAGGCCAAGGCAAGGAGGTTTTTCGGTAGGGACTACCACCTAAAGCCTCGGACCACTAGTGGAAAAGAGCTGTTCATCTTACAGCTTGGATCTGTGACTCGAGCACAGCACAACCCCTGTGGTATGTAAGACACGTAGGGACAACACATGCCCAGCCTCGAAATATATATGTCACAGGAGCCGCCAGCCGGGAATCATGGAGCTGAGTGTAAAAGAGGACAGGTCTGAAATGCAAGTGTTGCCATAAGGGCTTAATAAGTGAGATGGGCCGTGAAGAGACAATAATGGACATTTTAAGATTTTCTCTCATGTGATTGGTGTCAAGATCCACATAATGGATAATTGATTTCATTATTTTCCCCCCTACCTGGGCCCTTTCTGTGCTTCTTCTATGGGAGAGATATGAAGCAGAGTGATGGGAGGCTTTATCGGCAGGGCAAGCGTGCATTGCACTTTATACGGTAAAACCGGGCTCGGAATCTTTAGACGTGGTGTCGGATCTTGTAGTATGTTCTTAGTTTTCACATCGTGGTGCTGGCTTATTATTTACTTTCCTCCGGTGTGAGTATTTGTGCTTGCGAAAAACGACCCGTGTCTGTCTCTAAAAGGCACGAATCCCTGTATAGTACAGATATATGGTGTCAGTACAGGGATAAGATGCAGGGTGTTATAGAAGCTGTAAATCCCTGTATAGTGCAGATATATGGTTTCAGTCTATACAGGGATAAGATGCAGGGTGTTATAGAAGCTGTAAATCCCTGTATAGTGCAGATATATGGTTTCAGTCTATACAGGGATAAGATACAGGGTGTTATGGAAGCTGTAAATCCCTGTATAGTACAGATATATGGTGTCAGTACAGGGATAAGATGCAGGGTGTTATAGAAGCTGTAAATCCCTGTATAGTACAGATATATGGTGTCAGTACAGGGATAAGATGCAGGGTGTTATAGTAGCTGTAAATCCCTGTATAGTACAGATATATGGTGTCAGTACAGGGATAAGATGCAGGGTGTTATAGTAGCTGTAAATCCCTGTATAGTACAGATATATGGTGTCAGTACAGGGATAAGATGCAGGGTGTTATAGTAGCTGTAAATCCCTGTATAGTACAGATATATGGTGTCAGTACAGTACGGGGATAAGATGCAGGGTGTTATAGTAGCTGTAAATCCCTGTATAGTACAGATATATGGTGTCAGTACAGGGATAAGATGCAGGGTGTTATAGTAGCTGTAAATCCCTGTATAGTACAGATATATGGAGTCAGTACAGGTATAAGATGCAGGGTGTTATGGAAGCTGTAAATCCCTGTATAGTACATATATATGGTGTCAGTACAGGGATAAGATGCAGGGTGTTATGGAAGCTGTAAATCCCTGTATAGTACAGATATATGGTGTCAGTACAGGGATAAGATGCAGGGTGTTATATGGTGTCAATACAGTACAGGGATAAGATGCAGGGTGTTATAGAAGCTGTAAATCCCTGTATAGTACAGATATATGATGTCAGTACAGGGATAAGATGCAGGGTGTTATAGAAGCTGTAAATCCCTGTATAGTACAGATATATGGTGTCAGTACAGGGATAAGATGCAGGGTGTTATAGAAGCTGTAAATCCCTGTATAGTACAGATATATGGTGTCAGTACAGGGATAAGATACAGGGTGTTATAGAAGCTGTAAATCCCTGTATAGTACAGATATATGGTGTCAGTACAGGGATAACATGCAGGGTGTTATATGGTGTCAGTACAGTACAGGGATAAGATGCAGGGTGCTATAGAAGCTGTAAATCCCTGTATAGTACAGATATATGGTGTCAGTACAGGGATAAGATACAGGGTGCTATATAAGCTGTAAATCCCTGTATAGTACAGGTATATGGTGTCAGTACAGGGATAAGATACAAGGTGCTATAGAAGCTGTAAATCCCTGTATAGTACATATATATGGTGTCAGTCAGTACAGGGATAAGAGGCAGGGTGTTATAGAAGCTGTAAATCCCTGTATAGTACATATATATGGTGTCAGTCAGTACAGGGATAAGAGGCAGGGTGTTATAGAAGCTGTAAATCCCTGTATAGTACAGATATATGGTGTCAGTACAGGGATATGATGCAGGGTGTTTTAGAAGCTGTAAATCCCTGTATAGTACAGATATATGGTGTCAGTACAGTACAGGGATAAGATGCAGGGTGTTATAGAAGCTGTAAATCCCTGTATAGTACAGATCTATGGTGTCAGTACAGGGATAAGATGCAGGCTGTTATAGAAGCTGTAAATCCCTGTATAGTGCAGATATATGGTGTCAGTACAGGGATAAGATGCAGGGTGTCATAGAAGCTGTAAATCCCTGTATAGTGCAGATATATGGTTTCAGTCTATACAGGGATAAGATGCAGGGTGTTATAGAAGCTGTAGATCCCTGTATAGTACAGATATGTGTCAGTACAGTACAGGGATAAGATGCAGGGTGTTATAGAAGCTGTAAATCCCTGTATAGTACAGATATATGGCGTCAGTACAGGGATAAGATGCAGGGTGTTATGGAAGCTGTAAATCCCTGTATAGTACAGATATATGGTGTCAGTACAGGGATAAGATGCAGGGTGCTATAGAAGCTGTAAATCCCTGTATAGTACAGATATATGGTGTCAGTACAGTACAGGGATAAGATCCAGGGTGTTATAGAAGCTGTAAATCCTTGTATAGTACAGATATATGGTGTCAGTACAGGGATAAAATGCAGGGTGCTATAGAAGCTGTAAATCCCTGTATAGTGCAGATATATGGTGTCAGTACAGGGATAAGATGCAGGGTGTTATAGAAGCTGTAAATCCCTGTATAGTACAGATATATGGTGTCAGTACAGGGATAAGATGCAGGGTGTTATAGAAGCTGTAAATCCCTGTATAGTACAGATATATGGTGTCAGTACAGGGATAAGATACAGGGTGTTATAGAAGCTGTAAATCCCTGTATAGTACAGATATATGGTGTCAGTACAGGGATAACATGCAGGGTGTTATATGGTGTCAGTGCAGGGATAAGATGCAGGGTGTTATAGAAGCTGTAAATCCCTGTATAGTACAGATCTATGGTGTCAGTACAGGGATAAGATGCAGGCTGTTATAGAAGCTGTAAATCCCTGTATAGTGCAGATATATGGTGTCAGTACAGGGATAAGATGCAGGGTGTCATAGAAGCTGTAAATCCCTGTATAGTGCAGATATATGGTTTCAGTCTATACAGGGATAAGATGCAGGGTGTTATAGAAGCTGTAGATCCCTGTATAGTACAGATATATGTGTCAGTACAGTACAGGGATAAGATGCAGGGTGTTATAGAAGCTGTAAATCCCTGTATAGTACAGATATATGGTGTCAGTACAGGGATAAGATGCAGGGTGTTATAGAAGCTGTAAATCCCTGTATAGTACAGATATATGGTGTCAGTACAGGGATAAGATGCAGGGTGTTATGGAAGCTGTAAATCGCTGTATAGTGCAGATATATGGTGTCAGTACAGGGATAAGATGCAGGGTGTTATAGAAGCTGTAAATCCCTGTATAGTGCAGATATATGGTGTCAGTACAGGGATAAGATGCAGGGTGTTATAGAAGCTGTAAATCCCTGTATAGTGCAGATATATGGTGTCAGTACAGGGATAAGATGCAGGGTGTTATAGAAGCTGTAAATCCCTGTATAGTGCAGATATATGGCGTCAGTACAGGGATAAGATGCAGGGTGTTATAGAAGCTGTAAATCCCTGTATAGTACAGATATATGGTGTCAGTACAGGGATAAGATGCAGGGTGCTATAGAAGCTGTAAATCCCTGTATAGTACATATATATGGTGTCAGTACAGGGATAAGATGCAGGGTGCTATAGAAGCTGTAAATCCCTGTATAGTACATATAGTACACATGATATATGGTATAAAATGATTGTAAGCTCTTGAGCAGGGTCCTCTCTCCTACTGATTTGTGTGTTTAACTTGTATGTATATTTGTCTCACCCATTATACATCGCTACAGAACTTGTTGGTGCTTTATAAATGAATTGTAACTTTAGGTTTGATAGATTTCACTCCTGATCCCCCTCGGCTGTATCTTCTATTGTGAATTGATGCTGACGTCTCGGTGAATTTGCGCTCTCTATATTCTGTCAGATAATTATAGGACTCGCAGTCCGGGCGTGCAGTCGCCGGTTGCCCTGGTTTGTTTATTTGGGGTCAGATACAGTGAAATTGTTAATTTGCGCATTGATTTTCCCAGGGGTCCCGCGTCCTCTCAGTAATTACCGCTTCTTAAACAGATCTACCAAGTCTTTAAACACAAAGTCTTACGTCTGAGTCGGTTTCTTCAGTGCGAAAGCGTTTCCCTCCAGCCGTGAGGAGGTTAAATGGGGTTACCAGTCAATGGCGCATTCAAAGGACTCTCAGGCGAGATCAGAGGTGACAAAAAATTCTCCCGGCAGCAGCAGAGCCTGATTGAACAGAGTGAATCTGTGTACACAAACCCGCACTTAAATCTCCGTTCTCCTCCCGACTCTTCGGCGTTGGCTTTTCCCTCGAGTTCCTGGCGCAAACAACACCATCACAGTGAAAAAAAGGCAATCTGATAAGGATGACAAATCACCCCATCATGGAGATGGACTTCTTCAGGCCGCAAGCATTTATCATGGCCGACTTTCAGCGACGTCCGGTTAGCGAATGGGATCTTAGTTTGGTTATAGCCCTCATTCATAGTAACCGTTAAAACACGCAAAAAAGAACCTACCAAAAAAAAAAGCACCTGGACGTCACGGGAGATTTTTTTTATTTTGCTCCTCCGCTTCGCTGCGGATGACGCGCTGAACATGTCTCCCACTTCCCCAGTAGGATACGGAGGACGTGCGTCGTCTTATTCTCATGGCTCAGCCCCAATCGCAGGCTTCTTTCACAGCGGGCTGAGATTTTGGATGTCAGCCCTTGCTGTGGGACTTCCCCTTGGTAAGTGACATCATTGGGCATGTGCAAGAGGGACGTGCAGTCAGGGGTGGCAAAGCCTTCCCTGCCATTCCAGTAAATTAATGTGCTCATTGTGCTGTAATGACATGTATATTTAAACTGTAAATTAAATATTATTTATTGATAAAAGGTCTCATACTCCCCTCTCCACGCTCCCTCGCTGCTTTTTTTTGTCCTGCACTTTCAGTGTGCGTGTGAGTGATTCAGTACACAGACAGCAGGGGCAGCACTGAGCCAGGCTAGCCTACACAATCAGCGCAGGTGAATACCACACTAATTGCGTAGCTCAAGCTGGCTTTGCTTCCTGGTTCTAATTGTAAGCTTGAGCCAATGGGAAAGCTCCATTGGTCTCAAGCACTTCTTTTTTTTTAAAAAAAAATGCTCCCCAAGGATTGATTGAGCAGGACAGTCATGTGACTGTCCTCATCAGTCGTGGGGGGGCAGGCAGAGCTCAGCATGTGTGTAATAGCACCCTCTATTAGTCAGTATTGTAAGTGCATGCTCTTAGAAGTAAAAACCTATATGCAAACTTTACTTTATAAATAGTGAAACTCTATTCTCCTATATAACGATAATCAAATGTGTAAATTGCGTCTGCATAACCCTGTGTATATCTGGCTCTGATACTAGCCAGTGCCTCACCAGCCGCTGACCTCACCGCACGTCACTGATGTGCAATGACATCAGTGGGCGGGGGGGGATCCAGACTGAATGAGGAGGGAAGGAGACTTTGTAATTAGAAGGATTCGGGTCGTTCAGGCTCAGCATTTCAAGATTAAAACTTTCAGATTCCATCAACAACTGAGTCTTTGTATCTTTTGGAGTAACTGAGCAACATTTTGCGTGGCCTTCACTGCGCAAATTACTGTGCCCATTACTGCACCCAGTATTCTGCTCAATAGCGCACCCATTACTGCGCCAATTAGCACGCCCACTACTGCACCAACTACCGCGGCCATTACTGCACCCAGTATTATGCTCAATAGCCCACCCATTACTGCGCAAATTACCATGCCCATTACTGCACCCAGTATTCTGCTCAATAGCGCACCCATTACTGCGCCAATTACCACGCCCATTACTGCACCAACTACCGCGGCCATTACTGCACCCAGTATTCTGCTCAATAGCGCACCCATTACTGCGCAAATTACCGCGCCCATTACTGCACCCAGTATTATGCTCAATAGCCCACCCATTACTGCGCAAATTACCGTACCCATTACTGCACCCATTACTGCGCAAATTATCGTGCCCATTACTGTGCAAATTACCGTGCCCATTACTGCACCGAGTATTATGCTCAATAACGCACCCATTACCACGCCCACTACCGCACCAATTACCACGCCCACTACTGCAACAGCTACTGTGCCAATTACCATGCCCATTACTGCACCCAGTACCATGCTCATCGCCTCAATTACTGCGCCAATTACCACCACTACTGCAGCAATTACTGTGCCCATTACTGCACCCAGTACCATGCTCATCACCGCACCAATTACTATGCCCACTACTGCAACAGCTACTGTGCCCATTACTGCGCCAATTACCATACCCATTACTGCAGCCAGTACCATGCTCATCACCGCACCAATTACTGCACCAATTACCACCATTACTGTGCCAATTACGTGCCCATTACTGCACCAATTTCCACGTCCATTACTGCACCAATTACTGTGCCAATTACCACGCCCACTACCTCAATTACCACACCCATTACTGCACCAATTACCACGCCCACTACTGCACCAGCTACAGCGCCCATTACTGCGCCATATTATGCCCATTACTGCACCCAGTATTATGCTCAATAACGCACCCATTACCACGCCCACTAATGCACCAATTACCACACCCACACAGCTACTGCGCCCATTACTGCGCCAATTACCATGCCCATTACTGCACCCAGTACCATGCTCATCACTGCAATTACTGCACCAATTACCACGCCCATTACTGCACCCAGTACCAGGCTCATCACCCCACCAATTACTGTGCCAATTACCACCCCCGTTACTGTGCCAATTACCGTGCCCATTACTGCGCCAATTACTGTGCCCATTACTGCACCCAGTACCATGCTCATCACCCCACCAATTACTGTGCCAATTACCACCCCCGTTACTGTGCCAATTACCGTGCCCATTACTGCGCCAATTACTGTGCCCATTACTGCACCCAGTACCATGCTCATCACCGCACCAATTACTGTGCCAATTTCGACGCCCATTACTGCACCAATTACCACGCCCATTACTGCATCCAGTATTATGCTCAATAATGCACCCATTACCACGCCAATTACTGCAGCAATTACCACACCCACTACTGCACCAATTACCACTCCCATTACTGCACCAATTACCACGCCCACTACTGCAGCTACCGCGCCCATTACTGCGCCAATTACCATGCCCATTACTGCACCCAGTATTATGCTCAATAACACACCCATTACCATGCCAATTACTGCAATTACCACGCCCACTACTGCAACAGCTACAGCGCCCATTACTGCACCAATTACCATGCCCATTATTGCATCCAATACCATGCTGATCACCGCACCAATTACTGTGCCAATTACCACGCCCATTACTGTGCCAATTACCGTGCTAATTACTGTGCCCATTACTATGCTAATTACCATGCCCATTACTGCACCCAGTATTATGCTCAATAACGCACCCATTAATGCGCCAATTGCCACGCTCACTACTGCACCAGCTACAGCGCCCATTACTGCGCCAATTACCATGCCCATTACTGCAGCCAGTACCATGCTCATCACCGCACCAATTACAGTGCCAATTTCCATGTCCATTACTGCACCAATTACTGTGCCCATTACTGCAGCCAATACCATGCTTGTTACCGCACCCAATACTGCGTCACTTACAATGCCCATTACTGCACCAATTACCCTGCTTATTACCGTTCGCATTACCGCGCCATTTACCATGCCCTTTACCGTGGTCATTGCCACAATCATTACTGCATCAAATACCATGCTCATTATCATGCTAACTACTGTGCCCATTACAATGCTCAATACCACTCCCATTACTGTGTCAATTACCTTGCTCATTATCATGCCAACTACTGCGCCCATTACTGTGCCAATTACTATGGCCATTACTTTGCTCATTACCATTTCCATAACTGCACCCATTAGCATGTTCAATACTAAACCCATATCCTTGCAAATTACCACCTCCGTTATGCACCCATTATTGTGCCCATTGCCACATCCATTACAGCAGCCATTACCACTTCCAACACTGTGCTCATTGTCGTACCCATTACTTCTCCCATTAATATGCCCATTACCACACAGATTACATGGCCATTACCACACCCATTACCATGCCCATCACCATGCTCATTAACTCGCCCATTACTGCACTCATTTAAGTGCCAATTTTTTCACGCATTTGTTACCCGATGCACACACAGCTAGGCCAGGCTGAGCAGCCTCTGGGGGAGATGTTGGTCGGATCACTGGAGTATTATATATAGAAGTGTGCATGGCTATAGTCCTGGTTAATATGACCCTTAATACATGGTGTCCATGGATACCCGGAGTGTGAGTAATTAGGATAAAGGGTTACAAATCCATTCTACTACCCTCCCTCCAGTGACCTGTGAGCGGGAATTAATCACCAAACAGATGGGGTAATAAAGCATTAGAGACCCCCCCCCATTACTAGCATGTTTTATAGAGGTATAAAGAGGAATGCTGATTTAATAAAGGAGTAACACAGATACTTGCTGACTTAATTACATCAATAATAATATCACAATAACTAGATTAAAGCATATTTCTAGTTATACAGCAGCCAGCAGTGATACGGTGCATCCCGGGTCACACGTACAGGGTCTCACCTTACAGCTTCCCGTAAATATATCACTAATGAGTTTATAAATTAAAATAAATACTGAATGCGTCGTCATAGAAACCAAACACCTCACCCGGCCAGAGAATATTCAAGCGAAAACATATGGAGTAACTATCTGTGTATTTATGCATCTGCATCTATCAATCTCATATATATATATATATATAAAATCCGTTTCTCTCTCTACATATAGATAGATAGGCCATGTTGTCCAGATGCCAAACTCACCAGTATAGCAGCAGTGTGTGACAGACTCAGCTGTCACTCCTGCCGACTGACTATGGACCAAGGTGCAACCTGGGATTTGCCAACTGGATTGCCCAGGGAATCCAGGATTTTATGTGGACTCTGTTTCTGTATAGTGTACATCTCTGTATTAGCGGTCCTTTGTCTGTATATTGTACTCTTCTGTAGCTACCCCCCCCTCTCTGTATCTGTATATTGTATAACTTGTTGCTGTAAGAAGATCCCTTTGTTTCCATCTAGGATCTAGCAGGCAGGTTCAGATAAGAATGCATAGGCAATCAATCCAGTGTGTTGAATGTCTCTTCCTATTGCTCTGAATTGAAGTTATCCGATCTAATCTGTAATGTATTCTGGAAGGGGGGGGGGTTGCCTCTCAACTGTATTTTAGCGGTGTATTTTCAAATAAAGAATCAGTCTTTGTTTTGCTGCTCTACAACACTGGCCGTGCCTGGTGATTGTAGAGAGAAGGTTTGGGGGGCTGCTAAAGCTGGATTTCAGGGTCCAGATTGGAGAAGGCTAGCACTTGACAGAGGCACACAGTCGGTGTGCCAGGCGGTTTGTCACATTGTGATACCTTTTTTATTGGACTAACGTTACATTTAAAAGACAAGCTTTGGAGAGTCTCCTCTCTTCTTCAGGTCTGGAAGCTATACTAATCAGTATCCTAGAACTAAACATTAAGACATTATGGGTCACACGGGTGGGGGGTTAGATGTCGTAAAAAGGGAGAGTCAAATGGTATGTTCAAAATGGAAAAATAAACACTTGAGAGATCTTGGACCAATAAAACAACAGTGATAAGATCATGACAACTTGAAAGAAAAAAAAAAGACAAAACCAAAAACACAAATCCGTGAAGGCTGAATGAGACACAACCCCCCCAAAAAAAACAAAAACAAACAGAAGAAGAAACAAACCACCAGATTGAATGTTATGTGACGTTATGAAAATGGGTTAAAAAGTTTTGTTTCTTCTTGTTTTTTTTTTTTTGGGGGGGGGTGTGGCTCTTTCAGCCTTCACGGATTTGTGTTTTTGGTTTTGTTTTTTTCTTTCAAGTTGTCATGATCTTATCACTGTTGTTTTATTGGCCCAAGACCCATTTTGACCATACCATTTGACTCTCACTTTTTAGGACATCCACCCCCCCCACCCATGTGACCCTTAATGTCTTAATGTTCAATTCTAGGATACGGATTAGTAGAACTTCCAGACCTGAAGAGCGTCACACTCTCGAAAGCTTGACGTTTAAATGTAATGTTAGTCCAATAAAAAAAGGTATCACCACGTACTGCTATACTCGTGTATGTATATATATATATATCTATGTATATATATAATGCACGTGGAGAGCAGCACTCAACCTTTACTAAGCTCTCATGGTGCATCTCAAGACAATGTAACACAACAAACCAGGAAGAGAGCCCTGCAGTCAACACACTCAAAAAACAACAACGGCAGCAGCAGCTTTATACATTTAAAGATTTTACCAGACACTTAACCCCTTCAAGATCACAACAGATCTTAACCCATTCAAGACTTTTTTTACAGGGTTTTTAAGCCTAAACTCTGTCGAAAATGGTGGAAATTTGGTTCAGATTAAATGGCCATAAATTGCTTAAACCTGTCAACAAACGCCAATGTATTCCACCTT
Source organism: Leptobrachium leishanense (assembly GCA_009667805.1). Taxonomy (NCBI): domain Eukaryota; kingdom Metazoa; phylum Chordata; class Amphibia; order Anura; family Megophryidae; genus Leptobrachium; species Leptobrachium leishanense. Next base: position 468,830,798 of record CM019064.1, on the reverse strand, counting down.
TTGGCAGGTCCAGTCATTCCTACCCAATGACTGGGGACTTCTTATGGGACTGCAGGGAGCTCCAGGAAGGACTCGGTCCTCAGTAAATTCCGGTGTAATTTCAGTGCTCTTTGAATAATTCCTTATACTATATGTATATATGTTTATACATACTAGATGTAGCACGGCTCAGCACCCAGTACCCTGCCTTCAGCATCCTGACGAAGTACTGATTCTGGTTTAAACCCACCCAGTCAATGGTCGTAGCTCCTTGTAGGGTGAACACCGTACTAACGCTGACTTTATTTTGTGTTTTCAATTCTGACAAACACACACACACACACACGGCACAGACAACATGTGGTCATCTCGGAAATGTCTGAATCCATGAGACCTGGCATGGATCGGCTCGATCACGAGACCCGTCCCCGCTTTTTATTGTGGTCCCCGCTTGTGATTCGGCGCTGCGGGTCCTGAGAGAGATTGCACGATAGATGCCAGCAGTACTTATCGGGCTCTTTTGTCCCAGCGCGGGAACCTAATTATCGGTTTCATCTCCATAACGGTCTCGCTGGTTATTTATACTCGGGCACTGGCCGGCCCAGCTCGGCGCTGCCAGTAGCTCCTGGTTTGGGGAGAGGGGGCTCTGCACTAAATTGTGGGAACTTTTCAAAATTCAGAAATTTTAGGAGAATACGAGATCCGGCAGGAGACCCTCCACAACTCGTCCTCCATGGAGTCCTCACTCTGGTCCCATTTGAGTTTCCACTCCTATAGCATGTGTGTAGCAGCCGGACCGTGTCCACTGCGCAGCCCGCAATGAAAAACCCAAGGAAGTCTCCTCCGCAGGACGGTAAACTACCAGCCATGACTGTTTGGCCCTTCAATGGTCCTCTTCAGGGAGGTGCATCCAGCACCCGCCCAGGCACGGTGAAGCGTGCGAGATAAAGTGTCTGGAGATCATCTTGCCTCTCATTGGTAAAACCGGATTTACAAAGAAGTGGTTAAATGGTTTCCATGCCTGACGACCGTCAAGCCACCCAACTGGCACCGTCTTGGGGGCACCGTCTTTATTTTGGACCATTCCTCGCAGTCCTGAAATGTGGAGAATCGTCTTCAAGTTTGTGCAGCATTAAACGGGGTCGCCTTGTGGACTTTCCAACGGGCAGGCCTTACATTGAACCATCATGCGGCCCATCATGGGGGGAGCCGTATACCTATGTCACCGAGGGGCAGGGTGGCACACCGCAGGCGGCCCGAGAGTTTGTGAGGCCTTAGGCAAGGTTCCAAGCGTGTGTGTTTGTATGGAATATCAAGATACATGTGAATAGTGTTTGCATTGACTTTCCACATAAGACTCATGGTGAGAGGCCCCTGATTGAGTGAGGCCTAAGGCGGCCGCCTAGTGTGCCTAAATAGTGAGGAGCCTCTGCGGTACACAACCCAGGGCCACACTCCATACTGTTGATCGATACATTGTAACGGGTCAGGCAGGCGGCTCTCACAGCAGCGTCATACACCTTTTATACAGGAAAATAATAACACAAATGGATTTTATTGATATTGATTGTGAAAAGTGTGAAAAAAGTCCACGTGACGCGACAAAGTCATACAGGCAGCTGCTCGATCTGTGACGAGGAAGGTGCAGAATCCTGCTTTTATGCTGATGATCCCTCAGCGTACGGTCCTTCTCTGCTCGCAGGCGGCGGCGGCGTGTAACCTTTATGCCACAAAATACCCACTCGAGCCCCGCGCACCTGTCCCTTTATACCAGCCCTTTCAGTCACATGAAGATACGAGGAGGCTAACGATGCCGTCAATTAACCACCAGATAAAAGCGCATAATGAAAAGTGACATTTAAAGAGGATAACAACGTGAAGCGGCTCCCGTACAACGGGATAAATCGCTGCCGGTGTGGGAGCCGCGCGCCACCCAAGCTGGCACGTCTGACATGAGCAAACAGGTGATTTGAGGAGCACAGAATCTCCCGTCAGCGCGGATTTATGGCCCGGAATAAACCGAGGATTCCTGAACTAAATACACTAAACACCGATAACCAATACAATGTAACACGTGATGCAGGAACGCACGACCTCCCCTGAACCGACACAAGGAGACCCCAAACCATGCGACACAACAGGGAAGATCCCCTCCCCCCGCACCCCAAAATGAGGAACGAATGCCATGCAATTAAATATTAACTATTATATCCGGAATATTCTGTTATCCCATAGTAACTATTATATCCGGAATATTCTGTTAACCCATAGTAACTATTATATCCGGAATATTCTGTTATCTCATAGTAACTATTATATCTGGAATATTCTGTTATCCCATAGTAACTATTATATCCGGAATATTCTGTTATCTCATAGTAACTATTATATCCGGAATATTCTGTTATCACATAGTAACTATTATATCCGGAATATTCTGTTATCACATAGTAACTATTATATCCGGAATATTCTGTTATCACATAGTAACTATTATATCCGGAATATTCTGTTATCCCATAGTAACTATTATATCCGGAATATTCTATTATCCCATAGTAACTATTATATCCGGATATTCTGTTATTCCATAGTAACTATATATCCGGAATATTCTGTTATCCCATAGTAACTATTATATCCGGAATATTCTGTTATCCCATAGTAACTATTATATCCGGAATATTCTGTTATCCCATAGTAACTATTATATCCGGAATATTCTGTTATCCCATAGTAACTATTATATCCGGAATATTCTGTTATCCCATAGTAACTATTATATCCGGAATATTCCGTTAACCCATAGTAACTATTATATCCGGAATATTCCGTTATCCCATAGTAACTATTATATCCGGAATATTCCGTTATCCCATAGTAATTATTATATCCGGAATATTCCGTTATCCCATAGTAACTATTATATCCGGAATATTCTGTTATCCCATAGTAACTATTATATCCGGAATATTCTGTTATCCCATAGTAACTATTATATCCGGAATATTCTGTTATCCCATAGTAACTATTATATCCGGAATATTCTGTTATCTCATAGTAACTATTATATCCGGAATATTCTGTTATCTCATAGTAACTATTATATCCGGAATATTCTGTTATCTCATAGTAACTATTATATCCGGAATATTCCGTTAACCCATAGTAACTATTATATCCGGAATATTCCGTTATCCCATAGTAACTATTATATCCGGAATATTCCGTTATCCCATAGTAACTATTATATCCGGAATATTCTGTTATCCCATAGTAACTATTATATCCGGAATATTCTGTTATCCATAGTAACTATTATATCCGGAATATTCTGTTATCACATAGTAACTATTATATCCGGAATATTCTGTTATCACATAGTAACTATTATATCCGGATATTCTGTTATCCCATAGTAACTATATATCCGGAATATTCTATTATCCCATAGTAACTATTATATCCGGAATATTCTGTTTTCCATAGTAACTATTATATCCGAATATTCTGTTATCCCATAGTAACTATTATATCCGGAATATTCTGTTATCCATAGTAACTATTATATCCGGAATATTCTGTTATCCCATAGTAACTATTATATCCGGAATATTCTGTTATCCCATAGTAACTATTATATCCGGAATATTCTGTTATCCCATAGTAACTATTATATCCGAATATTCCGTTAACCCATAGTAACTATTATATCCGGAATATTCCGTTATCCCTAGTAACTATTATATCCGGAATATTCCGTTATCCATAGTAATTATTATATCCGGAATATTCTGTTATCCCATAGTAACTATTATATCCGGAATATTCTGTTATCCCATAGTAACTATTATATCCGGAATATTCTGTTATCCCATAGTAACTATTATATCCGGAATATTCTGTTATCCCATAGTAACTATTATATCCGGAATATTCTGTTATCTCATAGTAACTATTATATCCGGAATATTCTGTTATCCATAGTAACTATTATATCCGGAATATTCTGTTATCTCATAGTAACTATTATATCCGGAATATTCCGTTAACCCATAGTAACTATATATCCGGAATATTCCGTTATCCATAGTAACTATTATATCCGGAATATTCTGTTATCCCATAGTAACTATTATATCCGGAATATTCTGTTATCCCATAGTAACTATTATATCCGGAATATTCTGTTATCCCATAGTAACTATTATATCCGGAATATTCCGTTACCCCATAGTAACTATTATATCCGGAATATTCCGTTATCCATAGTAACTATTATATCCGGAATATTCCGTTATCCCATAGTAACTATTATATCCGGAATATTCTGTTATCTCATAGTAACTATATATCCGGAATATTCCGTTAACCCATAGTAACTATTATATCCGGAATATTCCGTTATCCATAGTAACTATTATATCCGGAATATTCCGTTAACCCATAGTAACTATTATATCCGGAATATTCTGTTATCCCATAGTAACTATTATATCCGGAATATTCTGTTATCCCATAGTAACTATTATATCCGGAATATTCTGTTATCCCATAGTAACTATTATATCCGGAATATTCGTTATCCCATAGTAACTATTATATCCGGAATATTCTGTTATCCCATAGTAACTATTATATCCGGAATATTCTGTTATCCCATAGTAACTATTATATCCGGAATATTCTGTTATCTCATAGTAACTATTATATCCGGAATATTCTGTTATCTCATAGTAACTATTATATCCGGAATATTCTGTTCCATAGTAACTATTATATCCGGAATATTCTGTTATCCCATAGTAACTATTATATCCGGAATATTCTGTTATCACATAGTAACTATTATATCCGGAATATTCTGTTAACCCATAGTAACTATTATATCTGGAATATTCTGTTATCCCATAGTAACTATTCTATCCGGAATATTCCGTTAACCCATAGTAACTATTATATCCGGAATATTCCGTTATCCATAGTAACTATTATATCCGGAATATTCCGTTACTCCATAGTAACTATTATATCCGGAATATTCCGTATCCCATAGTAACATTATATCCGGAATATTCTGTTATCCATAGCAACTATTATATCCGGAATATTCTGTTATCTCATAGTAACTATTATATCCGGAATATTCTGTTATCTCATAGTAACTATTATATCCGGAATATTCTGTTATCCCATAGTAACTATTATATCCGGAATATTCTGTTATTCATAGTAACTATTATATCGGAATATTCTGTTAAGTAACTATTATATCCGGAATATTCTGTTATCTCATAGTAACTATTATATCCGGAATATTCTGTTATCCCATAGTAACTATTATATCCGGAATATTCTGTTATCCCATAGTAACTATTATATCTGGAATATTCTGTTATCTCATAGTAACTATTATATCCGGAATATTCTGTTAACCCATAGTAACTATTATATCTGGAATATTCTGTTATCCCATAGTAACTATTCTATCCGGAATATTCTGTTATCACATAGTAACTATTATATCCGGAATATTCTGTTAACCCATAGTAACTATTATATCTGGAATATTCTGTTATCCCATAGTAACTATTCTATCCGGAATATTCCGTTAACCCATAGTAACTATTATATCCGGAATATTCCGTTATCCCATAGTAACTATTATATCCGGAATATTCCGTTACCCCATAGTAACTATTATATCCGGAATATTCTGTTATCCCATAGTAACTATTATATCCGGAATATTCTGTTATCCCATAGCAACTATTATATCCGGAATATTCTGTTATCTCATAGTAACTATTATATCCGGAATATTCTGTTATCTCATAGTAACTATTATATCCGGAATATTCTGTTATCCCATAGTAACTATTATATCCGGAATATTCTGTTATCTCATAGTAACTATTATATCCGGAATATTCTGTTATCTCATAGTAACTATTATATCCGGAATATTCTGTTATCTCATAGTAACTATTATATCCGGAATATTCTGTTATCCATAGTAACTATTATATCCGGAATATTCTGTTATCGCCTATTATCTCTTATATCTGGAATGTTCCATTATCAAGTGTTTATGATTTAGACCCTGGTGGAAGCCTGCGCCCGGGTCGGCTCCCGCGGTGCACGTGATAAAGTGAACTGATGGAATCGTGGAAATGTTTCTTTTGATATGTAAGAGAATGTAAACAGAAGCTGCGGAGACGTTGAGTGGAAGCCATTACCCTCTGTGTTCGCTGGACGCGTCATCCTCGTCCTTCAGCAGTAAATAAGATATTATGATAGAAAAAGAGAAAACAGGAAATGGCAAATCGCTGCCTCGCTTATCACTTAAACCTTACTCTGACATAGCGCTGTGTACACACAGGTATTACAACCCCCCTATACTGCATATAATAACATTAACATTGTAACGATGGCGCTCTGCAGGTTTAGAGATTCCTTTGATTAGAAATCCATGTGAAACGCTGCCGTTTTGATAAAACGTAACACGGGGCTCTGGTTCTGACAGAATGCAGTCGGAGCACTAACCTCCGTGCTATCGTAAGGTTTTGCCGCGTCTAGTGGTTTGGTTAACGCCGGATCTGTGCGCGCTGCCTCTGCTTTTTCATTCAGTCAAATGGAATTTCCTTTAAAAAAAAATAAAAATTAAAGCTCCAGGAAAAAGTTTCGAGAACATGTTGTCGCTCGAGCCTTTCATCTGCAGCGATCATCACCCCCGATAAAAGAGGTTTTTAAATAGTTTTGTTCTCAGTTTCCGTGGTAACGCAAACTCACGGAAATTCCAAATCGTGTGTGTTTTTTTTTTTTTAAAACATTATAAAATATAGATTTTCCTTCCGAAACAAAAATCATGGAAAAATGTTTTTTTGTGATAAAATTTTGCATGAAATGAGTGAGGCGCGCTCAAAATTACACAAATCACACAGATACACAAAAACATTACACAGACACAAACTTTTTTATACAAAACGCATAAAGACTTATTCAGTAAGAGCTGAACTTGCCACCGAATGGTGAAGTTCAGTTCGGTGCAATTTGATAGCAGTTTGGCTATTGAGAAAGCAGTCAACTTGCAAAATAATGGCGAATTGCCAGCGAAATACGATACAGTGCGTCGCAATTCGGCAGCAGCGAAATTCCCCATAAAGAAGCAATGGTTAATCTATTCAGAGGACGCCGAACTGCAACGAAATGTTAGCGAGATGCCCAGATTTTCGGTGGTTCAGTTTGACAGGCAAATCCCATAGGTTTCAATGTAAAAAAAATTTAACGTTCTTATTATTTTTTTATTCAACCGTTAAAGCCTTTTTAATTAAGTAATTTTTTTTAGGTATTATTCGGGACTCTTTAGGCCAAATTTTTGATTCCCTTTTTTTTTAATTGCGCTCTTTTTAAATTCTGTATCAGACCTTTTTATTATTGTTTTTTTATTATTATTTCCATGCATTTTCACTGCATTCAACCATTTATTCTTTTCAGTTTCGGTAAAAAGCCTAGTTATTTTTTTAAGTGTTATTCTGGATTTTTTAGGCCAAATTTTTGATTACTTTTTTTTAAATTGCTTTTTTTTAAAAATTCTGTAACAGACCTTTTTTTTTTATAGGGCCTTTTTTATTATTTCTATGCATTTTCATTGTTTTAAACACATTTTTTAAAGTAGCAGAGGTCCGTTTTTTTTTAACCAGTTCGGCGTCTGATCATCTTTTTTAGGTGACGTGAGGTGGATTGTCGGTAGACATGTGCACAGCACAAAATTTCGTTTTGAACTAATGGATTAGTCCTAAAATGCAATTTATTTAGTTGCTAAAGAAATTCGTTTTCAGTTCTTTAGTATGAAAACTAATTTCATTCATCCGAAAACCAGTGGATACAATTACTATTGTAGTGGTCCCTCTCTGTATAGAACATCCTCCTCAATTTATACCTTTCTCTGTATAATGTATACAACATCCTCCTGCATGAATACCCCTTTCTGTATAATGTATACAACATCCTCCTGCATTGATTAATGCCTCTCTCTGTATAGAACATCCTACTGCATTGGCATGTGGAGGGTGCAGAACTTCGGAATGCAATGCTTATACAGCACAGGAGGGAGAACTTTTACTTAAACTTTGTATCTCTGTTGGGGAGACACAGGAATATAAAAGCAGGGGAGAGGGAAAATATTAACGTAAATCAGTCTGAAAGCTCAGAGAAGAGATGACTGGTGCAAATTTATTTTTATAATAAAATAGAGCACTTTAAATACAGGGAAAACTTTCAAATAAATCACACTGAAGGCTCATAATGACAGAGTAACTGTGAGAGCTGGATACTAAATGTATCAGACATAAAAAAACCTTTATAACAAGCAACACTTGGAGAGGAGAGGGACTTTATATAAAACGTGTATTATAGATGAGGAAAGGGGGATTGTGCTCCTGGATAATATAAAATGTATCAGACCTAAGCCCCTATTATGCAGAGCGGGAGGGGAGATAACACACGTTTTATAAAGTCCCTCTCTTCTCCCAGCGCTGCTTGTTATAAAGGGGTTTTTACTATCCAGCCCTCCTCTGTCATTAGCTTTCAGTGTGATTTATTTGAATGTTTTCCTTCTCCAGCTGCTTTTATCATCTTGTCTGCCTCATAGACATGTAAGGGTTAAGTAAAGGTTTCCTCTCCTGTGCTGGCTGCGAGTGATTATTCTGGAGCTCTATCACTGGCAGATTTTCGGGTAGGGGTCGGGAAGGATTACACATACAAACCTTTTCTGTAGCTTTGCGATGTTGCGCTCTTCATTGCTGGTCTCCTTCACTCATCAATGTAATATCACAAAAAGGACGGAAACTAAAATGTAGTGCATTTTATTTTAGTTTCTTTCGTTTTTTGTACTGAGCAGTTTCGTATCTCTTGAGTCATACTAAAACTAAATTATCCCAAAATTCAGACTAAATCATTTTAGTACTAAAACGAATGCACATGTCTAATTGTCGGCTGTCTTCGAAAGTCAGTTTGGCGGCTCGTCGGCTCTTTACGGCAGCACTTGGCGGGCTGATCGGCAGTCTTCGGCAGATCCCATTCGGCCGCGCACTTCAGGGACCCTGCAGCGAATACGGAATTCACTGCAGGGTTGGCGAACTTGAATCGCACCAAGTGAATGACCCCCCAAATTTTGATTCTTTATGAATAACCCCATAGAAACAATACACACAGAGATACAGAAACAATACGCACAATCACACACACAGAGATACATACTGTACATATAATACAAAACATACAGAAACAATACACACAATCACACACGGAATTTAAACAAAACACACACACACAGATACATTGAATTTATACAAAAACACAAAGAAACAATACATACATAGTAGACAAAACAGACATACATACAAATACATGGAATTTATGCAAAAACACTCAGTCCAACACAGATACACACGGCTTACACAAACACAATTAATTTACACAGGTACAAGCATTACACAAATACACAGATACTAAATATGCAAACACACACACAGATACAGTCAAATTACACAAACGCACAGAAATATTACACATACACAAATACATAAAAGAAACACACAGTGTGATGGATTTGCGAGTGTTCATGAAAGCTCAAAGCAACTCCTTGAGTGTATCATTAAAGCGTTCACACAGCTCATTAGTCTGGGGGTGGCATGGGAAGCTATAAAGAGGTGTTATCCCACATAGACTCCATAGCTGCTGGGTCTGAGGTCTAAAGTAAATTGCGTGCCTTGGTCAGAGAGGATTTCTCAGGGGGGAAACCCACCCGGGAGAATATCCGAAGCAATGCATCTATGATGGTCTCTGCCTCAGGATAACGAGTAGCGTAATCCCATACTGTCAGGATGTAACTTTCTCCTGAGGGACTGGGATGAGCTAATGGTCTGACAATGTCCACTGCTACACTTCAGCAGGCAATTCCTTCATAAGGCCCACCTCCACACCACCAGACCCCACACCCCAATCCAAATTACCCTGAGCTGTAGGAAGTTAATGTAACTGTCCCCCGGCTACTTGGACGACTACTGACATTCTGGATGGGGACACCAAATGAGGTTGGATCAAGGTTACAGTGGCTCCAGTATTCCACAGAACTTGGGCAGGTCAACCGTTCACCCAGACTGCGATGGTGGTATCTGAGGTCTGTTCGGGAGTGTCAGGATTCGGTTGAAGGGCTTGCACAATCACCTTCCATCAGCTCAGTAATTAGCACAGCATTGGTTTTCCCACTTGCCTCTTGTCCTTGGGCCTGTAGCAGTGCTTTAAGGGTACACCGCTTCAAATTCTGGTACAGCTGTTCCATCCAAGAAACCTGATAGAAGGAAGCAAATCCCACCACTGCCAGCCAAAATAACAGATCTCCATACCGCAACTGGGTCACATCTGTTCATGCTGCTACCTTGCCGATACCCTGTTCTCCCACCAGCAGTCCTTCGTTCATTTCTCCAGCCCTTAGCCGGAGCTAAATGATGGGTACACTGAAAGAGCAGTGACAAAAATCCCCAGAAATGAGTCGGGACACAGATCTTGAGGTTAGAACAACAGACAGGAACTGAGCCTTTAATGAATAATACATACAGTGCCAGGCGGGGCCTAGCGGTCAATAGTAAATCTCTCTCTGGCATGGCATATTGCTGCAACAGCTCAGGAATCACTGCCTGACGTCTTGGACATAATTAGACCAGGGACAGACAATGGAATTAACTCTGGTCACCAAGACGCATAGCACAACATCATAGTAAAACAGATCAATAGGACAATGGCAGATTGTGAGGCTAGTCCACAAAAACTGGGCAACGTTAGGGGCACAACCGTACAGGTGTCTCTATATCAAATAAAGACTCCTATATGGTTACGTCACTGGTGTTGCCTGGTTTTTGTGGACTAAATGCATTGGATTGCGGATCCTTGACTTTGGAGCACCAGGGTACTGACTCGACTTTGGTGAGCTCTCTAGGTTGAAGCCACGCTTTGTTTTTTTCTTTTAGATTGTGAGGATAAACAGTATCAGATAATAGGGCAGTGTTTCCCAAACAAGTCAGACAACAAAGACTACTCCAACCTTAACAGATGTAAACATATTCTAGATAGGGGGAGTTGGAAAGGCTATTGGCTCACACAAGAATCCTATTAGCAGAGAGTGACAGACAAGCACAGATAATAACAATAACAGTATTCATACATAAACACAAACAACAAACACCCTGCACTTAAAATTGTAGTTACAGGATGACTTCAACATAGGAGAGGGCAGGGAAACAATGTAGAACATCAAGCCTGCACCTCCCAAATACATCTCTAGGTCCATGTACCCCAAGTTCAAAGTGACTCCTCTCAAAGAACTGGAACCCGAAATCCTCACACAAACATTTCACAAACACACAGAAATCTTACAAAAACACATACAAATACCCTCAAACTACACAAACAGTGCACAAAACACACACAGAACCATTACACAAACACACAAATTAATAAAACACAAGTACACAGAACCATTACACAAACACACAGATACACACTAATTACTCAAGTGTACACACACACAAATTATACAAACACACAAATATTACGAACACATACAAAACACACTCAAATTACACAGAAACATTGCACAAACACACAGATACATGCTAATTCCACACTCACAGATACACAAGCACAGAGGTGCACACAAACACGAATATACACACAAATGAGAGACACATAGGCACACAAAAGGAGGCAAATACAGAGAGTCACACAGGCATAGATACACAGGCACAGACAAACTGGCATATATACACAGACAATGAGATTGACAAAGACATTAGAAGAGAGACACACAGGGCGATGCACACACTTAGGTAGAATACACAGATACAGGAGAACACACAGGCATAGATTTGCAGAAAAAGAGATGCACACAGGCAGAGATTCACAGACATAGGTTTAGATACACAAAGAGATACACACAGGCAGAAAAACACAGGCACATAGACACAAACACAAAGAGATATGCAGAGATAAACAGACATTGAGAGCCATACAGCCAGTGATACACAGGCAGAGAGACAAACAGATGCACACAGGCAAAGATACAATGAGACACACAGGCATAGATACCCAGACAAAGAGAAGCACAAAGGCAGAGATTCACTGACACACAGAGATACATCAACACAGAGAAGCAAACAGGCAGACATAGACAGGCACAGCAATAAAAAGACTGATACACTGACAAAGCTACACAGACACATGAATAAACAGACACACTGACAGCTACACAGACACATGAATAAACACACACTGACAGAGCTACACAGACACATGAACACAGACACACTGAAAGAGCTACACAGACATGAACACAGACACACTGACAGAGCTACACAGACATGAATAAACACACACTGACAGAGCTACACAGACACATGAACACAGACCCACTGAAAGAGCTACACAGACATTAACACAGACACACTGACAGAGCTACACAGACACATGGACACAGACAGAGCTACAGATACATGAATAAACACACACACTGACAGAGCTACACAGACACATGAACAAACACACACACTGACAGAGCTACACAGACACATGAATAAACACACACTGACAGAGCTACACAGACACATGAATAAACACACACTGACAGAGCTACACAGACACATGAATAAACACACACTGACAGAGCTACACAGACACATGAATAAACACACACTGACAGAGCTACACAGACACATGAATAAACACACACTGACAGCTACACAGACACATGAACACACACGGATACATGAATAAAGACACACTGACAGAGCTACACGGACATGAATAAACACACACACACTGACAGAGCTACACAGACAGCTACACAGACAAATGAATAAACAGACACACTGACAGCTACAGACACATGAATAAACACACAAAGACACAGCTACACAGACACATGAACACACATTGACAGCTACACAGACACATTAAAAAACACAGACATTTAACATTGTCTTAATTAACATTGTCAATAATGTCTCTAACAATGTCTTGCAATGTCCTTAAACTATCTGGAGGTTTTCAGGGTCAGAATGGAACTGGTTTTATTGGGGACAGGCACAGATAACTACACAGTCAAACATGAGTTATTTACAGAAACAAAAACCTCCCCCAGAAAATGTTGCGAGAAATCATTAGACTAAAACAGATAATGGAATAAACATTTGCTCAACATTCCTACACAAGAACAGACACGACAATCGTTAACAGATTACAGTCTAAAACAGCAGATTTATTTATAAAGTATTCCCAGGACGGATACACTGAGATTTCTCTCGTTTGTCCTGGGTTCAAGAACATTGAATTATTACAGAAACACAAAATAATACAATGCAAGATATTGAAAAACACAAATATACAGATTAACAGAAACATAAAAATGTAGGAAATATAGTCACTGTGTTACATGTTTACAGGCGCATTCTGTATATAGTCACTGTTACATGTTTACAGGCACATTCTGTATATAGTCACTGTTACATGTTTACAGGTGCATTCTGTATATAGTCACTGTGTTACATGTTTACAGGTGCATTCTGTATATAGTCACTGTGTTACATGTTTACAGGCGCATTCTGTATATAGTCACTGTGTTACATGTTTACAGGCGCATTCTGTATATAGTCACTGTGTTACATGTTTACAGGTGCATTCTGTATATAGTCACTATGTTACATGTTTACAGGTGCATTCTGTATATAGTCACTATGTTACATGTTTACAGGCGCATTCTGTATATAGTCACTGTGTTACATGTTTACAGACGCATTCTGTATATAGTCATTATGTTACATGTTTACAGGCACATTCTGTATATAGTCACTGTGTTACATGTTTACAGGCACATTCTGTATATAGTCACTGTTACATGTTTACAGGTGCATTCTGTATATAGTCACTGTGTTACATGTTTACAGGTGCATTCTGTATATAGTCACTGTGTTACATGTTTACAGGTGCATTCTGTATATAGTCACTGTGTTACATGTTTACAGGTGCATTCTGTATATAGTCACTGTTACATGTTTACAGGTGCATTCTGTATATAGTCACTGTGTTACATGTTTACAGGCGCATTCTGTATATAGTCACTGTGTTACATGTTTACAGGCGCATTCTGTATATAGTCACTGTGTTACATGTTTACAGGTGCATTCTGTATATAGTCACTATGTTACATGTTTACAGGCGCATTCTGTATATAGTCACTGTGTTACATGTTTACAGACGCATTCTGTATATAGTCATTATGTTACATGTTTACAGGCACATTCTGTATATAGTCACTGTGTTACATGTTTACAGGCACATTCTGTATATAGTCACTGTGTTACATGTTTACAGACGCATTCTGTATATAGTCATTATGTTACAGGTTTACAGGTGCATTCTGTATATAGTCATTATGTTACAGGTTTACAGGTGCATTCTGTATATAGTCACTGTGTTACATGTTTACAGGTGCATTCTGTATATAGTCACTGTGTTACATGTTTACAGGTGCATTCTGTATATAGTCACTGTGTTACATGTTTACAGACGCATTCTGTATATAGTCATTATGTTACATGTTTACAGGCACATTCTGTATATAGTCACTGTGTTACATGTTTACAGGCACATTCTGTATATAGTCACTGTGTTACAGGCACATTCTGTATATAGTCACTGTGTTACAGGTTTACAGGCACATTCTGTATATAGTCACTGTGTTACATGTTTACAGGTGCATTCTGTATATAGTCACTGTGTTACATGTTTACAGGCGCATTCTGTATATAGTCACTGTGTTACATGTTTACAGGCGCATTCTGTATATAGTCACTGTGTTACATGTTTACAGGTGCATTCTGTATATAGTCACTATGTTACATGTTTACAGGCGCATTCTGTATATAGTCACTGTGTTACATGTTTACAGACGCATTCTGTATATAGTCATTATGTTACAGGTTTACAGGTGCATTCTGTATATAGTCATTATGTTACAGGTTTACAGGTGCATTCTGTATATAGTCACTGTGTTACATGTTTACAGGTGCATTCTGTATATAGTCACTGTGTTACATGTTTACAGGTGCATTCTGTATATAGTCACTGTGTTACATGTTTACAGGTGCATTCTGTATATAGTCACTGTGTTACATGTTTACAGGTGCATTCTGTATATAGTCACTGTGTTACATGTTTACAGGCGCATTCTGTATATAGTCACTGTGTTACATGTTTACAGGCGCATTCTGTATATAGTCATTATGTTACAGGTTTACAGGTGCATTCTGTATATAGTCACTGTGTTACAGGTTTACAGGTGCATTCTGTATATAGTCAGTGTTACAGGTTTACAGGCGCATTCTGTATATAGTCACTGTTACATGTTTACAGGTGCATTCTGTATATAGTCACTGTGTTACATGTTTACAGGTGCATTCTGTATATAGTCAATGTGTTACAGGTTTACAGGTGCATTCTGTATATAGTCACTGTGTTACATGTTTACAGGTGCATTCCGTATTGAGGTATGTTAATAGGGAGCTCTTGAGGGACTTAAGACTGGGGGAAGATTTGATGGTGTCTGGGAGGTTATTCCATAATTGCGGTGTTCTGTAGGAAAATGAGGATCGAGCCGCTGTCTTTTTGTATTGTGGTATTGCAAGTAAGGTGCTGGTCCTGGATCGGAGGTTATAGGATGAGGAAGCTGCTGGGGGAAGCAGCATATTTCAGGTAGGGTGGTAGCTGCCCAGAAAAGCTCTTAAACATCAGGTTGGAAAGGCGAAGAGTGCATCTAGATTCCAGCGACCGCCAGTTTAGCTCTTTTAACATGTCACAATGGTGGGTCATGTAGTTACATTGTAGCACAAAGCGGGAGAATGAGTTATACAATGTAGTAAGTTTATGAAGGTGTGTTTGTGGGGCGGCTGCATACACTACATCTCCGTATTCAATAGCCGGCATAAGCATTTGTTGTACAATCTGCTTTGTTACCGCGGGGCTCAGGCAGGATTTGTTTCTGTACAGGGCACCTAGTTTGGGGTAAAGTTTAGATGAGAGTTTTTCGATGTGGGGCCAAAGGATAGATTAGGGTCCAACCACATACCTAGATATTTGAGAGAAGTGACTGTGGTCAGCGTGCCATTTGATTTTGTCCCAACACATAGATGGGGATTTTGCAATTTGTGTAGTTTAGGTTTTGTTCCAAAGAGCATCGTTACAGTTTTGTCAGTATTTAGAAAAAGTTTGTTGTGTTTGATCCACTTTTCTACCTTTGTGAATTGTTCTTGCAGCACGGCCTCCAGCTGCCGGAGATTTGGTTTGCTGGTACAGATCACAGTGTCGTCTGCGTACATGTGTACAGTTGAGGCTTTGCAGACTTTGGGCAGATCATTTATGAATATTGTGAATAATGGGGCAGTGTTTGCCTAACAAAGCAGAATAACAAAACTACTCAAATATACAGCAGGTATGAACACATTCCTGAGAGAGGACGTGCTGGAAGTCTCATCCTATCACAGGATAACAACAGATACACAAGGACAATAACGATAGACAGTGACATTATTCTTACACAACACAGATTACACAAACGCTCACCCTCACAGGCACAGGGTGACTTTAAAACAAGAGAGGGCAGGGAAATAATATAGTACATGAGGCCCGTGCCTCCCAAATACAGCTCCAGGCCCCTGTACCACAAGTCCAAAGTGACACGTCACAATGAGATACAAGGACCATACGCAGAGAAGCACATACACAGAAAGAAATACAGAAAAAGAGAGACAGAAACAAATACACGGTGACACAGTCAGAAATACACAGACACAAATTGCAGAGACAGAAACAGACAGTGACACACACGCACAGAAAAACAGTCACAGTCAGAAATACAAAAATCAAAAGATACAGATAGAAAATAACAGAAACACAGACACACAGACAGAAAAAAAGCACAGAGATACACAGACACCGTGACACTCATGCACAGAAAAACAGTCAGAAATAGACAGAAAATAACAAGAGACAGAGAAACAAAGACACTGACACACTGACAGAAAAACAGACAGTGACACAGACAGAAATACACAAAAATACAGATAGAAAATAACAGAGAAACACAGACACAGTGACACAGACAGAAATACAGTCAGAAAAAAAAGCACAGACAGAGATAGACACAGTGACACTCACGGTGATACCCAGATACTTGGACACAGTGACACACAGACAGAAATACAGACACAAAGATGCAGACTCGCTCACACCCAGAGATATATACACAGTGACACAGACAACGATAGAGACAGTCACAGAGATGCACAGAGACAGAAATACACAAAGAGATGCACACAGGCACAGAGCAGACGCATGGTAATCCCCTCTCACACCACAATACAGATCACTGCTGGTCCACAAGCGGTCATCGTGACTCCACTCAATCCTGGGGACAGCTCAGTCCTGCAGGGAGATTAGCTCGCTGGCTAAGCATGATGAGATTTGAGGTTCTGCAGGGGAGGGGTCTTATTAGCTAGAGGCCACCCACATGATATTTCTATGCCACATTTTACCATATGCCGCTGGCACGCAGACACTTAACCCTTCCCATGCCTCTTCACCTTAGAAGATATTGTGCATTTTTTCTGAAAATAATTTTATCGGAAAAAGTGACGTTTCTGCTTTTGTCAAATCTGTCTTTTCTGAAGCCGTCACTTTCTGACAGGGACAATGGCCGTCTGTCCTCTTCCAGACAATCTAACACTGTTCATGGATTTGTATCGAGCACACACCGGCAGATCCTCTCTCCCTCCCGCCCTCCACACAAAGACACACACGCAGGCGCCGGGTCCGTCTCCTCTCACTGCAAGATTGATTTTTGTGTTTGTTTGTCTCTAACCGGATCAATAGAACGAAATGTTTAATCATTTCATCCACAGCAACTGCCCAGCGAGGAACTGCAGAAAGGGTAACAGTGATATAGAAAGGGTAGTAGATACATGGAATAACCTCCCAGAGGGAGCAGTAACAGAGATATAGAAAGGGTAGTAGATACATGAAATATCCTCCCAGTGGGAGCAGTAACAGTGATATAGAAAGGGTAGTAGATACATGGAATAGCCTCCCAGTGGGGGCAGTAACAGTGATATAGAAAGGGTAGTAGATACATGGAATATCCTCCCAGTGGGAGCAGTAACAGTGATATAGAAAGGGTAGTAGATGCATGGAATAGCCTCCCAGTGGGAGCAGTAACAGTGATATAGAAAGGGTAGTAGATACATGGAATAGCCTCCCAGTGGGAGCAGTAACAGTGATATAGAAAGGGTAGTAGATACATGGAATAGCCTCCCAGTGGGGGCAGTAACAGTGATATAGAAAGGGTAGTAGATGGAATAGCCTCCCAGTGGGAGCAGTATCTACTACCCTTTCTATATCACTGTTACTGCCCCCACTGGGAGGATATTTCATGTATCTACTACCCTTTCTATATCACTGTTACTGCTCCCACTGGGAGGCTATTCCATGTATCTACTACCCTTTCTATATCACTGTTACATGGAATAGCCTCCCAGTGGGAGCAGTAACAGTGATATAGAAAGGGTAGTAGATACATGGAATAGCCTCCCAGTGGGGGCAGTAACAGTGATATAGAAAGGGTAGTAGATACATGGAATAGTCTCCCAGTGGGGGCAGTAACAGTGATATAGAAAGGGTAGTAGATACATGGAATAGCCTCCCAGTGGGGGCAGTAACAGTGATATAGAAAGGGTAGTAGATACATGGAATATCCTCCCAGTGGGGGCAGTAACAGTGATATAGAAAGGGTAGTAGATACATGGAATAGCCTCCCAGTGGGGGCAGTAACAGTGATATAGAAAGGGTAGTAGATACATGGAATAGTCTCCCAGTGGGAGCAGTAACAGTGATATAGAAAAGGTAGTAGATACATGGAATATCCTCCCAGTGGGGGCAGTAACAGTGATATAGAAAGGGTAGTAGATACATGGAATAGCCTCCCAGTGGGAGCAGTAACAGTGATATAGAAAGGGTAGTAGATACATGGAATAACAAGAAAATGAACAGGCGCCCAAATTTGTGCTACCACCAACCAACCAATGCCAGCCAGAAATTTTAGTGGTTTCCCCCAAACCAGTAAATAATGAAGAAAATAGTACGTATCTGGCGGCGCGAAGACAATCGCTAATTGGTAGCTGACGGTTCCCTTAGTTGACAACAATCCATATGGAACATGTAAAGAAAAATATACAGTATATAGTGCAGATGGTAAATACACAAATTGAATGATCGTATAGTGTTCCACTCACACATTAGAGAGCCCCAGCACTGGCTCTGAGTGGATCAAGGCTCTTGGGTGCTTAACTTCTCCACTTCTAAAGGTGACCCACACCTTATAGAATTTGCAGCAGGACTTGCATCAAGTGGATATGAAAAGAGAAACAGGACAACTTCCTTGTGCAGGTCTTTCCAAGGAATAAAAGAATAAAGATTTGATCTGATCAACTCACATTTGATGGAGCTGTGAACCCAGCTCTTGGTGTAAGCGCCTTAGGGTTTGTTCTATAGGTAAAACCCAAAAAACCTCTTTCAGGAGACCGAGAATCCAAAGAAATCCGGAACAGTAGGGGAATTAAATTAAAATATTTATTTAAAACATAAATAAAATACTGGCTCAGCCAGAAGACCAGAACGCGTTTCGCCAGACGTACTGGCTTCTCCAGCTGAAGAAGCCAGTACGTCTGGCGAAACGCGTTCTGGTCTTCTGGCTGAGCAAGTATTTTATTTATGTTTTAAATAAATATTTTAATTTAATTCCCCTACTGTTCCGGATTTCTTTGGATTCTCGGTCTCCTGAAAGAGGTTTTTTGGGTTTTACCTATAGAACAAACCCTAAGGCGCTTACACCAAGAGCTGGGTTCACAGCTCCATCAAATGTGAGTTGATCAGATCAAATCTTTATTCTTTTATTCCTTGGAAAGACCTGCACAAGGAAGTTGTCCTGTTTCTCTTTTCATATCCACTTGATGCAAGTCCTGCTGCAAATTCTATAAGGTGTGGGTCACCTTTAGAAGTGGAGAAGTTAAGCACCCAAGAGCCTTGATCCACTCAGAGCCAGTGCTGGGGCTCTCTAATGTGTGAGTGGAACACTATACGATCATTCAATTTGTGTATTTACCATCTGCACTATATACTGTATATTTTTCTTTACATGTTCCATATGGATTGTTGTCAACTAAGGGAACCGTCAGCTACCAATTAGCGATGGTCTTCGCGCCGCCAGATACGTACTATTTAGATACATGGAATAGCCTCCCAGTGGGGACAGTAACATTGATATAGAAAGGGTAGTAGACACATGGAATAGCCTCCCAGTGGGAACAGTAACAGTGATATAGAAAGGGTAGTAGATACATAGAATAGCCTCCCAGTGGGGGCAGTAACAGTGATATAGAAAGGGTAGTAGATACATGGAATAACCTCCCAGTGGGAGCAGTAACAGTGATATAGAAAGGGTAGTAGATACATGGAATAGCCTCCCAGTGGGGGCAGTAACAGTGATATAGAAAGGGTTCCAGTGGAGGCTATACACTATTTGTTAACCCCAGCCTGTATTGCTCCATGTGGCCCCCCAGAGATGCCCCCCCCGGAGTCACTTTGTCATGTAGCGCAGGAGGTGGGAATGTGTGAGGAACGTGTGAATGAGGTCACAGGACATTCCATGCCGCGCGTTCCACTTCCCGCGTGTATTTCAGGAAACAAAATTAAGCCGGAGCCTCTTTTAGCTCAGTGGGCGGGGGAGGGGGGGCAGCTGGGACAAAGTAAACACAGACGGATTGTCAGCTTCAAAACCGAGGCCTCCCTAAGGCAGCCGGCACATGAGCATATACTGTATTGCGTCCGTTACGGACGCACTTTTTCACGGGAGATATTGTGAGTACTGTATAAAGTGCGTCCGTAACGTCTGACGTCTCCGCACCCTGGATAATACATGGCGGCGTTGTTTCTGCGTCCGTTTAGCTTTTTCACGTCGATGTTATTTTTGCGTCCGTGGTTTATGCTTTGCTCGTCCGTGAACAAGTGCGCAGGGGCTGCGTGTGGTGTGTTTAACTGACTCCTTTATAAAGCTACGACGGACGGCAAACAGTGCGGCCAGACGGACGCAAAATGCTTCCTTGTGTGCCGCCTCCCTTACGCCGGGTGCACACGGGACGTTTACTTTACCGCACGTCACGTGCGTTAAAGAAAACCAGCGTCGCACTCAACGCCCGCCCACCCCCCCCTGCGTGATCTTCCATAGGAGGATAGTGGAGCCCCCGGCGACGCAAATCCTAGCATCTTCACTGTGTGTATACACAGCCCCGCGCCTCATCACTGTGTGTATACACAGCCCCGCGCCTCATCACTGTGTGTATACACAGCCCCGCGCCTCATCACTGTGTGTATACACAGCCCCGCGCATCATCACTGTGTGTATACACAGCCCCGCGCATCATCACTGTGTGTATACACAGCCCCGCGCCTCATCACTGTGTGTATACACAGCCCCGCGCCTCATCACTGTGTGTATACACAGCCCCGCGCCTCATCACTGTGTGTATACACAGCCCCGCGCATCATCACTGTGTGTATACACAGCCCCGCGCATCATCACTGTGTGTATACACAGCCCCGCCGCATCATCACTGTGTGTATACACAGCCCCGCGCATCATCACTGTGTGTATACACAGCCCCGCGCCTCATCACT
Source organism: Leptobrachium leishanense (assembly GCA_009667805.1). Lineage (NCBI taxonomy): Eukaryota > Metazoa > Chordata > Amphibia > Anura > Megophryidae > Leptobrachium > Leptobrachium leishanense. The sequence goes on along the minus strand of CM019064.1, from coordinate 468,808,982 downwards.
GTGTATACACAGCCCCGCGCATCATCACTGTGTATACACAGCCCCGCGCCTCATCACTGTGTATACACAGCCGCGCATCATCACTGTGTGTATACACAGCCCCGCGCATCATCACTGTGTGTATACACAGCCCCGCGCATCATCACTGTGTGTATACACAGCCCCGCGCCTCATCACTGTGTGTATACACAGCCCCGCGCCTCATCACTGTGTGTATACACAGCCCCGCGCCTCATCACTGTGTGTATACACAGCCCCGCGCCTCATCACTGTGTGTATACACAGCCCCGCGCCTCATCACTGTGTGTATACACAGCCCCGCGCCTCATCACTGTGTGTATACACAGCCCCGCGCCTCATCACTGTGTATACACAGCCCCGCGCATCATCACTGTGTGTATACACAGCCCCGCGCCTCATCACTGTGTGTATACACAGCCCCGCGCATCATCACTGTGTGTATACACAGCCCCGCGCATCATCACTGTGTGTATACACAGCCCCGCGCATCATCACTGTGTGTATACACAGCCCCGCGCATCATCACTGTGTGTATACACAGCCCCGCGCATCATCACTGTGTGTATATACAGCCCCGCGCATCATCACTGTGTGTATACACAGCCCCGCGCCTCACACTGTCCGTCGTCGTCCGTCCGATCCAACAACATGCAGGTGAATGGACCATCGTCCATTGCGTCCGTCTTCCAGCGACGGGTAAAGACGGCATCAGATGGGCGATCAGAACCATTTCACTGGTTTGCATGGCATGTATTTCAGCAGATCAGGGGAGTTATAAAAGCATTTAAAATAAACTATATGTATGTGAGATGTGTGGGACTCGCCCTGTTTGTGTAGGGGCGAGGGGTAGGGCAGGGAAGGCTCCTTGGTTGATTGTAAGCTCTTGGGTCCTCTCTGCTACTGTTCTGTGTGTACTTGTATGTATATTTGTATTCTGTCTCACCCAGTGTCCCACAAAGGACTGCAGTGTTTAAAAAAAGCAGAATGAACTGTGTTTTATATGTAAAAGCAGTTCGTTCTGGTTTTGGCAGTCTCTGCGCTCCACCTCTGAAATCTATCTGATCGTCCGTAGTCGTTCCTAAGGATCGCTTGCAGTGGAAGACACTCGTCGGACCTAGACGGACGGACGTCTGACGTCGTCCATGGTCTGACGAACGCATTGGTCGTCCGACAACGGCGCCAGTGGACGCTCAGCCTAATTCAAGGTACCTTTAAATTAAGTTGTGTGTCACGGACCCCAGGATTGCATGGTCGAGGTCCTGTTGTTTGCGGAGGGGGGTTTGCGGGGATTTGTTATGCAAGAATGTTATTGTCTATCATTATGGTCCATGTGTATCTGCTGCATATTTGAGTAGTTTGTTAAATATTCTTTGTCAGGCAAACACTGCCCCATTAACTGAGGTCTTTGGACTGTATTCTGTTTGCCAATCACTATTGCCATTGTCCTGCCTCATTCAGGAATGTTACGCAATGTTTATTCCATTGTATTGTCCAAGTCTAATTATATCTCACACTCTGAGAAGCAGCAACCTCAGAAACCCTCGTAACATTTTCTAGGGGAGGATTTGTATATGTAAATAATCCAGGTTTGACGGCATAAATAGGTCTGCCTGTCCCAATTAAGAGAGCTCTACTGTGACCCTACATGCAGTCACGGCTCACGGTGTGGGCAGCAGCTACATACAATTGTTGATCCCAGTTGCAGGAATTAATCGCTAACATCGTAGCGCAGCGACACGAAGCGGTCATTGTATTCGGGAAGGGTTGATGTGGTGCGCCACATAGGCTGCGGAAAGCAACCCTTTAACATGGAGACTCGAGTCAGGAGCTCTGTTACGGTGTCTGTGCTGCCTCATATAGTTCGCTCATAAAATCTCCTCCGTGGTGCAGGTGACATTGGAGACACATCTGTGTGACCTTGCAGCGCAGCCGGGGAGCTGTGAGGGTACTAGGCTGTTTGAGGATAATTCTATGATGTATGACTCCACGTCTGTCCACTCGGTGTCCACGTCTAACTGATGAGACCATATGGTGCGCACCGGCTGCTGAGTGAACGACCACGGGAGAAAAAACTAGTAAAATTGCAGATTATTCACAGAAACTGCGATAAAAAAAGAAAATATCAACAGTACAAACACATACAGCAGCGCATCAAACAGGCGGCATGATCATTCACTGTGCATAGAAGGAGAGGTCTGAGACTGGAACAAAGGAGATTTCACCTACAACACAGGGAACTACGGTCTGTTATTTATTAGTTAGCAAATAAAGAAAACCAGAATATTCCGGATATAATAGTTACTATGGGATAACAGAATATTCCGGATATAATAGTTACTATGAGAACAGAATATTCCAGATATAATAGTTACTATGGGATAACAGAATATTCCGGATATAATAGTTACTATGAGATAACAGAATATTCCAGATATAATAGTTACTATGAGATAACAGAATATTCCGGATATAATAGTTACTATGAGATAACAGAATATTCCGGATATAATAGTTACTATGGGATAAAAGAATATTCCGGATATAATAGTTACTATGAGATAACAGAATATTCCGGATATAATAGTTACTATGGGATAACAGAACATTCCCGGATATAATAGTTACTATGGGATAACAGAATATTCCGGATATAATAGTTACTATGGGATAACAGAATATTCCGGATATAATAGTTACTATGAGATAACAGAATATTCCGGATATAATAGTTACTATGAGATAACAGAATATTCCGGATAGAATAGTTACTATGGGATAACAGAATATTCCGGATATAATAGTTACTATGTGATAACAGAATATTCCGGATATAATAGTTACTATGGGATAACAGAATATTCTGGATATAATAGTTACTATGAGATAACAGAATATTCCGGATATAATAGTTACTGTGGGATAACAGAATATTCCGGATATAATAGTTACTATGGGATAACAGAATATTCCGGATATAATAGTTACTATGAGATAACAGAATATTCCGGATATAATAGTTACTATGGGATAACAGAATATTCCGGATATAACAGTTAATATGGGATAACAGAATATTCCGGATATAATAGTTACTATGTGAGAACAGAATATTCCGGATATAATAGTTACTATGAGATAACAGAATATTCCGGATATAATAGTTACTATGAGATAACAGAATATTCCGGATATAATAGTTACTATGTGAGAACAGAATATTCCGGATATAATAGTTACTATGGGATAACAGAATATTCCGGATATAATAGTTACTATGAGATAACAGAATATTCCAGATATAATAGTTACTATGGGATAACAGAATATTCCGGATATAATAGTTACTATGTGATAACAGAATATTCCGGATATAATAGTTACTATGGGATAACAGAATATTCCGGATATAATAGTTACTATGGGATAACAGAATATTCTGGATATAATAGTTACTATGAGATAACAGAATATTCCGGATATAATAGTTACTATGAGATAACAGAATATTCCAGATATAATAGTTACTATGGGATAACAGAATATTCCGGATATAATAGTTACTATGTGAGAACAGAATATTCCGGATATAATAGTTACTATGTGATAACAGAATATTCCGGATATAATAGTTACTATGTGATAACAGAATATTCCGGATATAATAGTTACTATGAGATAACAGAATATTCCGGATATAATAGTTACTATGAGATAACAGAATATTCCAGATATATAGTTACTATGGGAATAACAGAATATTCCGGATATAATAGTTACTATGAGATAACAGAATATTCGGATATAATAGTTACTATGGGATAACAGAATATTCCGGATATAATAGTTACTATGAGATAACAGAATATTCCAGATATAATAGTTACTATGGGATAACAGAATATTCCGGATATAATAGTTACTATGAGATAACAGAATATTCCGGATATAATAGTTACTATGAGATAACAGAATATTCCGGATATAATAGTTACTATGGGATAACAGAATATTCCGGATATAATAGTTAAATCTCGCAGTGGAAATATTGGGAGCATCAGGATTAACTGGAATATCAGATAAATCTGCAGAATTTGGATTTATTGGGGTCTATTCGTTTCGCTGATCATTTTCTTACAATGTGTTATTTTCACTAATATTATTAAATCTGCCTTTAATACAATTAATGAGAGGAAATCGCTGAAAATGGAAAGATCGCCATGGAAACCAGGGATGCTCTAACTAACAGATTGCGCCACATACAGCTAACTGGACTCCTGTCTCTGTGAGACTCAGTGATTCTCATTCAGTGTCTGGGAGGAGGCGCTGTGACTCCACACACCAACAAAACACACCGGCCGATCAGCCCCGATCTCACAGAACCAGTCCTGCACAATAAATGGGGGAAAACCTGTAAAACTTCAGTAAGATGGACAAACAATATGACAGACATGAGCCACACACCCTGAATATATGGAGAAGCCCCTAAAACACCCGCACACCCTGAATATATGGAGAAGCCCCTAAAACACCCGCACACCCTGAATATATGGAGAAGCCCCTAAAACACCCGCACACCCTGAATATATGGAGAAGCCCCTAAAACACCCGCACACCCTGAATATATGGAGGAGCCCCTAAAAAGACACCCGCACACCCTGAATATATGGAGGAGGACCTAAAAACACACCCTGAATATATGGAGGAGCCCCTAAAAAGACACCCGCACACCCTGAATATATGGAGGAACCCCTAAAAAGACACTCGCACACCCTGAATATATGGAGGAGCCCCAAAAAAGACACCCGCACACCCTGAATGTATGGAGGAGCACCTAAAAAGACACCCGCACACCCTGAATATACGGAGGAGCCCCTAAAAACACACCCGCACACCCTGAATATATGGAGGAGCCCCTAAAAACACACCCTGAATACATGGAGGAACCCCTAAAAAGACACCCGCACACCCTGAATATATGGAGGAACCCTTAAAAAGACACCCGCACACCCTGAATATATGGAGGAACCCCTAAAAAGACACCCGCACACCCTGAATATATGGAGGAACCCCTAAAAAGATACCCGCACACCCTGAATATATGGAGGAACCCCTAAAAAGACACCCGCACACCCTGAATATATGGAGGAACCCCTAAAAAGACACCCGCACACCCTGAATATATGGAGGAACCCCTAAAAAGACACCTGCACACCCTGAAAATATGGAGGAACCCCTAAAAACACACCAGCACACCCTGAATATATGGAGGAACCCCTAAAAAGACACCCGCACACCCTGAATATATGGAGGAGCCCCTAAAAAGACACCCGCACACCCTGAATATATGGAGGAACCCCTAAAAATACACCCGCACACCCTGAATATATGGAGGAACCCCTAAAAAAAATACACCGCACACCCTGAATATATGAAGGAGCCCCTAAAAATACACCCGCACACCCTGAATATATGGAGGAGTCCCTAAAAACACACCCGCACACCCTGAATATATGGAGGAACCCCTAAAAAGACGTCCGCACACCCTGAATATATGGAGGAGCCCCTAAAAATACACCCGCACACCCTGAATATATGGAGGAGTCCCTAAAAACACACCCGCACACCCTGAATATATGGAGGAGCCCCTAAAAATACACCCGCACACCCTGAATATATGGAGGAGTCCCTAAAAACACACCCGCACACCCTGAATATATGGAGGAGTCCCTAAAAACACACCCACACACCCTGAATATATGGAGGAGGACCTAAAAACACACCCTGAATATATGGAGAAGCCCCTAAAAACACACCCGCACACCCTGAATATATGGAGAAGCCCCTAAAAACACACCCGCACACCCTGAATATATGGAGGACCCCTAAAAAGACATCCGCACACCCTGAATATATAGAGGAGGACCTAAAACACCACGCCTGGAATATATGGAGAGCCCCTAAAAAGACACCCGCACACCCTGAATATATGGAGGAGCCCCTAAAAAGACACCCGCACACCCTGAATATATGGAGGAGCCCCTAAAAAGACACCCGCACACCCTGAATATATGGAGGACCCCTAAAAAAGACACCCAGACACCCTGAATAATATGGAGGAACCCCTAAAAAGACACCCGCACACCTGAATATATGAGGAAACCCTAAAAAGACACCCGCACACCCTGAATATATGGAGGAACCCCTAAAAAGACACCCGCACACCCTGAATATATGGAGAACCCCAAAAAAAACCACCGCACACCCTGAATATATGGAGGAACACTAAAAAGACACCCGCCACACCCTGAATATATGGAGGAGCCCCTAAAAAACACCCGCACACCTGAATATATGGAGGAACCCCTAAAAAACACACCCGCACACCTGAATATATGGAGGACCCCTAAAAACACACCCACGCACACCCTGAATATATGGGGAGCCCCTAAAAAGACACCCGCACACCCTGAATATATGGAGAACCCCTTAAAGAACACCCGCACACCCTGAATATATGGAGGAGCCCCTAAAAAAGACACCCGCCACACCCTGAATATATGGAGGAACCCCTAAAAACACACCCGCACACCTGAATATATGGAGGAACCCCTAAAAAGACACCCACACACCCTGAATATATGGAGGAGCCCCTAAAAACACACCCTGAATACATGGAGGAACCCCTATAAAGACACCCACACACCTGAATATATGGAGGAACCCCTAAAAAACACACCAGCACACCCTGATATATGGAGGAACCCCTAAAAACACACCCACACACCCTGAATATATGGAGGAACCCCTAAAAAGACACCGCACACCCTGAATATATGGAGGAACCCCTAAAAACCACCACAACACCCTGAATATATGGAGGAACCCCTAAAAACACACCGCACACCCTAAATATATGGAGGGCCCCTAAAAAGACACCTACACACCCTGAATATATGGAGGAGCCCCTAAAAACACACCCGCACACCCTGAATATATGGAGGAGTCCCTAAAAACACACCCTGAATATATGGAGGAACCCCTAAAAAGACACCCGCACACCCTGAATATATGGAGAAGCCCCTAAAAACACACCCGCACACCCTGAATATATGGAGGAGCCCCTAAAAAGACATCCGCACACCCTGAATATATGGAGGAGGACCTAAAAACACACCCTGAATATATGGAGGAGCCCCTAAAAACACACCCGCACAGACTGAATATATGGAGGAGCCCCTAAAAAAACACCCGCACAGACTGAATATATGGTGGAGCCCCTAAAAACACACCCGCACACCCTGAATATATGAGGAACCCCTAAAAAGACACCCGCACACCCTGAATATATGGAGGAGCCCCTAAAAAGACACGCACACCCTGAATATAATGGAGGAACCCTAAAAAACACCCGCACCTGAATATATGGAGAACCCCTAAAAAAGACCCGCACCACCACCCTGAATATATGGAGGAACCCCTAAAAAGACACCCGCACACCCTGAATATATGGAGGAACCCCTAAAAACACACCCGCACACCCTGATATATGTAGGAACCCCTAAAAAGACACCGCACACCCTGAATATATGGAGGAACCCCTAAAAAAGACACCCGCACACCCTGAATATATGGAGGAACCCCTAAAAAGCCACCCACACACCCTGAATATATGGAGGACCCCTAAAAACACACCCGCACACCCTGAATATATGGAGGAACCCCTAAAAACACACCCGCACACCCTGAATATATGGAGGAGCCCCTAAAGAGACACCTACACACCCTGAATATATGTAGGAACCCCTAAAAAGAACACCCGCACACCCTGAATATATGGAGGAACCCCTAAAAAGACACCGCACACACCCTGAATATATGGAGGAACCCCTAAAAAACACACCCACACACCCTGAATAATGGAGGAACCCCTAAAACACAACCCGCACACCCTGAATATATGGAGGAACCCCTAAAAACACACCCGCACACCCTGAATATATTGGAGGGTCCCTAAAAACACACCCGCACACCCTGAATATATGGAGGAGTCCCTAAAAACACACCCACACACCCTGAATATATGGAGGAACCCCTAAAAAGACACCCGCACACCCTGAATATTATGGAGAAGCCCCTAAAAACACCCGCACACCCTGAATATATGGAGGGCCCCTAAAAAGACACCGCACACCCTGAATATATGGAGGAACCCCTAAAACGACACCCGCACACCCTGAATATATGGAGGAACCCCTAAAACGACACCCGCACACCCTGAATATATGGAGGAGTCCCTAAAAACACACCCGCACACCCTGAATATATGGAGGAGCCCCTAAAAATACACCCGCACACCCTGAATATATGGAGGAGCCCCTAAAAACACCCGCACACCCTGAATATAGGAGAAGTCCCTAAAAACACACCCACACACCCTGAATATATGGAGGAACCCCTAAAAAGACACCCGCACACCCTGAATATATGGAGAAGCCCCTAAAAACACACCCGCACACCCTGAATATATGGAGGAGCCCCTAAAAAGACATCCGCACACCCTGAATATATGGAGGACCTAAAAACACACCCTGAATATATGGAGTAGCCCCTAAAAAGACACCCGCACACCCTGAATATATGGAGGAGCCCCTAAAAAGACACCCGCACACCCTGAATTATGGATGGAAACCCCTAAAACGACACCCGCACACCCTGAATATATGGAGGAACCCCTAAAACGACACCTGCACGCCCTGAATATATGGAGGAATCCCTAAAACGACACCCGCACACCCTGAATATATGGAGGAACCCCTAAAACGACACGCCGCACACCCTGAATAATTGGAGGAACCCCTAAAACGACACCCGCACACCCTGAATATATGGAGGAACCCCAAACGACAACCGCACACCCTGAATATATGAGGGACCCCTAAAAATACACCCGCACACCCTGAATATTGGAGGGCCCCTAAAAATACACCCGCACACCCTGAATATATGGAGGAGTCCCTAAAAACACACACCGCACACCTGAATATATGGAGGAACCCCTAAAAAGACACCCGCACACCCTGAATATATGGAGGAACCCCTAAAAACACACACCGCACACCCTGAATATATGGAGGAACCCCTAAAAACACACCCGCACCCCTGGAATATATGGAGGAACCCCTAAAAACACACCCGCACACCCTGAATTTATGGAGGAACCCCTAAAAAGACCCCGCAATCCTGAATATATGTAGGAACCCCTAAAAACAAACCCACAACACCCTGAATATATGGATGAACCCCTAAAAAACACACCCACACACCCTGAATATATGGAGGAACCCCTAAAAAGACACCTGCACACCCTGAATATATGGCAGGAACCCCTAAAAACACACCCACACACCTGAATATATGGAGGAGTCCCAAAACACACCCGCACACCCTGAATATATGGAGGAACCCCTAAAAAGACACCCACACACCCTGAATATATGGAGGAAGTGGAACCCCTAAAAC